>OW964829.1:39501686-39879186 GCA_943142095.1 Ophonus ardosiacus | reverse complement strand
TATTTTGCCCACGCAACCTGCCCACCCAAACTGCCCATCCAAACTACCCACGCAACATGCCCACCCAAACTGCCTACATAACACTCGGGCGTTTAACCTACCCAAACATAATCTAAACGCACACTCGACTTTAGGTGGACAGTGAGTAGTTATCACAACACGTAACATGCCCATTCAACCTGCCACCCAAACTGCCCACGCAACATGCTCACTCAAAATGCTCACGGGGCAAAATAAATTAAGTATTGGGTAAAACTGGGCATAACTTGAGCAAAATTATGCAATAATTTTTTTCTCGAAATTCCTACATGGGGGTGCCAACTTCACACCTGGGCCTAAAAAAAAGTTGAAAGAATTTTGCACGAAACAATGACGATAGCTGCAATTATTTCTTTTACACACAACTGTACCAATATTAGTGATCATTTATTTAAAATACTACTTCAATAAATAGCAGCTTTGATTTTCTCCGAATATGAATATGAACTATAATAACTAGTTTCGTACATGAACTATTTAAATTCATGTTATCTTGCAATACATTGCAATTTGACGTTACCTTGAAGTATAAATTATTACTACACAGTAAGTACTCGACCAGAAAAGCAATACTGATAATAACTTTTCCTAGTATACATATATACTTTAAAAGAATAATTTTATATTATACTAAAATATTATGAAGTTTGCTACACTTAAATTAAAAAGCACTTAAAACTTCGCCAAGCAGATATTGATCACAATATAAATTTCATTTCCTGTGCAAAAAAGGAAAAGAAAGTTGTTCAAGATCTAAATTACGTCCTCACAATAATCAAAAGCGCGTTAGAGTTTTATTTTTATCATTATTTACTCTGACTGAAGTCAATTGAAATTCCTCTGAACTCCTGAAGTAGATAATCAAATTGTAACTATTTTAGAACGTTCTAAAGAATATTTTTACTTCGTTCAAAATTGAAAAGAAGATCCAGACTGCGTTTATAAAACCAAAGTGACAACTAAACATTTTACTAGTTTTACGATGTCTGTATATATTGTATGTCTTTGTGTGTATGACAAAAATTTCTCCGACGGTAACTGCAATAAGACAATTCTAAAAATTATAATTCTTTCGTATTCCTCTTCTTTACATTCATATGAAGAACTGATTAGATTTTGGTTATGTCAACTGGAAGTTCACCTATTTGACGTTCTTAACAGGTTTTCTTGAAAAAACGCAGTTAAATATCATTTTTTTGACATTTTATCTGATTATCAATATGAAATAATATCTTATTGTCTGTACGGTTTGATTATACATTTTGCTATAATCATGGAAACAGCTGTTATATTCAAATAACTCTAACTGATAGATGTCAGTGTCAAGTGCAACTTACATACTGTATGTTCGTGTTATAATTTTTTTGGATATTAGAACCTTTTCCAATGAACTTGTGGTATGAGATTTGTACAAAATATTTAGAATTGACGGAAGGTAATTAGGAATGACGAATTCCGATAATTTTGGTACCAGAGTACCCGACACAACTACCCGGATAGTACCCTTTACCCGTTAATTACCCGATACCCTTTAATTACCCGTTATCCTTTACGTACATATACACAATTCGTTAATTTGTTAATTACCAGTTGCCCTTATATTAGCAGTTTACTTTTTAATAAAATTCATAATTATTGTTCACATATATTTATTAAATAAAATGTAATACAAATAAATAATATACTGTATCTCTATAAAAAACTTAACATACATTACATTAATTACCTATGCTATGGTAATAAAAAGCTCTTCTTTTAGATACAATTTTTCCGGTAGCTGAAAACTGTTCGGGTTAATAAAAGGTATTGGGTAATTAACGGACAGCGGGTATATTTCGGGTAATCGGATAAGAAATTTTATACCCGGGTACATCATTATCGGGTAGGTTCCGAATACCCGGGTACCCATCGTCATTCCTAAAGGTAATGTGCTGGCCACATCAGATTTTTTAAATATGTTCAGCATTAATACATTTCCACTTGAAATTGACTAAGTTCGAAATAACTTAAGTTTTGCTACTTAATTTCAAATGACCTGTTTTTCTTATTCTAAATAATTCTTACGTGACCCTTGTATAGCAATGTTAATTTAAATTCTTTTAAACTTACGAACAGATAATAAAATTTTAATCCTAAAACTATTTCCTTATTTGAGATTTTCAGCGAGTTCTTAAGAACGTAATACCGCCTAAATCCTCCTGAAAAGCAATAATCCTCATCTTTTTATTTCCTCAACAAAAGAACAGCACAATTAAATGAAGTGGTTAATAAAATGGCGCGGGCGTTTCGTGTATCTTTTACGAGATGGGCTACAAGGAATATTTGGAACCACAAAACGCATGTGACGCACGCAATGAATTACAGGCCACAGATGTGTTTAACTTAAATACAGATCTCGAGGTTGCGGTTTCGTTACGGTAAACGCTAAATAACGATAATAACATACTCCTTAAGGAGAAAGGATTTAGTTTAATTAGATGGACGTTATTTATTTTGTATTTAACTAACTGATTTCGTGTAGGAACTACAAGATTAAATAGATTGCACGGTATCGCTATTTCGTTTCAGAATAAAGTCCTGGTTTCCACATGCAAAAATTATTGGCGCCACTAGCCTAGCGCCAATTAAGTTACATATAGAAACATACTAACTTAATTGGCATTAATGGACTGGCACCACTAATCAATGCGTCAGTAAAAGTATGAAGCAGTTATACTTTTTGACGCCATTTAAAGACACAACACGCTAGTGCAATGGCAAAAGCTTCAAAAAAATGGTAATCGGAACTAATAATTCAGTTTCTGGAGGCATACGAGCAATATCCATGCCTTTCGAATAAAAATTTTCATCCCATAAAGATTGAAATAACAGAAATGATGCATTGAGAAAAATAGTTGAGGTTATGTCTAACTCAGTCAAAGATTTGGATGTAAACTCTGCTATAGCTAAAATATTAAGTATTTTTGTAGCTCAACAGACAAAATTTGCACTACCATTAATGCTTGCTTGAAGTAACTCAATTGACACCATTTTTAATCTGTTGCCAGTTGAAAACTAATAGAAATTGTGGAAACATATACCTACTGGTGCCACTAAAATTGGCGCCAAAATAACTACACAAATGGTGAGAATTTTTATAGAATTCTTTCGACTACTTTAAAATACAGACTTTAAACTTTATTAAAAACTTTAATTCTGCTAAAAATTGATTCCTGTTCTTGTAAACTAAGATTTTATTTTGTATGAGTAGCTAAAATGGTAACGCTATTTTTTATAAATACAATACTTGTATAAATATAAAAATTTACTCACATTGACGATTTAATTATCACAGGAACTCAGGTACAGAAGAACTTCCAAATTACAGCAAATTTGACAGCATTCGAAAATCACGAATCCGCAAATCACCTAAAGAAAAAAGAAAACAAAGTTGTAAAGGTACCAATTATATAATATAATATATGTGCCAAAAGAGAATCCAGACGCAGCTATCATAAAGATTTCTAAACTGAATTTTGACATTTATAACTTAAATAGATAACAGATTTGAAATATTGTTCCTGAAACAATAATTTGGAGAAGTTTATTTGTCGTCTACATTCCACATTGTTAAATATAATATATAAAAAATTATTTTTTTTTCAAATATTGTAGGTAGATATCTGAAAATAAACAAAATGTAACAATGAAAAACAACGAAATAAAATAGACATTTAATTGTTAATTGTTTAAAGTGTTTTTTTTTTAATTAATAACTATACATTTAAATTTAATTTTTACATAGCCACCTAGATTATTTGAATAAAAATAATTTCTAATACTGTTCAACTATCTTATTTTTGTCGAATTTGATATGTAAACATTCACATCGCTAAAATGGCGGTATATATTTTAGTAAAATAATTATAGATTGCTATTTGAAAAAAAGTTGATAGACGTATCTTGTAAACCTGACTATAAAAAATATGTATATCTGCCATCAAATAGTATTACAATAATAAAACTTTTATATGAGTAATAAAAAAAAAGTTAGGGGGGGAGGGATCTTCCCAGACTCACGTTATATACTATGGACATATACTTAATATATTTGAGTAATTTTTTATTAAAATCAAAAGAAAATTTACTTATGTATTTAATAAATTTATGTATTAATAATTGTAATCTCAATACTTGTCATTGTTGTAATCAGCTAGGCAGATTATTTTTATTATCAACTATATTTTGACTATTGTAATCAATACTGTTTATTGTTATATTAATAAAATACAATGTATGTATTCGTTCAGCGAGAATTGGAAAAACTAAGATAATGTATAAATATTTGTGTTAATTAATACTTAATAAATAATAAACAACGCTCATCCTTTTGCTTTTGAAAATGGAAAATTCTGAAAGCTCATTTAATTCCTAATTTAAATTAATTATTTAATGAAAACAAGAAAACTTATTAAAACTAATATCGTCACAAAAGAACGAACTATGACATTTATAACTAGATGTCTCCCGTTTTGTTAATTAGTTCTGTTGCATATTTAATTTATCTGCTCTGTACAAATTTCAATTTAAATTCAAAGAGAGAAAGAGACATCGCATACTGACACTAACTTTATTATGGGTGGGTGTCTTTATTTGGAACGAAATAATTAGCAAATAAAAGGTCGATGGAATATTTCACTGACTGATGAGAGAAATTAATTTGAAAATTCACAATTTTAGTTTTTTACATGCACATACAATTTAATTGCATGTCTATCAATCAATTTTACGTAAAAACGAATTTTTGTTTTTAAAATGCAAAGCGTTTATATACAGTGTGTCCCATTTAGAAGTGCCACCATTGGGATCTCGAGAACTATAAGAGATACAATGTCGGTTAAATGGAACTTTTTGTGCGCCTTTATGAGGCCATCTCAGATGTGCTTTTGTTTTCCCAAAAATTTTCATAGGGCACTAGATAATGACGAAAAACTGATTATTATTGATTTTTTCTTTTTCAAATAACTTCTAAACTATTGGGTAATCGAGAAAAACATTTCAAATATAAAAAATTGATATTTTTATTATCTAACCCGAGGCGTACGAAACAAATTTTTATATCCGTAAATTTTCGAGAAATAACACAAACTTATATTTTTTTAAATGGAACCCATATCTGATTTTAGTCTCAAAAAAATAACTATTTTTTTCTCTTTTCAATGTTGTAAGGGTTATTATGTTTCATATTTGTTTTACCTTCAATATTATTATTTTTTCCTTATTTTGTATTAAATTTACAATTATTTTGAAAATATTAGTAGATTTCTATTTAGAAATACTACTTGTATTTAAATAATTTATTTCGTTAGAAAAATTTGCTCAAAACTCGTATCAAATTAATTTTTATAATATTTTGTATCAGGTCGCTCTTGGCACATTATAGTGTAATTTGTAATTATGAGTCTAGAATAAAAATATTAAGTAATAAAGGCATAAAATAAATTATATCGATCAAATACAATATAATTAATAAAAATTTTTTTTTTTTGAGAAATAAAAAAATTCACAAAAATAAAGAAAAAAACAAATATAAAACATAATAACCCTTACATCATTGAAAAGAGAAAAAAATTATTATTATTTTGAGAATAAAATAAGATATGGGTTCTATTTAAAAAAATATAAGTTTGTGTTATATCTCGAAAATTTACAGATATAAAAATTTATTTCAAACATCACTGGTTAGTTAATAAAAATATCTATCTTTTATATTTGAAACGTTTTTCTCAATTACTAATAGTTTAGAAGTTATTTGCAAAAGAAAAAATCAACAATATTCAGTTTTTCGTCATTATCTAGTGCCCTATGAGAATATTTGGAAAAACAAAAGCACATCTGAGATGGCCTCCTAAACGCGCACAAAAAGTTCCATTTAACCGTCATCGTATCTCTTATAGTTCTCGAGATCCCAATGGTGGCACTTCTAAATGGGACATACTGTATATAGGTTATACACGTTCATGTACCTACTCAAAGTATATTCATCAACACAGGCCAAGCCAAGCACGAATTTTTAAGCCAAGCTACTTGGCTTGGTGGATAATTAATCGCCAGAACCGACATTTGCGATTGGAAGCTGATTGGTAGATTCAGAAATGAGTAATAAATAAAGTGCCTCGTATTTCAGTATGGCTCCTCGACTATTTTCCTGGCTCTTATGTAAATAATTATTTTCTTAAGCAAAAAGTATGAATATTATGACGTTTTAAAAAAGTCCGTCCTTTCTGCCCAACCTGTATTTATTTATATAAAATGTAAAACGATTTCTAAGGCTGACTTTTAAATCAAAGTTTAAAATGAAATATTAACATTTCCTGCTGAAATTTTTCAGTGCCGCGCAGTATCTGACCTGTAACCTTAAGTAATATGTCATATTCCACCAAATTTATATCTGCATTGCGAAACATCATCCCTTGTCAAGGTATGCTATTAATAGTAAACAAATGGCCTAAAACTTATCTTTGTAACGAGAAGGAACGTTACTGAATGTTGAATAAATCGATATATTGCGTGATGTATCTTCAACTGTCTTTCATATCGTGATTATTTTATTTTTAGAACAAAGCACGCGATATTCGCAAGAAAACAATCTGTATCAAAGAGGTTTTTTGTGTATAGCAACAAAAAGGAGCACGAACAAAAAATGGGATATTATATTTATCAGGCTAATTGCAGGATTGAGCATCTGCTAATCATTTAAATAATTATTTCAGATGAATAAAACATGCAAATGTTCGAGTACTTAATAATCCATTTTAATAATAGACTATATAAATTGTTCCTCACAAACATTTGATGTCGGGGATGGCATTCAATGAATTATATTATATATATATATATATATATATATATATATATATATATATATATATATATATATATATATATATAAATACATACGACGTAAATAAATAATAATAAAAAAATAACGGGATTTCTTTTTGGCCTGTAAAATAGGAAACATTGCAGGGCGTGCCATGTTAAAATGTCATCTTGGCTCCATCTACAGTTAATATTTCTGTGCTACAGAAACGCACAATTTGTTGAAGAAAGTTTATGGTCATGAGTATCTACCTAGTATTCAAGTTTTAGAGCAGATTATAAGGTTTAAAGAAGGAAGAGACTGGAGACGATTAGCGCCTCGGGGCATTGTTTTTTCGAAATTGAGTGCCTGAGGGTCAGTTTACTAACCGGATATAATAAGAGGGTGAGAGGAAAAGGAGCTGATTTATGAGAAAACGCCCTGTCTGTCTGAATTTTTTTGACGAAACACAAAATCACCGTGTTGGTACATCAACCGTGCTTACCTGACCTAGTGCCATATGACTTTATTTTATACCCAAAATTAAAATCTGCGTTAAAAGGAACCAAATTCAAGTCCGAGATGCAATGGGCAACTTGCGTGGTACTGAAAATCCGATTTCTACCACTATATACGTAATGTTATGTTGAAAACATATATAAAAATATAAATTTTATTTTAAAAAAGTTATTTGTTTTTTAGTAAAGAAAGAAAATTTTCTGTGACGTCATTATATTGAACTGAAGAAGAGAACTTGACATTTTTCTCTCTCTGGGCTCTCAAATATATTAATTACTTCACAAATAAACACATAGGTAGTTACATGTAATTTAAAATATCGATACAAAAAAGACAAACTAAAGTACTAACCTCCAAAATATTGTTGAAACGTCAAACAGGAGATCTACATTACCCGTACAAACAAACGATATGGCTTTACGATCACTCATTGGTGCGGCATAATTCTACGTCATACATGTCGGTAATTCGAATAATCAAATTTCATAATTTTTTTTCTAGCTAATTAATAAAAATTTTGTCAAAAGAAAAAATAGGGGTAGCAAGTTTTTACCTGCTCTTCAAAAATATGAAATAAAAAAATTTACGTAAGTAGCCCATTATAGAAAAACCGGCAGACCTTATAAACAACAAAACAAAAAAGGCCTGCAGCATTGCTTCCAAAAATGGAATATTTGCATGAGGCGGTGTAGGGTTCGGGGAAGAGAGTACATTGAGGGTGACAATATTTGTTTTGCGTATTTTTTGAATAGTCAATGTTCTAAAACCAATCCCGCTATTTTATTGTCACACTTCGTATTGAATAATTCAATACACACTAGCATTTTCAACAAAATCGTTATTTGCTTCCCACCCTGAGAACATCAAACATCCCCTGCAAATCTATGCCAAATTAGCAACCTTAACCTGCATTACATAAATTTTATTATTCCTGCTTGTAATAAAGTCAAAGTTCCTGCAGGCAGGAGGGCTTACTCTACTACCTACGCAGGGAGGAACTACGAAGCGTGGGAGGCTTGATCAAAAGTGGCGCACGAAACAGCAGATGGCGGCAGGGGTAACTAAACAACGCGCCGAAAGCGAAGCGTTTTAATTAGAGTTGGTTAAGGTAGGTGCTTAGGATAGCAATGAATTAAGGATAATAAAGTGAAGAATATCGACGGATGATGAATAAAATGAAGGATAATAAATTAATATACTCCTTGTTTGCAAACGTTTCGGCTTTTATTAAACCATCCTCAATGGCGTATGTATGTATTTTATATTGCATATTGCATCGTTTGTTTTCCTTTGTTCACCAGCACTGAAGATGGTTCACTAAAAACCGAAACGTATGCAAACACGTAGTATATATTAATTTATTAGCCTTCATTTTATAAATTATCCGTCACTACTCTTCAAATTAATATAGTTACGAATAGGCTATTCCACGATATTTTTTTAATTTTTTTTTTTTTTTTCTTGAAGTACATAAAATTATAAGACAACATGTGAAAGTCCGAATTAAAAATTCGTCCAAATAAGCGAGATATTAAGGTCCGAATTTTAAATTACCTTTGTGACGTAAGTAATGTGGATATACCAGAAGTAAACAAACAGTGGTTCACAAGCCACGAAAAAATGTTAAACAAATTACAAAATAATGCATATTTAAATTGTAATATTATAATTCATTATTAGAGACATAAAATAAATTATTATACTTAATTTATTTCACTTTTTTTCTCATTTTATAAAATTAGAATGTCACCCGAATAGCAACCGAACAGATCCGATACACCCGAAGAAGTATATTCTTAGTTAGGGCGGGGCTTCTCAAAATCGGAGGTCATACTTGGATCCTATTTGCTCAAACACTCGTGACATGTCCTGCATCATCAAAAGCAAAACTCTCCGTGTCTTCTAGAAGGAATAATTTATAATAAAAGAAATATGGTTTTCCTTATCCTTTAACTATTATCGTTCATATTTTCAATAAACTTTTACTATTTCTGATTACTGTGGAATAGCCTATTTTTCATCGATTAATGTGTCATCTTCTTTGAAAAACAAATAAAGGTAAGTCTGTCATTTTAAAACTATTGACCATCAATTATCAATAAATATTTTATAATACAATTATATGGACACTACTACGATGTATCTCTAAATCTATACACAATATAATAAAAATTTTAAGTTTATTAGATGGAGAATTTTATGTTCTTCAATATTTGTAAAAATAAATATATCATCACGGCATATTACCTATTTCTAGGTGTGCCAACCTGCTTTGTCCCAGATATTGGTAATGATGATGACATATTTGTACCGTGCGGGCGTTTACCAGGCGTCACCTCACGGGCACTCATTGATGACGTAGAGAGTGCACCGCAGGGGTCACTTTTGTGCCATATAAAATTCGAAATATTTGGCGCCGGTCGGGATCGAACTCAGTTCCCCCAGGTTCGCGACCAGACACTCAGGCACGCGGCCATGGGACCCCCAATATTTGTAATAACAAGATTTTAAGAAATTACTACTTCCGGTTGTCTAATTGTTACTAAAACCTTTTCAGCTCTTCCCAGGGATGTCAGATTGAGGAATTCGTAGTTAAACTGGTCTTGAATCTTATAATTTTTGAGGAATCATCCTCCAACATCCGCACATACACACACACACATACACCCCCCCCCACACACACACACACACAAACACACACATACACACAAAGAGAGAGAGAGAGAGAGAGAGAGATACACACATACAGACATCATCGTGAAAATGTTAAAATTCTAGAGACCTTAAAATGTGGTCATTTACTAAAATCTCGATATGCGATTTTTAGCACGATCCCTATACCTCCCTTACCGAGGGAAGCGGGGGGTAAAAACTGTAGAATCCGCTTCTCTTAACACAACCCCTATATTTCTCTTTCACAACCCTTAATAACTTTTAATCTCTCTACCCTTTTACGCTTTTCTCTCCCACCTCATTTTCTACCCACTCTATTCTTTAACACCCTCCCCCTGGTGGGTTTTGCGGGGGTGTACTAGACGCCGGTTATCGATCGCGACTGCAGCCGGTGCAACGTGCATCCCACGCTGCAATGTACTGTAACCCGCAGCGATGAAGATGCACTTGGAATGCATGTGGACATGCTGACACTCGACGTGTTAAATATTTATACAGGGATAATTGCCAGAGGGTTCAAAGATGTTCATTGCAAGGAGACCAGGAATAGTGTCTTGTATTGAATGCAATGTAAATCAAATGGAATGCAGTGATAATTGCATGCATTGTTTCTGGAATATGTGAATTCTCAAGATGTGCAGGATGGAACAAATTCGAGTAAAAATTTTTCATAGTATAAACACAAAAAGTAAAAACTTTTCATAATATAAACACAAAAAGTAATAACTTTTCATGTATAAACATAAAAAGTAAAATCTTTTCATAGTATATTCACAAAAAGTAAAAACTTTTTATGTATAAACATAAACAATAAAAACTTTTAATACTATATACACAAAAAGTAAAAACTTCTCATGTATAAACATAAAAAGTAAAAACTTTTCATGGTATAAACATAAAAAGTAAAAACTTTTTATAGTATATACACAAAAAGTAAAAACTTTTCATGTATACACATAAAAAGTAAAAACTTTTCATGTATAAACATAAAAAGTAAAAACTTTTCATGTATACACATAAAAAGTAAAAGCTTTTCATGTATAAACATAAAAAATAAAAACTTTTCATAGTATATACACAAAAAGTAAAAACTTTTCATTGTATATACGCAAAAAGTAAAAACTTTTCATGTATAAACATAAGAAGTAAAACTTTTCATGGTATAAACATAAAAAGTAAATTTTTTTTATAGTATATACACAAAAAGTAAAACCTTTTCATGCATACACATAAAAAGTAAAAAATTTTTATGTATAAACATAAAAAGTAAACACTTTTCATAGTATATACACAAAAAGTAAAAACTTTTCATATATAAACATAAAAAGTAACAACTTTTCATGGTATAAACATAAAAAGTAAAAACTTTTTATAGTATATACACAAAAAGTAAAAACTTTTCATGGTATAAACATAAAAAGTAAAATCATTTCATGTTATAAACATAAAAAGTAAAAACTTTTCATGTATAAACATAAAAAGTAACAACTTTTCATGGTATAAACATAAAAAGTAAAAACTTTTTATAGTATATACACAAAAAGTAAAAACTTTTCATGTATACACATAAAAAGTAACAACTTTTCATGGTATAAACGTAAAAAGTAAAAACTTTTTATAGTATATACACAAAAAGTAAAAGCTTTACATGTATAACCATAAAAAGTAACAACTTTTCATGGTATAAACATAAAAAGTAAAAACTTTTTGTAGTATATACACAAAAAGTAAAAACTTTTCATGTATACACATAAAAAGTAACAACTTTTCATGGTATAAACGTAAAAAGTAAAAACTTTTTATAGTATATACACAAAGAGTAAAAGCTTTACATGTATAACCATAAAAAGTAACAACTTTTCATGGTATAAACATAAAAAGTAAAAACTTTTTATAGTATATGCACAAAAAGTAAAAGCTTTACATGTATAACCATAAAAAGTAACAACTTTTCATGGTATAAACATAAAAAGTAAAATCTTTGTATAGCATATACACAAAATGTAAAAAATATTCATGTATAAACATAAAAAGTAACAACTTTTCATGGTATAAATATAAAAAGTAAAAACTTTTCATAGTATATACACAAAAAGTAAAAACTTTTCATAGTATAAACATCAAAAGTAAAAACTTTTTATAGTATATACACAAAAAGTAAAAACTTTTCATGCATAAACATAAAAAGTAACATCTTTTCATGGTATAAACATAAAAAGTAAAAACTTTTCATAGTATATACACAAAAAGTAAAAACTTTTCATGTATAACCATAAAAAGTAACAACTTTTCATGGTATAAACATAAAAAGTAAAAACTTTTTATAGTACATACACGAAAAGTAAAAACTTTTCATATATACACATAAAAAGTAACAACTTTTCATGGTATAAACATAAAACGTAAAATTTTTTTATAGTATATACACAAAAAGTAAAACCTTTTCATGTATAAACGTAAAAAGTAACAACTTTTCATGGTATAAACATAAAAAGTAAAAACTTTTTATAGTATATACACAAAAAGTAAAAACTTTTCATGTATACACATAAAAAGTAAAAACTTTTCATGGTATAAACATAAAAAGTAAAAACTTTTCATGTATACACATAAAAAGTAAAAGCTTTTCATGTATAAACATAAAAAATAAAAACTTTTCATAGTATATACACAAAAAGTAAAAACTTTTCATTGTATATACGCAAAAAGTAAAAACTTTTCATGTATAAACATAAGAAGTAAAACTTTTCATGGTATAAACATAAAAAGTAAATTTTTTTTATAGTATATACACAAAAAGTAAAACCTTTTCATGCATACACATAAAAAGTAAAAAATTTTTATGTATAAACATAAAAAGTAAACACTTTTCATAGTATATACACAAAAAGTAAAAACTTTTCATATATAAACATAAAAAGTAACAACTTTTCATGGTATAAACATAAAAAGTAAAAACTTTTTATAGTATATACACAAAAAGTAAAAACTTTTCATGGTATAAACATAAAAAGTAAAATCATTTCATGTTATAAACATAAAAAGTAAAAACTTTTCATGTATAAACATAAAAAGTAACAACTTTTCATGGTATAAACATAAAAAGTAAAAACTTTTTATAGTATATACACAAAAAGTAAAAACTTTTCATGTATACACATAAAAAGTAACAACTTTTCATGGTATAAACGTAAAAAGTAAAAACTTTTTATAGTATATACACAAAAAGTAAAAGCTTTACATGTATAACCATAAAAAGTAACAACTTTTCATGGTATAAACATAAAAAGTAAAAACTTTTTGTAGTATATACACAAAAAGTAAAAACTTTTCATGTATACACATAAAAAGTAACAACTTTTCATGGTATAAACGTAAAAAGTAAAAACTTTTTATAGTATATACACAAAGAGTAAAAGCTTTACATGTATAACCATAAAAAGTAACAACTTTTCATGGTATAAACATAAAAAGTAAAAACTTTTTATAGTATATGCACAAAAAGTAAAAGCTTTACATGTATAACCATAAAAAGTAACAACTTTTCATGGTATAAACATAAAAAGTAAAATCTTTGTATAGCATATACACAAAATGTAAAAAATATTCATGTATAAACATAAAAAGTAACAACTTTTCATGGTATAAATATAAAAAGTAAAAACTTTTCATAGTATATACACAAAAAGTAAAAACTTTTCATGGTATAAACATCAAAAGTAAAAACTTTTTATAGTATATACACAAAAAGTAAAAACTTTTCATGCATAAACATAAAAAGTAACATCTTTTCATGGTATAAACATAAAAAGTAAAAACTTTTCATAGTATATACACAAAAAGTAAAAACTTTTCATGTATAACCATAAAAAGTAACAACTTTTCATGGTATAAACATAAAAAGTAAAAACTTTTTATAGTACATACACGAAAAGTAAAAACTTTTCATATATACACATAAAAAGTAACAACTTTTCATGGTATAAACATAAAACGTAAAATTTTTTTATAGTATATACACAAAAAGTAAAACCTTTTCATGTATAAACGTAAAAAGTAACAACTTTTCATGGTATAAACATAAAAAGTAAAAACTTTTTATAGTATATACACAAAAAGTAAAAACTTTTCATGCATAAACATAAAAAGTAACAACTTTTCATGGTATAAACATAAAAAGTAAAAACTTTTCATAGTATATACAAAAAAAGTAAAAACTTTTCATGTATAAACATAAAAAGTAACAACTTTTCATGGTATAAACATAAAAAGTAAAAACTTTTTATAGTATATACACAAAAAGTAAAAACATTTCATGCATAACCATAAAAAGTAACAACTTTTCACGGTATAAACATAAAAAGTAAAAACTTTTTATAGTATATACACAAAAAGTAAAAACTTTTCATGTATAAACCTAAAAAGTACCAACTTTTCATGGTATAAACATAAAAAGTAAAAACTTTTCATAGTATATACACAAAAAGTAAAAACTTTTCATGTATAACCATAAAAAGTAACAACTTTTCATGGTATAAACATAAAAAAGTAAAAACTTTTTATGGTATATATACAAAAAGTAAAAACTTTTCATGTATAAACATAAAAAGTAACAACTTTTCATGGTATATACACAAAAAGTAAAAACTTTTCATAGTATATACACAAAAATTAAAAATTTTCATGTAGAACCATAAAAAGTAACAACTTTTCATGGTATAAACATAAAAAGTAAAAACTTTTCATAGTATATACACAAAAAGTAAAAACTTTTCATGTATAAACATAAAACGTTAAAACTTTTCAAGGTATTAACATAAAAAGTAAAAGGTTTTCATAGTATATGCATAAAAAGTTAATACTTTTCAAGGTATTAACATAAAAAGTAAAAGGTTTCCATAGTATATTCATAAAAAGTTTAAACTTTTCAAGGTATTTACACAAAAAGTAAAACGTTTTCATAGTATATGCATAAAAAGTTAAAACTTTTCAAGGTATTAACATAAAAAGTAAAAGGTTTTCATGGTATATGCCTAAAAAGTTAAAACTTTTCAAGGTATTAACATAAAAAGTAAAAGGTTTTCATAGTATATGCATAAAAAGATTAAAGTTTTCAAGGTATTAACATAAAAAGTAAAAGGTTTTCATAGTATATACATAAAAAGTTAAAACTTTTCAAGGTATTAACATAAAAAGTAAAAGGTTTTCATAGAATATGCATAAAAAGTTAAAACTTTTCAAGTTATTAACATAAAAAGTAAAAGGTTTTCATGGTATATATATATAAAAAGTTTAAACTTTTCAAGGTATAAACATAAAAAGTAAAAGGTTTTCATAGCATATACATAAAAAGTTTAAACTTTTCAAGGTATTAACATAAAAAGTAAAAGGTTTTCATAGTATATGCATAAAAAGTTAAAACTTTTCAAAGGTATTAACATAAAAAGTAAAAGGTTTTCATGGTATATATATAAAAAGTTTAAACTTTTCAAGGTATTAACATAAAAAGTAAAAGGTTTTCATGGTATATGCATAAAAAGTTAAAACTTTTCAAGGCATTAACATAAAAAGTAAAAGGTTTTCATGGTATATATATAAAAAGTTAAAACTTTTCAAGGTATTAACATAAAAAGTAAAAGGTTTTCATAGTATATGCTTAAAAAGTTTAAACTTTTCAACGTATTAACATAAAAAGTAAAAGGTTTTCATGGTATATATATAAAAAGTTTAAACTTTTCAAGGTATTAACATAAAAAGTTTAAACTTTTCAAGGTATTAACATAAAAAGTAAAAGGTTTTCATGGTATATATATAAAAAGTTTAAACTTTTCAAGGTATTAACATAAAAAGTAAAAGGTTTTCATGGTATATGTATAAAAAGTTTAAACTTTTCAAGGTATTAACATAAAAAGTAAAAGGTTTTCATAGTATATACATAAAAAATTTAAACTTTTCAAGGTATTAACATAAAAAGTAAAAGGTTTTCATAGTATATGCATAAAAAGTTTAAACTTTTCAAGGTATTAACATAAAAAGTAAAAGGTTTTCATAGTATATGCATAAAAGTTAAAACTTTTTAAGGTATTAACATAAAAGGTTTTCATAGTATATGCATAAAAATTTAGAGGTTTTCATGGTATATATAAAAAGTTTAAACTTTTCAAGGTATTTACACAAAAAGTAAAAACTTTTCATGTATAACCATAAAAAGTAACAACTTTTCATGGTATTAACGTAAAAAGTAAAAGGTTTTCATAGTATATGCATAAAAAGTTAAAACTTTTCAAGGTATTAACATAAAAAGTAAAAGGTTTTCATGGTATATATATAAAAATTTTAACTTTTCAAAGTATTAACATAAAAAGTAAAAGGTTTTCATAGTATATACATAAAAAGTTTAAACTTTTCAAGGTATGAACATAAAAAGTAAAAGGTTTTCATAGTATATGCATAAAAAGTTTAAACTTTTCAAGGTATTTACATAAAAAGTAAAACGTTTTCATAGTATATGCATAAAAAGTTAAAACTTTTCAAGGTATAAACATAAAAAGTAAAAGGTTTTCATGGTATATATATAAAAAGTTTAAACTTTTCAAGGTATTAACAAAAAAAAGTAAAAAGTTTTCATGGTATATACATAAAAAGTTTAAACTTTTCAAGGTATTAACATAAAAAGTAAAAGGTTTTCATAGTATATGCATAAAAAGTTAAACTTTTCAAGGTATTAACATAAAAAGTAAAAGGTTTTCATGGTATATATATAAAAAGTTTAAACTTTTCAAGGTATTAACATAAAAAGTAAAAGGTTTTCATAGTATATGCATAAAAAGTTTAAACTTTTCAAAGTATTAACGTAAAAAGTAAAAGGTTTTCATAGTATATGCATAAAAAGTTTAAACTTTTCAAGGTATTAACATAAAAAGTAAAAGGTTTTCATAGTATATGCATAAAAAGTTTAAACTTTTCAAGGTATAAACATAAAAAGTAAAAGGTTTTCATAGTATATGCATAAAAAGTTTAAACTTTTCAAGGTATTTACATGAAAAGTAAAAGGTTTTCATAGTATATGCATAAAAAGTTAAAACTTTTCAAGGTATTTACAAGAAAAGTAAAAGGTTTTCATAGTATATGCATAAAAAGTTTAAACTTTTCAAGGTATTAACGTAAAAAGTAAAAGGTTTTCATAGTATATGCATAAAAAGTTTAAACTTTTCAAGGTATAAACATAAAAAGTAAAAGGTTTTCATAGTATATGCATAAAAAGTTTAAACTTTTCAAGGTATGAACATAAAAAGTAAAAGGTTTTCATAGTATATGCATAAAAAGTTTAAACTTTTCAAGGTATTTACATAAAAAGTAAAACGTTTTCATAGTACTTTTCAAGGTATTAACGTAAAAAGTAAAAGGTTTTCATAGTATATACATAAAAAGTTTAAACTTTTCAAGGTATGAACATAAAAAGTAAAAGGTTTTCATAGTATATGCATAAAAAGTTTAAACTTTTCAAGGTATTTACATGAAAAGTAAAAGGTTTTTATAGTATATGCATAAAAAGTTTAAACTTTTCAAGGTATGAACATAAAAAGTAAAAGGTTTTCATAGTATATGCACAAAAAGTTTAAACTTTTCAAGGTATTTACATAAAAAGTAAAACGTTTTCATAGTATATGCATAAAAAGTTAAAACTTTTCAAGGTATAAACATAAAAAGTAAAAGGTTTTCATAGTATATATATAAAAAGTTTAAACTTTTCAAGGTATTTACATCGAAAGTAAAAGGTTTTCATAGTATATGCATAAAAAGTTTAAACTTTTCAAGGTATGAACATAAAAAGTAAAAGGTTTTCATAGTATATGCACAAAAAGTTTAAACTTTTCAAGGTATTTACATAAAAAGTAAAACGTTTTCATAGTATATGCATAAAAAGTTAAAACTTTTCAAGGTATAAACATAAAAAGTAAAAGGTTTTCATAGTATATGCATAAAAAGTTAAAACTTTTCAAGGTATAAACATAAAAAGTAAAAGGTTTTCATAGTATATGCATAAAAAGTTTAAACTTTTCAAGGTATTTACATGAAAAGTAAAAGGTTTTTATAGTATATGCATAAAAAGGTAAAACTTTTCAAGGTATTAACATAAAATGTAAAAGGTTTTCATAGTATATGCATAAAAAGTTAAAACTTTTCAAGGTATTTACATGAAAAGTAAAAGGTTTTCATAGTATATGCATAAAAAGTTAAAACTTCTTAAGGTATTAACATAAAAAGTAAAAAGTTTTCATGGCATATACATAAAAAGTTTAAACTTTTCAAGGTATTAACATAAAAAGTAAAAAGTTTTCATAGTATATGCATAAAAAGTTAAAACTTTTCAAGGTATTAACATAAAAAGTAAAAAGTTTTCATGGTATATATATAAAAAGTTTAAACTTTTCAAGGTATTTACATGAAAAGTAAAAGGTTTTCATAGTATATGCATAAAAAGTTTAAACTTTTCAAGGTATTAACATAAAAAGTAAAAGGTTTTCATAGTATATGCATAAAAAGTTAAAACTTTTCAAGGTTTTAACATAAAAAGTAAAAGGTTTTCATGGTATATATATATATATATATATATATATAAAGTTTAAACTTTTCCAGGTATTTACATGGAAAGTAAAAGGTTTTCATAGTATATGCATAAAAAGTTTAAACTTTTCAAGGTATTAACATAAAAAGTAAAAGGTTTTCATGGTATATATATAAAAAGTTTAAACTTTTCAAGGTATTAACATAAAAAGTAAAAAGTTTTCATGGTATATACATAAAAAGTTTAAACTTTTCAAGGTATTAACATAAAAAGTAAAAGGTTTTCATAGTATATGCATAAATAGTTAAACTTTTCAAGGTATTAACATAAAAAGTAAAAGGTTTTCATGGTATATATATAAAAAGTTTAAACTTTTCAAGGTATTAACATAAAAAGTAAAAGGTTTTCATAGTATATGCATAAAAAGTTTAAACTTTTCAAAGTATTAACGTAAAAAGTAAAAGGTTTTCATAGTATATGCATAAAAAGTTTAAACTTTTCAAGATATTAACATAAAAAGTAAAAGGTTTTCATAGTATATGCATAAAAAGTTTAAACTTTTCAAGGTATAAACATAAAAAGTAAAAGGTTTTCATAGTATATGCATAAAAAGTTTAAACTTTTCAAGGTATTTACATGAAAAGTATAAGGTTTTCATAGTATATGCATAAAAAGTTAAAACTTTTCAAGGTATTTACATGAAAAGTAAAAGGTTTTCATAGTATATGCATAAAAAGTTAAAACTTCTTAAGGTATTAACATAAAAAGTAAAAAGTTTTCATGGTATATACATAAAAAGTTTAAACTTTTCAAGGTATTAACATAAAAAGTAAAAAGTTTTCATAGTATATGCATAAAAAGTTAAAACTTTTCAAGGTATTAACATAAAAAGTAAAAAGTTTTCATGGTATATATATAAAAAGTTTAAACTTTTCAAGGTATTTACATGAAAAGTAAAAGGTTTTCATAGTATATGCATAAAAATTTAAAGGTTTCCATGGTATATATATAAAAAGTTTAAACTTTTCAAGGTATTTACACAAAAAGTAAAAACTTTTCATGTATAACCATAAAAAGTAACAACTTTTCATGGTATTAACGTAAAAAGTAAAAGGTTTTCATAGTATATGCATAAAAAGTTAAAACCTTTCAAGGTATTAACATAAAAAGTAAAAGGTTTTCATAGTATATGCATAAAAAGTTAAAACTTTTCAAGGTTTTAACATAAAAAGTAAAAGGTTTTCATAGTATATGCATAAAAAGTTAAAACTTTTCAAGGTATTAACATAAAAAGTAAAAGGTTTTCATAGTATATGCATAAAAAGTTAAAACTTTTCAAGGTATTTGCATGAAAAGTAAAAGGTTTTCATAGTATATGCATAAAAAGTTTAAACTTTTCAAGGTATTTACATGAAAAGTAAAAGGTTTTCATAGTATATGCATAAAAAGTTTAAACTTTTCAAGGTATAAACATAAAAAGTAAAAGGTTTTCATAGTGTATGCATAAAAAGTTTAAACTTTTCAAGGTATTAACATAAAAAGTAAAAGGTTTTCATGGTATATATATAAAAAGTTTAAACATTTCAAGGTATTAACATAAAAAGTAAAAGGTTTTCATGGTATATATATAAAAAGTTTAAACTTTTCAAGGTATCTACATAAAAAGTAAAACGTTTTCATAGTATATGCATAAAAAGTTAAAACTTTTCAAGGTATTTACATGAAAAGTAAAAGGTTTTCATAGTATATGCATAAAAAGTTTAAACTTTTCAAGGTATAAACATAAAAAGTAAAAGGTTTTCATAGTGTATGCATAAAAAGTTTAAACTTTTCAAGGTATTTACATGAAAAGTAAAAGGTTTTCATAGTATATACATAAAAAGTTTAAACTTTTCAAGGTATGAACATAAAAAGTAAAAGGTTTTCATAGTATATGCATAAAAAGTTTAAACTTTTCAAGGTATTAACATAAAAAGTAAAAGGTTTTCATGGTATATATATAAAAAGTTTAAACTTTTCAAGGTATTAACATAAAAAGTAAAAAGTTTTCATGGTATATACATAAAAAGTTTAAACTTTTCAAGGTATTAACGTAAAAAGTAAAAGGTTTTCATAGTATATGCATAAAAAGTTAAAACTTTTCAAGGTATTAACATAAAAAGTAAAAGGTTTTCATAGTATATGTATAAAAAGTTTAAACTTTTCAAGGTATTAACATAAAAAGTAAAAGGTTTTCATAGTATATGCATAAAAAGTTTAAACTTTTCAAGGTATTTACATGAAAAGTAAAAGGTTTTCATAGTATATGCATAAAAAGTTTAAACTTTTCAAGGTATAAACATAAAAAGTAAAAGGTTTTCATAGTGTATGCATAAAAAGTTTAAACTTTTCAAGGTATTAACATAAAAAGTAAAAGGTTTTCATGGTATATATATAAAAAGTTTAAACATTTCAAGGTATTAACATAAAAAGTAAAAGGTTTTCATGGTATATATATAAAAAGTTTAAACTTTTCAAGGTATCTACATAAAAAGTAAAACGTTTTCATAGTATATGCATAAAAAGTTAAAACTTTTCAAGGTATTAACATAAAAAGTAAAAAGTTTTCATGGTATATACATAAAAAGTTTAAACTTTTCAAGGTATTAACGTAAAAAGTAAAAGGTTTTCATAGTATATGCATAAAAAGTTAAAACTTTTCAAGGTATTAACATAAAAAGTAAAAGGTTTTCATAGTATATGCATAAAAAGTTTAAACTTTTCAAGGTATTAACATAAAAAGTAAAAGGTTTTCATAGTATATGCATAAAAAGTTTAAACTTTTCAAGGTATTAACGTAAAAAGTAAAAGGTTTTCATAGTATATGCATAAAAAGTTTAAACTTTTCAATGTATTTACATGAAAAGTAAAAGGTTTTCATAGTATATACATAAAAAGTTTAAACTTTTCAAGGTATGAACATAAAAAGTAAAAGGTTTTCATAGTGTATGCATAAAAAGTTTAAACTTTTCAAGGTATTAACATAAAAAGTAAAAGGTTTTCATGGTATATATATAAAAAGTTTAAACATTTCAAGGTATTAACATAAAAAGTAAAAGGTTTTCATGGTATATATATAAAAAGTTTAAACTTTTCAAGGTATCTACATAAAAAGTAAAACGTTTTCATAGTATATGCATAAAAAGTTAAAACTTTTCAAGGTATAAACATAAAAAGTAAAAGGTTTTCATAGTATATGCATAAAAAGTTTAAACTTTTCAATGTATTTACATGAAAAGTAAAAGGTTTTCATAGTATATACATAAAAAGTTTAAACTTTTCAAGGTATGAACATAAAAAGTAAAAGGTTTTCATAGTATATGCATAAAAAGTTTAAACTTTTCAAGGTATTAACATAAAAAGTAAAAGGTTTTCATGGTATATATATAAAAAGTTTAAACTTTTCAAGGTATTAACATAAAAAGTAAAAAGTTTTCATGGTATATACATAAAAAGTTTAAACTTTTCAAGGTATTAACGTAAAAAGTAAAAGGTTTTCATAGTATATGCATAAAAAGTTAAAACTTTTCAAGGTATTAACATAAAAAGTAAAAGGTTTTCATAGTATATGCATAAAAAGTTTAAACTTTTCAAGGTATTAACATAAAAAGTAAAAGGTTTTCATAGTATATGCATAAAAAGTTTAAACTTTTCAAGGTATTAACGTAAAAAGTAAAAGGTTTTCATAGTATATGCATAAAAAGTTTAAACTTTTCAAGGTATTAACATAAAAAGTAAAAGGTTTTCATAGTATATGCATAAAAAGTTAAAACTTTTCAAGGTATTAACATAAAAAGTAAAAGGTTTTCATGGTATATATATAAAAAGTTTAAACTTTTCAAGGTATTTACATGGAAAGTAAAAGGTTTTCATAGTATATGCATAAAAAGTTTAAACTTTTCAAGGTATTAACATAAAAAGTAAAAGGTTTTCATGGTATATATATAAAAAGTTTAAACATTTCAAGGTATTAACATAAAAAGTAAAAAGTTTTCATGGTATATACATAAAAAGTTTAAACTTTTCAAGGTATTAACATAAAAAGTAAAAGGTTTTCATAGTATATGCATAAAAAGTTAAAGGTTTTCATGGTATATATATAAAAAGTTTAAACTTTTCAAGGTATTTACACAAAAAGTAAAAACTTTTCATGTATAACCATAAAAAGTAACAACTTTTCATGGTATTAACGTAAAAAGTAAAAGGTTTTCATAGTATATGCATAAAAAGTTAAAACTTTTCAAGGTATTAACATAAAAAGTAAAAGGTTTTCATGGTATATATATAAAAAGTTTAACTTTTCAAAGTATTAACATAAAAAGTAAAAGGTTTTCATAGTATATACATAAAAAGTTTAAACTTTTCAAGGTATGAACATAGAAAATAAAAGGTTTTCATAGTATATGCATAAAAAGTTTAAACTTTTCAAGGTATTTACATAAAAAGTAAAACGTTTTCATAGTATATGCATAAAAAGTTAAAACTTTTCAAGGTATAAACATAAAAAGTAAAAGGTTTTCATAGTATATGCATAAAAAATTTAAACTTCTCAAGGTATTAACATAAAAAGTAAAAAGTTTTCATGGTATATACATAAAAAGTTTAAACTTTTCAAGGTATTAACATAAAAAGTAAAAGGTTTTCATAGTATATGCATAAAAAGTTAAATCTTTTCAAGGTATTAACATAAAAAGTAAAAGGTTTTCATGGTATATATATATAAAAAGTTTAAACTTTTCACGGTATTTACATGAAAAGTAAAAGGTTTTCATAGTATATGCATAAAAAGTTTAAACTTTTCAAGGTATTAACGTAAAAAGTAAAATGTTTTCATAGTATATGCATAAAAAGTTTAAACTTTTCAAGGTATTAACATAAAAAGTAAAAGGTTTTCATAGTATATGCATAAAAAGTTAAAACTTTTCAAGGTATTAACATAAAAAGTAAAAGGTTTTCATGGTATATATATAAAAAGTTTAAACTTTTCAAAGTATTTACATGGAAAGTAAAAGGTTTTCATAGTATATGCATAAAAAGTTAAAACTTTTCAAGGTATTAACATAAAAAGTAAAAGGTTTTCATAGTATATGCATAAAAAGTTTAAACTTTTCAAGGTATTAACATAAAAAGTAAAAGGTTTTCATGGTATATATATAAAAAGTTTAAACTTTTCAAGGTATTAACATAAAAAGTAAAAAGTTTTCATGGTATATACATAAAAAGTTTAAACTTTTCAAGGTATTAACGTAAAAAGTAAAAGGTTTTCATAGTATATGCATAAAAAGTTAAAACTTTTCAAGGTATTAACATAAAAAGTAAAAGGTTTTCATAGTATATGCATAAAAAGTTTAAACTTTTCAAGGTATTAACGTAAAAAGTAAAAGGTTTTTATAGTATATGCATAAAAAGTTTAAACTTTTCAAGGTATTAACATAAAAAGTAAAAGGTTTTCATAGTATATGCATAAAAAGTTAAAACTTTTCAAGGTATTAACATAAAAAGTAAAAGGTTTTCATGGTATATATATAAAAAGTTTAAACTTTTCAAGGTATTTACATGGAAAGTAAAAGGTTTTCATAGTATATGCATAAAAAGTTTAAACTTTTCAAGGTATTAACATAAAAAGTAAAAGGTTTTCATGGTATATATATAAAAAGTTTAAACATTTCAAGGTATTAACATAAAAAGTAAAAAGTTTTCATGGTATATACATAAAAAGTTTAAACTTTTCAAGGTATTAACATAAAAAGTAAAAGGTTTTCATAGTATATGCATAAAAAGTTAAAGGTTTTCATGGTATATATATAAAAAGTTTAAACTTTTCAAGGTATTTACACAAAAAGTAAAAACTTTTCATGTATAACCATAAAAAGTAACAACTTTTCATGGTATTAACGTAAAAAGTAAAAGGTTTTCATAGTATATGCATAAAAAGTTAAAACTTTTCAGGGTATTAACATAAAAAGTAAAAGGTTTTCATGGTATATATATAAAAAGTTTAACTTTTCAAAGTATTAACATAAAAAGTAAAAGGTTTTCATAGTATATACATAAAAAGTTTAAACTTTTCAAGGTATGAACATAGAAAATAAAAGGTTTTCATAGTATATGCATAAAAAGTTTAAACTTTTCAAGGTATTTACATAAAAAGTAAAACGTTTTCATAGTATATGCATAAAAAGTTAAAACTTTTCAAGGTATAAACATAAAAAGTAAAAGGTTTTCATAGTATATGCATAAAAAATTTAAACTTCTCAAGGTATTAACATAAAAAGTAAAAAGTTTTCATGGTATATACATAAAAAGTTTAAACTTTTCAAGGTATTAACATAAAAAGTAAAAGGTTTTCATAGTATATGCATAAAAAGTTAAATCTTTTCAATGTATTAACATAAAAAGTAAAAGGTTTTCATGGTATATATATATAAAAAGTTTAAACTTTTCACGGTATTTACATGAAAAGTAAAAGGTTTTCATAGTATATGCATAAAAAGTTTAAACTTTTCAAGGTATTAACGTAAAAAGTAAAATGTTTTCATAGTATATGCATAAAAAGTTTAAACTTTTCAAGGTATTAACATAAAAAGTAAAAGGTTTTCATAGTATATGCATAAAAAGTTAAAACTTTTCAAGGTATTAACATAAAAAGTAAAAGGTTTTCATGGTATATATATAAAAAGTTTAAACTTTTCAAAGTATTTACATGGAAAGTAAAAGGTTTTCATAGTATATGCATAAAAAGTTAAAACTTTTCAAGGTATTAACATAAAAAGTAAAAGGTTTTCATAGTATATGCATAAAAAGTTTAAACTTTTCAAGGTATTAACATAAAAAGTAAAAGGTTTTCATGGTATATATATAAAAAGTTTAAACTTTTCAAGGTATTAACATAAAAAGTAAAAAGTTTTCATGGTATATACATAAAAAGTTTAAACTTTTCAAGGTATTAACGTAAAAAGTAAAAGGTTTTCATAGTATATGCATAAAAAGTTAAAACTTTTCAAGGTATTAACATAAAAAGTAAAAGGTTTTCATAGTATATGCATAAAAAGTTTAAACTTTTCAAGGTATTAACGTAAAAAGTAAAAGGTTTTTATAGTATATGCATAAAAAGTTTAAACTTTTCAAGGTATTAACATAAAAAGTAAAAGGTTTTCATAGTATATGCATAAAAAGTTAAAACTTTTCAAGGTATTAACATAAAAAGTAAAAGGTTTTCATGGTATATATATAAAAAGTTTAAACTTTTCAAGGTATTTACATGGAAAGTAAAAGGTTTTCATAGTATATGCATAAAAAGTTTAAACTTTTCAAGGTATTAACATAAAAAGTAAAAGGTTTTCATGGTATATATATAAAAAGTTTAAACATTTCAAGGTATTAACATAAAAAGTAAAAAGTTTTCATGGTATATACATAAAAAGTTTAAACTTTTCAAGGTATTAACATAAAAAGTAAAAGGTTTTCATAGTATATGCATAAAAAGTTAAAGGTTTTCATGGTATATATATAAAAAGTTTAAACTTTTCAAGGTATTTACACAAAAAGTAAAAACTTTTCATGTATAACCATAAAAAGTTAAAACTTTTCAGGGTATTAACATAAAAAGTAAAAGGTTTTCATAGTATATACATAAAAAGTTTAAACTTTTCAAGGTATGAACATAGAAAATAAAAGGTTTTCATAGTATATGCATAAAAAGTTTAAACTTTTCAAGGTATTTACATAAAAAGTAAAACGTTTTCATAGTATATGCATAAAAAGTTAAAACTTTTCAAGGTATAAACATAAAAAGTAAAAGGTTTTCATAGTATATGCATAAAAAGTTTAAACTTCTCAAGGTATTAACATAAAAAGTAAAAAGTTTTCATGGTATATACATAAAAAGTTTAAACTTTTCAAGGTATTAACATAAAAAGTAAAAGGTTTTCATAGTATATGCATAAAAAGTTAAATCTTTTCAAGGTATTAACATAAAAAGTAAAAGGTTTTCATGGTATATATATATAAAAAGTTTAAACTTTTCACGGTATTTACATGAAAAGTAAAAGGTTTTCATAGTATATGCATAAAAAGTTTAAACTTTTCAAGGTATTAACGTAAAAAGTAAAAGGTTTTCATAGTATATGCATAAAAAGTTTAAACTTTTCAAGGTATTAACATAAAAAGTAAAAGGTTTTCATAGTATATGCATAAAAAGTTAAAACTTTTCAAGGTATTAACATAAAAAGTAAAAGGTTTTCATGGTATATATATAAAAAGTTTAAACTTTTCAAAGTATTTACATGGAAAGTAAAAGGTTTTCATAGTATATGCATAAAAAGTTTAAACTTTTCAAGGTATTAACATAAAAAGTAAAAGGTTTTCATAGTATATGCATAAAAAGTTTAAACTTTTCAAGGTATTAACATAAAAAGTAAAAGGTTTTCATGGTATATATATAAAAAGTTTAAACTTTTCAAGGTATCTACATAAAAAGTAAAACGTTTTCATAGTATATGCATAAAAAGTTAAAACTTTTCAAGGTATTAACATAAAAAGTAAAAGGTTTTCATGGTATATATATAAAAAGTTTAAACTTTTCAAGGTATTAACATAAAAAGTAAAAGGTTTTCATGGTATATGTATAAAAAGTTTAAACTTTTCAAGGTATTAACATAAAAAGTAAAAGGTTTTCATAGTATATACATAAAAAGTTTAAACTTTTCAAGGTATTAACATAAAAAGTAAAAGGTTTTCATAGTATATGCATAAAAAGTTTAAACTTTTCAAGGTATTAACATAAAAAGTAAAAGGTTTTCATAGTATATGCATAAAAGTTAAAACTTTTTAAGGTATTAACATAAAAAGTAAAAGGTTTTCATGGTATATATATAAAAAGTTTACACTTTTCAAGGTATTTACATGAAAAGTAAAAGGTTTTCATAGTATATGCATAAAAAGTTTAAACTTTTCAAGGTATTAACATAAAAAGTAAAAGGTTTTCATAGTATATGCATAAAAGTTAAAACTTTTTAAGGTATTAACATAAAAAGTAAAAGGTTTTCATGGTATATACATAAAAAGTTTAAACTTTTCAAGGTATTTACATAAAAAGTAAAAGGTTTTCATAGTATATGCATAAAAATTTAAAGGTTTTCATGGTATATATATAAAAAGTTTAAACTTTTCAAGGTATTTACACAAAAAGTAAAAACTTTTCATGTATAACCATAAAAAGTAACAACTTTTCATGGTATTAACGTAAAACGTAAAAGGTTTTCATAGTATATGCATAAAAAGTTAAAACTTTTCAAGGTATTAACATAAAAAGTAAAAGGTTTTCATGGTATATATATAAAAAGTTTAACTTTTCAAAGTATTAACATAAAAAGTAAAAGGTTTTCATAGTATATACATAAAAAGTTTAAACTTTTCAAGGTATGAACATAAAAAGTAAAAGGTTTTCATAGTATATGCATAAAAAGTTTAAACTTTTCAAGGTATTTACATAAAAAGTAAAACGTTTTCATAGTATATGCATAAAAAGTTAAAACTTTTCAAGGTATATACATAAAAAGTAACAGGTTTTCATAGTATATGCATAAAAAGTTTAAACTTTTCAAGGTATTTACATGAAAAGTAAAAGGTTTTCATAGTATATGCATAAAAAGTTAAAACTTTTCAAGGTATTAACATAAAAAGTAAAAGGTTTTCATGGTATATATATAAAAAGTTTACACTTTTCAAGGTATTTACATGAAAAGTAAAAGGTTTTCATAGTATATGCATAAAAAGTTTAAACTTTTCAAGGTATTAACATAAAAAGTAAAAGGTTTTCATAGTATATGCATAAAAAGTTAAAACTTTTCAAGGTATTAACATAAAAAGTAAAAGGTTTTCATGGTATATATATAAAAAGTTTAAACTTTTCAAGGTATTAACATAAAAAGTAAAAGGTTTTCATAGTATATGCATAAAAAGTTTAAACTTTTCAAGGTATTTACATAAAAAGGAAAAGGTTTTCATGGTATATATATAAAAAGTTTAAACTTTTCAAGGTATTAACATAAAAAGTAAAAGGTTTTCATAGTATATGCATAAAAAGTTTAAACTTTTCAAGGTATTAACATAAAAAGTAAAAGGATTTCATAGTATATGCATAAAAAGTTAAAACTTTTCAAGGTATTAACATAAAAAGTAAAAGGTTTTCATGGTATATATATATAAAAAGTTTAAACTTTTCAAGGTATTAACATAAAAAGTAAAAGGTTTTCATAGTATATGCATAAAAAGTAAAAACTTTTCAAGGTATTAACATAAAAAGTATAAGGTTTTCATGGTATATATATAAAAAGTATAAACTTTTCAAGGTATTAACATAAAAAGTAAAAAGTTCTCATGGTATATACATAAAAAGTTTAAACTTTTCAAGGTATTAACATAAAAAGTAAAAGGTTTTCATAGTATATGCATAAAAAGTTAAAACTTTTCAAGGTATTAACATAAAAAGTAAAAGGTTTTCATAGTATATGCATAAAAAGTTTAAACTTTTCAAGGTATTAACGTAAAAAGTAAAAGGTTTTCATAGTATATGCATAAAAAGTTTAAACTTTTCAAGGTATTAACATAAAAAGTAAAAGGTTTTCATAGTATATGCATAAAAAGTTAAAACTTTTCAAGGTATTAACATAAAAAGTAAAAGGTTTTCATGGTATATATATAAAAAGTTTAAACTTTTCAAGGTATTTCCATGGAAAGTAAAAGGTTTTCATAGTATATGCATAAAAAATTTAAACTTTTCAAGGTATTAACATAAAAAGTAAAAGGTTTTCATGGTATATATATAAAAAGTTTAAACTTTTCAAGGTATCTACATAAAAAGTAAAACGTTTTCATAGTATATGCATAAAAAGTTAAAACTTTTCAAGGTATAAACATAAAAAGTAAAAGGTTTTCATAGTATATGCATAAAAAGTTTAAACTTTTCAAGGTATTTACATGAAAAGTAAAAGGTTTTCATAGTATATGCATAAAAAGTTAAAACTTTTCAAGGTATTAACATAAAAAGTAAAAGGTTTTCATAGTATATGCATAAAAAGTTTAAACTTTTCAAGGTATTAACATAAAAAGTAAAAGGTTTTCATGGTATATATATATAAAAAGTTTAAACTTTTCAAGGTATTAACATAAAAAGTAAAAAGTTTTCATGGTATATACATAAAAAGTTTAAACTTTTCAAGGTATTAACGTAAAAAGTAAAAGGTTTTCATGGTATATATATAAAAAGTATAAACTTTTCAAGGTATTAACATAAAAAGTAAAAAGTTCTCATGGTATATACATAAAAAGTTTAAACTTTTCAAGGTATTAACATAAAAAGTAAAAGGTTTTCATAGTATATGCATAAAAAGTTAAAACTTTTCAAGGTATTAACATAAAAAGTAAAAGGTTTTCATAGTATATGCATAAAAAGTTTAAACTTTTCAAGGTATTAACGTAAAAAGTAAAAGGTTTTCATAGTATATGCATAAAAAGTTTAAACTTTTCAAGGTATTAACATAAAAAGTAAAAGGTTTTCATAGTATATGCATAAAAAGTTTAAACTTTTCAAGGTATTAACGTAAAAAGTAAAAGGTTTTCATAGTATATGCATAAAAAGTTTAAACTTTTCAAGGTATTAACATAAAAAGTAAAAGGTTTTCATAGTATATGCATAAAAAGTTAAAACTTTTCAAGGTATTAACATAAAAAGTAAAAGGTTTTCATGGTATATATATAAAAAGTTTAAACTTTTCAAGGTATTTCCATGGAAAGTAAAAGGTTTTCATAGTATATGCATAAAAAGTTTAAACTTTTCAAGGTATTAACATAAAAAGTAAAAGGTTTTCATGGTATATATATAAAAAGTTTAAACTTTTCAAGGTATCTACATAAAAAGTAAAACGTTTTCATAGTATATGCATAAAAAGTTAAAACTTTTCAAGGTATAAACATAAAAAGTAAAAGGTTTTCATAGTATATGCATAAAAAGTTTAAACTTTTCAAGGTATTTACATGAAAAGTAAAAGGTTTTCATAGTATATAAAATGGCGGAAAAGGAGAAAGAGTGTGATGAAGATAATATAAAGTTAATAGAAATAAAGTGTAATAAATGCAAAAAGAAAGTAAAAAGTGGTGTACAATGTGGAAATTGTGAGGCATCGTATCACTACAAGTGTGGAAATGTTGGGGGCAAACCAGATGAGATGACTTGGTGTTGTCCGAGCTGTGCTAGTAAAAATACACCAATTTCTATTTTACAGATTGTATTAGAGAATGTAGTACGCCAAAATCTAATGTTAAACGGTGAAAGTAGAGCTTATAAGAAGATGTATGATGAATTAAATACCAAATATTTAGAGTTAGTTCAACAAATTGAAAAAATGAAAGTTGAGGTTACATATGATGTCAGTAGTAAACGAAATAAGGATACATACGCGGCAATATCTCAGAAGAAAACGAATGAATCTGCTATTATAATCAAACCTGTTAAAGTACAATCGAGTAAAGATACAAGAGATGAAATTAAAAGAATAATAAAACCAGTAGAACTTGAGGTGGGCGTATCTGCTGTTAAAGAAGTAAGAAATGGTAGTATAGTAATTGAAGGCAATAAAAATGACATGAAGAAAATTGAAAATAAAGTAAGTACTGAGTTAGGAGATAACTATAAAGTAGAGACACCAAATCTGTGGAATCCTGTTGTAAAAATAATTGGAATACCCCTGTATGTAACTGATTCTGTTTCAGAGGAAGGTGCAGATGTAAATAATTCTGCTATTAAAGAATGTATTTTAAATTGTCTTAAAGCTCAAAACAAGTTTATAACTAAAGAAGCCAAATTGAAAGTGACACATGTCAAAAAACAAGTGAAGGATAAACGAATGTCGTATACTGCAATTGTGGATGTCGATGCAACCAGCTTTACAGCTATGCTACGAGAGGAGAAAGTTAACATGGGATGGAAAAAGTGTTTTGTTCATGAATATATAAACGTCATTAGATGTTATAAATGCAATAAATATGGTCACAAATTTTATAATTGCAAAAACGTATCAAGTTGCCCTCGCTGTTCTGAAGAACATGAAGTGAATATCTGTAAATCCGAAATACTTAAATGCAGTAACTGCACTGATGCGAATAAGAAGTTTAATTTAAATTTAAAAACTGATCATGTAGCCTGGGACATACAATGTGAAGTATACAAAAAAGTAGAAGCTCAAATTAGGAAAAGAATAAATTATTCATTAATATAGCAATTACTGAATTATACGAAAGCAGATAACAATATATTATATTTAAATGCACAGGGGCTTCCAACACATTTTGATGAAATCACTGATTACATACATAAAATAAAACCAGTGGTAGTATGTTTATCTGAAACACATATAACAGATGAATTTGAAAATGAAGAAATAGCCATACAAGGATATAAATCATTCAGAGTAAATTCTACTTCCAAACATACAGGTGGTGTTATCATGTATATTAAAGAATCCCTCTCAGTACTAGAAGTTAAATCCTACACATCTTATAAAAACTACTGGTTAATTTTAGTTAAATTACAGGGAAGAAATACTGTTACAATTGGAGTAGTATACCATTCACCGAGTGAGAGTCATGCTGAATTTTTAAGAGAACTAGAAAAAATATTTGATGAAGAAATAAGTGACATAACACATGATTTAGTGATAGTAGGTGATTTTAACATAGATCTTGGAGAATCAAACAATAATGATACCTACTCGCGTAAATTAAATCAAATTATTCAATTATATGGCTTGCAACAGATGATTGACGAACCTACTAGAGTAACAATTAACTCAAGAACACTAATCGACATTGTAATAACTAATTCATTTTCTTTAAAGGCTAAAGTAATATCTCAACCTAAAATAACCGACCACAGTATAATTAATATTACAATGAATATAAGGAACGACGATAAAGAAATAGAAAAAAGATTGCCGCACAATAGAATAAATTATGATGAAGTACTTGATCAGCTCCTTGAAGCAAACTGGGTATACAGCAGTACAGATGTTAATGAAATTTATTCAACTTTTCGATGTAACATAAGTCAGGCATTGCATAGAGCAAATATAGTTCAGGAAAACATCACGAATCGGAAAAATAATAAAGTATGGTTCGATAAAGACATGCGAGAAGCTCTTAAAATGCGGGATAATGCTTTCTTAAAGTTTAAATTAACTAACACCGAAAATGATTGGGTTCAATATAAACATCTGAGGAACAAAGTAGTAGCTATGGCAAGATCAAAGAAAACTTTATACTATGAACGAATCATAGATGGAAATAAAAATAAGCCAGTATTAATGTGGAAAAGTTTAAAAACATTAGTTAATAAAAAAGAAAATTTAAAACATCGTAATATAGAATGTGACAATATTGTAATCTGTAATGAAGAAGAAATTGCTAATAAATTCAATAAATATTTTATAGAAAGTGTAACAGAAATAAGTGACTCTATTCCGGCAACTGATCTTAAAAATGCAAGTGAAACATTACATGTAAATAATAAATTAAATGTTTTCCAAAAAATTTATATTAACGAATTAAAAAACATTATATTTTCCATGGAAAATAAAAATAGTGATGATGAAATTAATGCAAAAATATTAAAAACTTTTTTTCATGTGATAGGATATCCATTGCTACATTTAATAAATACATCCCTTGAAACAGGAGTTGTTCCTAAGGAAATGAAGACATCAGTTGTGATCCCTGTTCCTAAAGTGAATGGTACTAATAAAATTAATGAATTTAGACCTATAAATATGTTACAAATTTGTGAAAAAGTTTTAGAAAAAGTGGTGTATAAACAATTACTAACATTTATAAATGAGAATAATATATTAACTGAGTTCCAGTCAGGATTTCGGAAACAGCATTCGTGCGAAACTGCCCTTCAGCTGGTAATCAACGAGTGGAAGAGTAGTTTAGATGAGAATATGTTTGTGGGTGCAGTGTTCTTAGACCTTAAACGTGCTTTCGAAACGATTGACAGAAAGACCTTAGTATGGAAGTTACAGAACATGGGTATGGGTGGAACAGTTTTAAAGTGGATTGAAAACTATTTAAGTGAGAGAAGACAAAAAACTAAATGGATGAAATGTGTATCAAATGATATAAAATGTGACCTTGGAGTACCACAGGGTAGTATATTAGGGCCTTTATTCTTCATTCTTTTTATAAATGACATTGTTACTTCGGTTAATTTGTGTTCACTTCATTTATTTGCTGATGATACACTCATATATTATACTCATAAGGATCTGAAAGTATTGGAAAACGTAATAAATGCAGAACTTAATTCTGTTTGTAAGTATTTGCATATAAATATGTTAAAGCTGAATGAGCAAAAAACCAAAGTTATGTTTATGGGTAATGTAAAATATAATTTTGAGGACATTATAATAAGTATAAATAATGTAAATTTGGAAATTGTGCATGAAATAAAATATTTGGGTGTAGTTTTAGATCAAAAATTAAATTTTAAGGCTCATGTCAATTATATTGTTAAAAAAATAGCCAAGAAAATTAACTTCCTAAGAAGAATATCTACTTATGTCTCATGTTGGACAGTTAGAATTATTTATAATACTATTATATTACCTCATTTCACATACTGTAACTCGTTATTATATGGGATAAATGAAGAATGTATGAAACAGTTGCAAACTCTGCAAAATAGGGCTGGGAGGATTATTTTAAGGTGCAATAGGTACACTTCAACAGCTTCTATGTTAAAAGAGTTGGGCTGGTTGAACATACAATTGTTCATTGAAATGAGTGCAATGTTACTAATATATAAAGTAAGAAATAAGTTAGTACCTAATTATTTAAGTAAATTTGTGATACTTAACAGTACAATACACAACATTAATACTAGAAATAAAGACGCCATACATGTAGCGAGAATTAGAAAATCTGCAACTAAAAAGTCAGTATTTATAAACGGTATTATTACCTATAATAAGTTGTCTAATGAATTAACAAAGGTAGAGTCATATAACATATTTAAAAGACTGTTACTTAAATTTTATAAAGATAAAATGTAAAATGTATTGTTTTTCTTATAGTTTATATTGTTATCTTCTTCTAATATTAATGTATTCTTATATTGTCTATGTATATATTTAGCATTTTTGCTACTAAATAAACATTATTATTATTATTATTATTATTATATGCATAAAAAGTTAAAACTTTTCAAGGTATTAACATAAAAAGTAAAAGGTTTTCATAGTATATGCATAAAAAGTTTAAACTTTTCAAGGTATTAACATAAAAAGTAAAAGGTTTTCATGGTATATATATATAAAGTTTAAACTTTTCAAGGTATTAACATAAAAAGTAAAAAGTTTTCATGGTATATACATAAAAAGTTTAAACTTTTCAAGGTATTAACGTAAAAAGTAAAAGGTTTTCATAGTATATGCATAAAAAGTTAAAACTTTTCAAGGTATTAACATAAAAAGTAAAAGGTTTTTATAGTATATGCATAAAAAGTTTAAACTTTTCAAGGTATTAACATAAAAAGTAAAAGGTTTTCATAGTATATGCATAAAAAGTTAAAACTTTTCAAGGCATTAACATAAAAAGTAAAAGGTTTTTATAGTATATGCATAAAAAGTTTAAACTTTTCAAGGTATTAACATAAAAAGTAAAAGGTTTTCATAGTATATGCATAAAAAGTTTAAACTTTTCAAGGTATTAACGTAAAAAGTAAAAGGTTTTCATAGTATATGCATAAAAAGTTAAAACTTTTCAAGGTATAAACATAAAAAGTAAAAGGTTTTCATAGTATATGCATAAAAAGTTAAAACTTTTCAAGGTATTAACATAAAAAGTAAAAGGTTTTCATGGTATATATATAAAAAGTTTAAACTTTTCAAGGTATTTACATGGAAAGTAAAAGGTTTTCATAGTATATGCATAAAAAGTTTAAACTTTTCAAGGTATTAACATAAAAAGTAAAAGGTTTTCATGGTATATATATAAAAAGTTTAAACTTTTCAAGGTATTAACATAAAAAGTAAAAAGTTTTCATGGTATATATATAAAAAGTTTAAACTTTTCACGGTATTTACATGAAAAGTAAAAGGTTTTCATAGTATATGCATAAAAAGTTTAAACTTTTCAAGGTATTAACGTAAAAAGTAAAAGGTTTTCATAGTATATGCATAAAAAGTTTAAACTTTTCAAGGTATTAACATAAAAAGTAAAAGGTTTTCATAGTATATGCATAAAAAGTTAAAACTTTTCAAGGTATTAACATAAAAAGTAAAAGGTTTTCATGGTATATATATACAAAGTTTAAACTTTTCAAAGTATTTACATGGAAAGTAAAAGGTTTTCATAGTATATGCATAAAAAGTTTAAACTTTTCAAGGTATTAACATAAAAAGTAAAAGGTTTTCATAGTATATGCATAAAAAGTTTAAACTTTTCAAGGTATTAACATAAAAAGTAAAAGGATTTCATAGTATATGCATAAAAAGTAAAAGGTTTTCATGGTATATATATAAAAAGTTTAAACTTTTCAAGGTATTAACATAAAAAGTAAAAGGTTTTCATGGTATATATATAAAAAGTTTAAACTTTTCAAGGTATTAACATAAAAAGTAAAAGGTTTTCATAGTATATGCATAAAAAGTAAAAACTTTTCAAGGTATTAACATAAAAAGTAAAAGGTTTTCATGGTATATATATAAAAAGTTTAAACTTTTCAAGGTATTAACATAAAAAGTAAAAGGTTTTCATAGTATATGCATAAAAAGTTTAAACTTTTCAAGGTATTAACGTAAAAAGTAAAAGGTTTTCATAGTATATGCATAAAAATTTTAAACTTTTCAAGGTATTAACATAAAAAGTAAAAGGTTTTCATGGTATATATATAAAAAGTTTAACTTTTCAAAGTATTAACATAAAAAGTAAAAGGTTTTCATAGTATATGCATAAAAAGTTTAAACTTTTCAAGGTATGAACATAAAAAGTAAAAGGTTTTCATAGTATATGCATAAAAAGTTAAAACTTTTCAAGGTATCTACATAAAAAGTAAAACGTTTTCATAGTATATGCATAAAAAGTTAAAACTTTTCAAGGTATAAACATAAAAAGTAAAAGGTTTTCATAGTATATGCATAAAAAGTTTAAACTTTTCAAGGTATTTACATGAAAAGTAAAAGGTTTTCATAGTATATGCATAAAAAGTTAAAACTTTTCAAGGTATCTACATAAAAAGTAAAACGTTTTCATAGTATATGCATAAAAAGTTAAAACTTTTCAAGGTATAAACATAAAAAGTAAAAGGTTTTCATAGTATATGCATAAAAAGTTTAAACTTTTCAAGGTATTTACATGAAAAGTAAAAGGTTTTCATAGTATATGCATAAAAAGTTAAAACTTTTCAAGGTATTAACATAAAAAGTAAAAGGTTTTCAAAGTCTATGCATAAAAAGTTTAAACATTTCAAGGTATTTACATAAAAAGTTTAAACTTTTCAAGGTATTTACATAAAAAGTAAAAGGTTTTCATGGTATATGCATAAAAAGTTAAAAATTTTCAAGGTATTAACATAAAAAGTAAAAGGTTTTCATAGTATATGCATAAAAAGTTTAAACTTTTCAAGGTATCTACATAAAAAGTAAAACGTTTTCATAGTATATGCATAAAAAGTTAAAACTTTTCAAGGTATTAACATAAAAAGTAAAAGGTTTTCATGGTATATGCATAAAAAGTTTAAACTTTTCAAGGTATTAACATAAAAAGTAAAAGGTTTTCATGGTATATGCATAAAAAGTTAAAAATTTTCAAGGTATTAACATAAAAAGTAAAAGGTTTTCATAGTATATGCATAAAAAGTTTAAACTTTTCAAGGTATGAACATAAAAAGTAAAAGGTTTTCATAGTATATGCATAAAAAGTTTAAACTTTTCAAGGTATCTACATAAAAAGTAAAACGTTTTCATAGTATATGCATAAAAAGTTAAAACTTTTCAAGGTATAAACATAAAAAGTAAAAAGTTTTCATGGTATATACATAAAAAGTTTAAACTTTTCAAGGTATTAACATAAAAAGTAAAAGGTTTTCATAGTATATGCATAAAAAGTTAAAACTTTTCAAGGTATTAACATAAAAAGTAAAAGGTTTTCATGGTATATATATAAAAAGTTTAAACTTTTCACGGTATTTACATGAAAAGTAAAAGGTTTTCATAGTATATGCATAAAAAGTTTAAACTTTTCAAGGTATTAACATAAAAAGTAAAAGGTTTTCATAGTATATGCATAAAAAGTTTAAACTTTTCAAGGTATTTACATAAAAAGTTTAAACTTTTCAAGGTATTTACATAAAAAGTAAAAGGTTTTCATAGTATATGCAAAAAAATTTAAAGGTTTTCATGGTATATATATAAAAAGTTTAAACTTATCAAGGTATTTACACAAAAAGTAAAAACTTTTCATGTATAACCATAAAAAGTAACAACTTTTCATGGTATTAACGTAAAAAGTAAAAGGTTTTCATAGTATATGCATAAAAAGTTAAAACTTTTCAAGGTATTAACATAAAAAGTAAAAGGTTTTCATGGTATATATATAAAAAGTTTAACTTTTCAAAGTATTAACATAAAAAGTAAAAGGTTTTCATAGTATATACATAAAAAGTTTAAACTTTTCAAGGTATGAACATAAAAAGTAAAAGGTTTTCATAGTATATGCATAAAAAGTTTAAACTTTTCAAGGTATTTACATAAAAAGTAAAACGTTTTCATAGAATATGCATAAAAAGTTAAAACTTTTCAAGGTATAAACATAAAAAGTAAAAGGTTTTCATAGTATATGCATAAAAAGTTTAAACTTTTCAAGGTATTTACATGAAAAGTAAAAGGTTTTCATAGTATATGCATAAAAAGTTAAAACTTTTCAAGGTATTAACATAAAAAGTAAAAGGTTTTCATGGTATATATATAAAAAGCTTCAACTTTTCAAGGTATTTACATGAAAAGTAAAAGGTTTTCATAGTATATGCATAAAAAGTTAAAACTTTTCAAGGTATTTACATGAAAAGTAAAAGGTTTTCATAGTATATGCATAAAAAGTTTAAACTTCTCAAGGTATTAACATAAAAAGTAAAAAGTTTTCATGGTATATACATAAAAAGTTTAAACTTTTCAAGGTATTAACATAAAAAGTAAAAGGTTTTCATAGTATATGCATAAAAAGTTAAAACTTTTCAAGGTATTAACATAAAAAGTAAAAGGTTTTCATGGTATATATATAAAAAGTTTAAACTTTTCACGGTATTTACATGAAAAGTAAAAGGTTTTCATAGTATATGCATAAAAAGTTTAAACTTTTCAAGGTATTAACATAAAAAGTAAAAGGTTTTCATAGTATATGCATAAAAAGTTTAAACTTTTCAAGGTATTTACATAAAAAGTTTAAACTTTTCAAGGTATTTACATAAAAAGTAAAAGGTTTTCATAGTATATGCATAAAAATTTAAAGGTTTTCATGGTATATATATAAAAAGTTTAAACTTATCAAGGTATTTACACAAAAAGTAAAAACTTTTCATGTATAACCATAAAAAGTAACAACTTTTCATGGTATTAACGTAAAAAGTAAAAGGTTTTCATAGTATATGCATAAAAAGTTAAAACTTTTCAAGGTATTAACATAAAAAGTAAAAGGTTTTCATGGTATATATATAAAAAGTTTAACTTTTCAAAGTATTAACATAAAAAGTAAAAGGTTTTCATAGTATATACATAAAAAGTTTAAACTTTTCAAGGTATGAACATAAAAAGTAAAAGGTTTTCATAGTATATGCATAAAAAGTTTAAACTTTTCAAGGTATTTACATAAAAAGTAAAACGTTTTCATAGAATATGCATAAAAAGTTAAAACTTTTCAAGGTATAAACATAAAAAGTAAAAGGTTTTCATAGTATATGCATAAAAAGTTTAAACTTTTCAAGGTATTTACATGAAAAGTAAAAGGTTTTCATAGTATATGCATAAAAAGTTAAAACTTTTCAAGGTATTAACATAAAAAGTAAAAGGTTTTCATGGTATATATATAAAAAGCTTAAACTTTTCAAGGTATTTACATGAAAAGTAAATGGTTTTCATAGTATATGCATAAAAAGTTAAAACTTTTCAAGGTATTAACATAAAAAGTAAAAGGTTTTCATGGTATATATATAAAAAGTTTAAACTTTTCAAGGTATTAACATAAAAAGTAAAAGGTTTTCATAGTATATGCATAAAAAGTTTAAACTTTTCAAGGTATTTACATAAAAAGGAAAAGGTTTTCATGGTATATATATAAAAAGTTTAAACTTTTCAAGGTATTAACATAAAAAGTAAAAGGTTTTCATGGTATATGCATAAAAAGTTTAAACTTTTCAAGGTATTAACGTAAAAAGTAAAAGGTTTTCATGGTATATGCATAAAAAGTTTAAACTTTTCAAGGTATTAACGTAAAAAGTAAAAGGTTCTCATAGTATATGCATAAAAAGTTTAAACTTTTCAAGGTATTAACATAAAAAGTAAAAGGTTTTCATGGTATATATATAAAAAGTTTAAACTTTTCAAGGTATTAACATAAAAAGTAAAAAGTTTTCATGGTATATACATAAAAAGTTTAAACTTTTCAAGGTATTAACATAAAAAGTAAAAGGTTTTCATAGTATATGCATAAAAAGTTTAAACTTTTCAAGATATTAACATAAAAAGTAAAAGGTTTTCATAGTATATGCATAAAAAGTTAAAACTTTTCAAGGTATAAACATAAAAAGTAAAAGGTTTTCATAGTATATGCATAAAAAGTTAAAACTTTTCAAGGTATTAACATAAAAAGTAAAAGGTTTTCATGGTATATATATAAAAAGTTTAACTTTTCAAAGTATTAATATAAAAAGTAAAAGGTTTTCATAGTATATGCATAAAAAGTTTAAACTTTTCAAGGTATGAACATAAAAAGTAAAAGGTTTTCATAGTATATGCATAAAAAGTTTAAACTTTTCAAGGTATCTACATAAAAAGTAAAACGTTTTCATAGTATATGCATAAAAAGTTAAAACTTTTCAAGGTATAAACATAAAAAGTAAAAGGTTTTCATAGTATATGCATAAAAAGTTTAAACTTTTCAAGGTATTTACATGAAAAGTAAAAGGTTTTCATAGTATATGCATAAAAAGTTAAAACTTTTCAAGGTATTAACATAAAAAGTAAAAGGTTTTCATAGTATATGCATAAAAAGTTATATACCATGAAAACCTTTTACTTTTTATGTTAATACCTTGAAAAGTTTTAACTTTTTATGCATATACTATGAAAACCTTTTACTTTTTATGTTTATACCTTGAAAAGTTTAAACTTTTTATGCATATACTATGAAAACCTTTTACATACATAAAAAGTTTAAACTTTTCAAGGTATTAACGTAAAAAGTAAAAGGTTTTCATAGTATATGCATAAAAAGTTAAAACTTTTCAAGGTATTAACATAAAAAGTAAAAGGTTTTCATAGTATATGCATAAAAAGTTAAAACTTTTCAAGGTATTAACTTTTTAACTTTTTATGCATATACTATGAAAACCTTTTACTTTTCATGTAAATACCTTGAAAAGTTTAAACTTTTTATGCATATACTATGAAAACCTTTTACTTTTTATGTTTATACCTTGAAAAGTTTAAACTTTTTATGCATATACTATGAAAACCTTTTACTTTTTATGTTAATACCTTGAAAAGTTTAAACTTTTTATGCATATACGATGAAAACCTTTTACTTTTTACGTTAATACTTTGAAAAGTTTAAACTTTTTATGCATATACTATGAAAACCTTTTACTTTTTGTGTTAATACCTTGAAAAGTTTAAACTTTTTATATATATACCATGAAAACCTTTTACTTTTTATGTTAATAACTTGAAAAGTTTTAACTCTTTATTAACATAAAAAGTAAAAGGTTTTCATGGTATATATATAAAAAGTTTAAACTTTTCAAGGTATTAACACAAAAAGTAAAAGGTTTTCATAGTATATGCATAAAAAGTTTAAACTTTTCAAAGTATTAATGTAAAAAGTAAAAGGTTTTCATCGTATATGCATAAAAAGTTTAAACTTTTCAAGGTATTAACATAAAAAGTAAAAGGTTTTCATAGTATATGCATAAAAAGTTTAAACTTTTCAAGGTATAAACATAAAAAGTAAAAGGTTTTCATAGTATATGCATAAAAAGTTTAAACTTTTTAAGGTATTTACATGAAAAGTAAAAGGTTTTCATAGTATATGCATAAAAAGTTAAAACTTTTCAAGGTATTTACATGAAAAGTAAAAGGTTTTCATAGTATATGCATAAAAAGTTTAAACTTCTCAAGGTATTAACATAAAAAGTAAAAAGTTTTCATGGTATATACATAAAAAGTTTAAACTTTTCAAGGTATTAACATAAAAAGTAAAAGGTTTTCATAGTATATGCATAAAAAGTTAAAACTTTTCAAGGTATTAACATAAAAAGTAAAAGGTTTTCATGGTATATATATAAAAAGTTTAAACTTTTCACGGTATTTACATGAAAAGTAAAAGGTTTTCATAGTATATGCATAAAAAGTTTAAACTTTTCAAGGTATTAACATAAAAAGTAAAAGGTTTTCATAGTATATGCATAAAAAGTTTAAACTTTTCAAGGTATTTACATAAAAAGTTTAAACTTTTCAAGGTATTTACATAAAAAGTAAAAGGTTTTCATAGTATATGCATAAAAATTTAAAGGTTTTCATGGTATATATATAAAAAGTTTAAACTTTTCAAGGTATTTACACAAAAAGTAAAAACTTTTCATGTATAACCATAAAAAGTAACAACTTTTCATGGTATTAACGTAAAAAGTAAAAGGTTTTCATAGTATATGCATAAAAAGTTAAAACTTTTCAAGGTATTAACATAAAAAGTAAAAGGTTTTCATGGTATATATATAAAAAGTTTAACTTTTCAAAGTATTATCATAAAAAGTAAAAGGTTTTCATAGTATATACATAAAAAGTTTAAACTTTTCAAGGTATGAACATAAAAAGTAAAAGGTTTTCATAGTATATGCATAAAAAGTTTAAACTTTTCAAGGTATTTACATAAAAAGTAAAACGTTTTCATAGTATATGCATAAAAAGTTAAAACTTTTCAAGGTATAAACATAAAAAGTAAAAGGTTTTCATAGTATATGCATAAAAAGTTTAAACTTTTCAAGGTATTTACATGAAAAGTAAAAGGTTTTCATAGTATATGCATAAAAAGTTAAAACTTTTCAAGGTATTAACATAAAAAGTAAAAGGTTTTCATGGTATATATATAAAAAGTTTAAACTTTTCAAGGTATTTACATGAAAAGTAAATGGTTTTCATAGTATATGCATAAAAAGTTAAAACTTTTCAAGGTATTAACATAAAAAGTAAAAGGTTTTCATGGTATATATATAAAAAGTTTAAACTTTTCAAGGTATTAACATAAAAAGTAAAAGGTTTTCATAGTATATGCATAAAAAGTTTAAACTTTTCAAGGTATTTACATAAAAAGGAAAAGGTTTTCATGGTATATATATAAAAAGTTTAAACTTTTCAAGGTATTAACATAAAAAGTAAAAGGTTTTCATGGTATATGCATAAAAAGTTTAAACTTTTCAAGGTATTAACGTAAAAAGTAAAAGGTTTTCATGGTATATGCATAAAAAGTTTAAACTTTTCAAGGTATTAACGTAAAAAGTAAAAGGTTTTCATAGTATATGCATAAAAAGTTTAAACTTTTCAAGGTATTAACATAAAAAGTAAAAGGTTTTCATGGTATATATATAAAAAGTTTAAACTTTTCAAGGTATTAACATAAAAAGTAAAAAGTTTTCATGGTATATACATAAAAAGTTTAAACTTTTCAAGGTATTAACATAAAAAGTAAAAGGTTTTCATAGTATATGCATAAAAAGTTTAAACTTTTCAAGGTATTAACATAAAAAGTAAAAGGTTTTCATAGTATATGCATAAAAAGTTAAAACTTTTCAAGGTATAAACATAAAAAGTAAAAGGTTTTCATAGTATATGCATAAAAAGTTAAAACTTTTCAAGGTATTAACATAAAAAGTAAAAGGTTTTCATGGTATATATATAAAAAGTTTAACTTTTCAAAGTATTAACATAAAAAGTAAAAGGTTTTCATGGTATATATATATAAAAAGTTTAAACTTTTCACGGTATTAACATAAAAAGTAAAAGGTTTTCATAGTATATGCATAAAAAGTTTAAACTTTTCAAGGAATTAACATAAAAAGTAAAAGGTTTTTATGGTATATATATAAAAAGTTTAAACTTTTCAAGGTATTAACATAAAAAGTAAAAAGTTTTCATGGTATATACATAAAAAGTTTAAACTTTTCAAGGTATTAACATAAAAAGTAAAAAGTTTTCATGGTATATACATAAAAAGTTTAAACTTTTCAAGGTATTAACATAAAAAGTAAAAGGTTTTCATAGTATATACATAAAAAGTTTAAACTTTTCAAGGTATTAACGTAAAAAGTAAAAGGTTTTCATAGTATATGCATAAAAAGTTTAAACTTTTCAAGGTATTAACATAAAAAGTAAAACGTTTTCATGGTATATATATAAAAAGTTTAAACTTTTCAAGGTATTAACATAAAAAGTAAAATGTTTTCATGGTATATACATAAAAAGTTTAAACTTTTCAAGGTATTTACACAAAAAGTAAAAACTTTTCATGTATAACCATAAAAAGTAACAACTTTTCATGGTATTAACGTAAAAAGTAAAAGGTTTTCATAGTATATGCATAAAAAGTTAAAACTTTTCAAGGTATTAACATAAAAAGTAAAAGGTTTTCATGGTATATATATAAAAAGTTTAACTTTTTCAAAGTATTAACATAAAAAAGTAAAAGGTTTTCATAGTATATACATAAAAAGTTTAAACTTTTCAAGGTATGAACATAAAAAGTAAAAGGTTTTCATAGTATATACATAAAAAGTTTAAACTTTTCAAGGTATTTACATAAAAAGTAAAACGTTTTCATAGTATATGCATAAAAAGATTAAACTTTTCAAGGTGTTAACATAAAAAGTAAAAGGTTTTCATGGTATATATATAAAAAGTTTAAACTTTTCAAGGTATTTACATAAAAAGTAAAACGTTTTCATAGCATATGCATAAAAAGTTAAAACTTTTCAAGGTATAAACATAAAAAGTACAAGGTTTTCATAGTATATGCATAAAAAGTTTAAACTTTTCAAGGTATTTACATGAAAAGTAAAAGGTTTTCATAGTATATGCATAAAAAGTATAAACTTTTCAAGGTATTAACAAAAAAGTAAAAGGTTTTCATGGTATATATATAAAAAGTTTAAACTTTTCAAGGTATTAACATAAAAAGTAAAAGGTTTTCATAGTATATGCATAAAAAGTTTAAACTTTTCAAGGTATTAACATAAAAAGTAAAAGGTTTTCATGGTATATATATAAAAAGTTTAAACTTTTCAAGGTATTAACATAAAAAGTAAGAGGTTTTCATAGTATATGCATAAAAAGTTTAAACTTTTCAAGGTATTAACATAAAAAATAAAAGGTTTTCATGGTATATATATAAAAAGTTTAAACTTTTCAAGGTATTAACATAAAAAGTAAAAGGTTTTCATAGTATATGCATAAAAAGTTTAAACTTTTCAAGGTATTAACATAAAAAATAAAAGGTTTTCATAGTATATGCATAAAAAGTTTAAACTTTTCAAGGTATTTACATAAAAAGTAAAACGTTTTCATAGTATATGCATAAAAAGTTAAAACTTTTCAAGGTATAAACATAAAAAGTAAAAGGTTTTCATAGTATATGCATAAAAAGTTTAAACCTTTCAAGGTATTTACATAAAAAGTAAAACGTTTTCATAGTATATGCATAAAAAGTTAAAACTTTTCAAGGTATAAACATAAAAAGTAAAAGGATTTCATAGTATATGCATAAAAAGTTTAAACTTTTCAAGGTATTTACATGAAAAGTAAAAGGTTTTCATAGTATATGCATAAAAAGTTAAAACTTTTCAAGGTATGAACATAAAAAGTAAAAGGTTTTCATAGTATATGCATAAAAAGTTTAAACTTTTCAAGGTATTTACATGAAAAGTAGAAGGTTTTCATGGTATATACATAAACAGTTAAAACTTTTCAAGGTATGAACATAAAAAGTAAAAGGTTTTCATAGTATATGCATAAAAAGTTTAAACTTTTCAAGGTATTTACATGAAAAGTAAAAGGTTTTCATAGTATATGCATTAAAAGTTAAAACTTTTCATAGTATTAACATAAAAAGTAAAAGGTTTTCATAGTATATGCATAAAAAGTTAAAACTATTCAAGGTATTAACTTAAAAAGTAAAAGGTTTTCATAGTATATGCATAAAAAGTTTAAACTTTTCAAGGTATTAACATAAAAAGTAAAAGGTTTTCATAGTGTATGCATAAAGAGTTTAAACTTTTCAAGTTATTAACATAAAAAGTAAAAGGTTTTCATAGTATATGCATAAAAGTTAAAACTTTTTAAGGTATTAACATAAAAAGTAAAAGGTTTTCATAGTATATGCATAAAAGTTAAAACTTTTTAAGGTATTAACATAAAAAGTAAAAGGTTTTCATGGTATATATATATATAAAAAGTTTAAACTTTTCAAGGTATTAACATAAAAAGTAAAAGGTTTTCATGGTATATACATAAAAAGTTGAAACTTTTCAAGGTATGAACATAAAAAGTAAAAGGTTTTCATAGTATATGCATAAAAAGTTTAAACTTTTCAAGGTATTTACATGAAAAGTAAAAGGTTTTCATGGTATATACATAAACAGTTAAAACTTTTCAAGGTATGAACATAAAAAGTAAAAGGTTTTCATAGTATATGCATAAAAAGTTTAAACTTTTCAAGGTATTTACATGAAAAGTAAAAGGTTTTCATAGTATATGCATAAAAAGTTTAAACTTTTCAAGGTATTAACATAAAAAGTAAAAGGTTTTCATAGTGTATGCATAAAGAGTTTAAACTTTTCAAGGTATTAACATAAAAAGTAAAAGGTTTTCATAGTATATGCATAAAAGTTAAAACTTTTTAAGGTATTAACATAAAAAGTAAAAGGTTTTCATAGTATATGCATAAAAGTTAAAACTTTTTAAGGTATTAACATAAAAAGTAAAAGGTTTTCATGGTATATATATAAAAAGTTTAAACTTTTCAAGGTATTAACATAAAAAGTAAAAGGTTTTCATAGTATATGCATAAAAAGTTAAAACTTTTCATGGTATAAACATAAAAAGTAAAAACTTTTCATAGTATATACACAAAAAGTAAAAACTTTTCATGTATAAACATAAAAAGTAACAACTTTTCATGGTAAAAAGGCTTTTAAATGATTATATCGTTACATTAGCCATCTATTCCATAAAAAAAACCAAAATTAGAGCGTGGAAGCAAGGATTTGTGATGATTTGATGAGTTTTTGTAGCAAAATGTGTGGTTAGTTGTCACGCCTGTCACACTGAAAAAATTAACAAATATTTCAAGGAATTTGTGATTATATAGACATGTATGTGCATTGAATGACTTCTCGCAATTATTTAAGTAAAGAAAAAACTAATAACTTTATTGTAATCAAAATAAATAGTTAACTAGAGATCAGATGTCAGTACGACTCGCAACTATCCTACCGCCATCTGTGTACAATCATTCCTATTACTAAACATAACTGTTCACACAATTTATTTTATATTTAATTTTATTTTATCGTTATTTTACATTCTTCTTGAGTTTTTATTCAATCTAATCTAAACATTTTATACTTTTATTTTTGTAAATGAATGTCCTATTTCATTTTCGCAGCAGTGTGGCATTTTGTTAGGTTATGTTAAATACCGACAGAACATATGTCAAATTGACTTGTGAACGTGATAAATGTGTAATTACAGTGCCATTAGTTCCTAACTAAACATTTTCATTAAGAATGTGGACAAGTGACATTTCTCAACATTGCATACTTAGAAATTTGGACAGCGAGCGTTTTTACTACTTTGTCGCGCATGAGTGGCAAAGTGACATTTTGCGTTGACAAAAGAGAGCGCAAATGGCTACTTTCTATAGTGACTGTAGAAAAATAAAATTGTCAGAGGACTTAAGGACATTTCTTTTATCTTCTCTATTTCATCACAAGAGCAAACCACAATATGTTCATCTTTTCGTGTACTTTAGAAAAAAGAGAACCTCCTTTCCTTCAATTACCAAAAAGAAATCCAAGTGAATATTAGCTCACATCTCCAGTTTCATTTTGAAAACAAAACAGTATAAAACCCCCCGGTGACATTACACTACAACCCTTTTTAGTCTTTCTCCCATTGCAATTCGATGCAGCAGCACGTCTTTGTTTCCACAGCCAAGCTGATTTCAACATTCTCTAGCGTTTACATTTGCAGTTCCGCTAAAACTGAAGACTGAAGGGTTTCGCTTGGCTAGCATTGATCTCGCCCAGCTTTTATGACTTTCCTCCAGAGTAATACGTCTGCTAGTAAAATTAAAGCTTTATGTGTCAGCATTAAAATGGAATTTGTTTTACTGCATTTGGGTTTTATTTAAAGGAAATCGTAAACCTGGAGTTAAGATCAGATTGGTGATTGTGAATAGTAATTTCTGGTTTAATATTATTTTAGATTTATCTAGAATACAATCGGGAAAACTAGATCAAGAGGCAGTAAAATTGCAATAGGTTTTTGCATTCTTACGGGGGAAGGTCGCAGTTTTATAGTCAAGTTTGAGAAAAACAAAATTTGCACGTATATAATTAAGAGATAGAAATATATAGCTGTTCCTATTTTTACCTCTCGCTAAGAGAGGTATTGGATTCATGCTAAAATTCGCATATCCAGATTTTATTGAATAAGCACGGTTTAAGGTCCCTAGAATCCGATAACATTTTTAAAATGATGTCTGTGTGTGTGTGTGTGGATATCTGTGTGTGTGTGTGTGTGTGTGTGTATGTATGTATGTATGTATGTATGTATGTCTGGATGTTGTAGACACGATTACTCAAAAACTATAAGACTTAAAAAATATTTAACTGCAGTTTCCTCAATCTGACATTCCTGGGAAGAGCTGAAAAGGTTTTGGTAACAATTGAACAACCGGAAGTAGTAGTTTCTTAGAATAATGTTTTGGGAGTTTTTTTTTATTAAATATTGAAGAACATAAAATTCTCCATCTAATACATTTAAAAATTTTATTATATCTTGTATAGATTTAGAGATAAAGACACTATAATTTATAGCGTAAACTAATCGCAGAGGCCAAGGCACTAAGGAAACCAGTTGACAAATTCCAATGTTTATAACATGACACATGTCATTGTTAAATATCAACATTTTTAGTGACATTCTGATAGCTTTTTCTGGGAAGTATATTTAATTTTTACCTCTCGCTAAGAGAGGTATTGGATTCATGCTAAAATTCGCATATCCAGATTTTATTGAATAAGCACGATTTAAGGTCCCTACAATCCGATTATAACATTTTTAAAATGATGTCTGTGTGTGTGTGTGTGTGGATGTATGTGTGTGTGTGTGTGTGTATGTATGTATGTATGTATGTATGTCTGGATGTTGTAGTCACGATTCCTCAAAAACTATAAGACTTAAAAAATATTTAACTGCAGTTTCCTCAATCTGACATTCCTGGGAAGAGCTGAAAAGGTTTTGGTAACAATTGAACAACCGGAAGTAGTAGTTTCTTAGAAAAATTCTTCTAAATATAATTTTTTGGGAGTTTTTTTTATTAAATATTGAAGAACATAAAATTCTCCATCTAATACACTTAAAAATTTTATTATATCTTGTATAGATTTAGAGATAAAGACTCTATAATTTATAGAGTATACTAATCGCAGAGGCCAAGGCACTAAGGAAACCAGTTGACAAATTCCAATGTTTATAACATGACATATGTCATTGTCAAATATCAACAGTTTTAGTGACATTCTGATAGCTTTTCCTGGGAAGTATATTTAACTTTTCTTATTCTTTTATTAATTAAATATTTGAAATTATAGGTAAAATTGTGATAAAATGCATATATCTATCAGAAATACCGCCAATCTGGTTAATGAATTGGAACAATATTTGACATTTAGAAACTTCCTCATACAATGAAAAATAGATATAATTTGAATTATATGTGTGCAGAAGACATGCTAAATATAGTAAGAAACAATATTTGGGTAATGTTCTGTAAGATTTTGTTATAAAACGACGGTTGGAAAGCGAAGTGCAATACAATACTTATATAGCCTAATATGGAAATGGCGAGAGGTCTTGTGCTGGCCACAACAGATTTTTCTTATTGTTTTATTAATTAAATATTTGAAATTATAGGTAAAATTGTGGTAAAATGCATATATCCATCAGAAATACCGCCAATCTGGTTAATGAATTGGAACAATCTCTGACATGGAAATGATATAAAATAGATATAATTAGAATTATATGTGTGCAGAAGACATGTTAAATACAATAAAAAACAATATTTGGGTAAAGTTCTGTAATAGTTTGTTATAAAACGACGGTTCGAAAGCGAAGTGCAATACAATACATATATAGCCTAATATGGAAATGGCGAGAGGTCTTGTGCTGGCCACAACAGATTTTTTCTTCTAGATGTCACTTATCTAACCTATTAAAAATATTTCGTTATTCTTGCCGTGAACTGGTGTATTTGAAAAGGATACTGAAAATTAGGTAGTATATGAAACCATAGTTTAAAGAAGAAAAGTAGTTGCTTTAGTAGTTTCAAAATTTATTGCGTATTCTGCAAATGTAATAAACAAAAGTAAAAAACGTCGCAAATACCGGTGGTGGGTTCACCCAATAAATAGAAAACGTTTGTTGCAAGGCGATTGGGATATTTGCTTCGTGAAATTAGAATGAATGATAAAATCTTATTTTTCAATTACACAATAATAATAATAATAATAATAATAATAATAATAATAATAACAATAATAATAATTTGTTGAACTTCTATCGAAAACAGAATTAAAAAGAATAGTTCATTTCGTCCCATTATTACACGTGTCGCTAAATTCACAAACAAATTACAATCTATATTCTAGGAATTTTTTGATATTACAACTGACATTAGTCAGATGTCGCTACTGTTGATTAACAAATTGAAACATGAAAAAATGGTGAAATGTATTATTGTTGAAAACAACTTCTTTGACTTTGAACATATTTACAATAAAATTCTAAAAAATATGACCATGGTGTTTTATTCTCTATAATTCTAACGTAACCCTTATATTCGGAAAGTGAGTAATAAAACTCGATGTTCGTTTTTGAAATAATCGCATACTGTCATATTAGATTTATTTTTACCATGACTTTAAGTTAAATTTACTGCTGTATTTTCAATAAGCTTTATGATAACAAATAAAATTAGATAATACAATAATATCCCTTTCGCAAATAAAATAGATCAATATTTTGATTGGTTGTATGGAAATAATATTTACATATCAATTTAATAAAGGGATAAAAAGCTGTATAACAAATGTTTTCATTTCCAACGAAAATAGTACGAACAAATACGAAAGAGTAAAGGGTTTAAACAAAATAAAAATCTGAAGCAAAATAAACAATTTGATGTAAAATGAAAATATTGGTAAAACACACAGAGAGCTAAAAACAAGGAAAACTAAAACGACTACTACTGAAAATAGGAACACAAAAAGCTCTAATAAAAACGAAAAGCTGTTATTTATTGGATCAGTATGTTGAATATATGATCGGAATTTCTATAATAAAATAGTTATTTATGTATCAAGGTAGGTACTGAAGTTCTACTTTTTATCACGAATATGGAATTTAGTTGCCGAGGCCGTAAGGTCGAGTAAAATAAACCATTTGAGAAATAAAATGGAACTTCAATGCTGAGTTGCATATTAAATTTTATTTGAAATCGAAAATTTGTGAAAATGAAAGGAATATTTTATTTTTATGGGTTATGTTTATGTAATTGTCAGTCTGGCACTCAATGTAGAGCGGGACGTGAATTTTGTCGGGTCACGATGGGTTACGACGTGACCCGCGTGAACGTGAATATATTTTAAATTTTGCGCCGTGATTGGACGTAAGCGTGAGGGACTAAAATATACCGTGAGTGATCATGCGTGATTGAAATATAATCGGGCGTGAGTTATACTTTTTATCTAACTAAAAAAATTACCTTTAATTTCCATATTTTACTTTGTATTCTTATTATTAAAAGTATATCGAAATATGAAATATGTAATCAATAGTATTTGTTTTTTTTTTACTTAAAAATATATTTTCGAGATAACCCAAATGGGGGATTACGGCTCAATCGAATTAAAGGAAAATAGTCAAAAAATACGAATGTATATGCTGAGTAACGGATATTAATAAAAAAATTAAATGGTATAATTGAGATATTTTGGAAATAAAGGGTTTTTTGTTATAACGCTTCGACACTAATATGAAAATATTTTGATTGGCGACCGAGAAACCGCCTATACATGCATTACAAATAGCGTGTTAGGAGGTGGGATTACTACCAATGGAAGTTAAGAAATTCAAATTCGAAAGGAGGGGCTAACATTCCTGTACTACAGTTTCCAAACAGTTTTTATTTTAACATAAATTTCTTGCATTAAACTTAATAATTTAAATACACCTGTAATTATAAAGTATGTATACTTATACAGTGTTATAATATTCATTTATTTTTATGTAAATATAACTTAAAATAGCATATATTTCAAGAACATTTAGGTCCATGATGAAAACAGTTTGATATAAAAACACATAAATGTGACGTCACGTCAATCTTTTCAAACTCGATTATTAATAGGAATTTTTTCACCGGATTTTCATCAATAGTCTTAGTTTTCCTAATATTTTCAGATGAAATTATAAAAAAAAAAATGGTGTAATCCCCCATTGTATATTCAAATAGATCTGATTTTGCTAAACATATGTCTCAAATTACGTGACACGAACGTGACCCACCGTTCGTGAATGCCAAAATAAATTCGTGAGGGTAAGTGACTCAAACATAAAAATTCGTGCGTGACTGGTCGTGACTATATTTTTAGTTTCGTGAGCGTGCGTGATAGTGAACAAAAGTTACTCACACGCCCACCTCTCTCAATGTTGCCAATCTCCGACCATATTGACTCGTACCACGATCACGGTTTTAACTAAAACACTGTTTTAAGAAATGTCAAATGTCATTATTTAATGATAATAATAAATACCTCGATAAATACTATCAAATTTATCAAAATATGATTTTAAAGCAGAACAAAGTTTGTATTCAAACAAATATTTTTAAATAAATCGATCTTCTAACATAAGGGTGAAATTACTTTTTGAAATTTGAATTTGACATTTCTTAAAACAGTGACATTTGACATTTCATAAAACAGTGTTTTACCACAGATTAGTACATTAATTTGTGCTCTGTGGTTTTACTTAAAAGTAAAACCGTGATCGTGGTACGCGCCATTGAGACTGGAACGCATGGTGAACATAAATAGTTGGTGAAATAAATGTAGTGAAATCTTTGGCTGGTAGCACAAGCGTGGTTCTAACACCGGTACTAACTAGAACCGTGTCAATGACTTGGCACGTACTTCAGGGTTGTTAACAAAACAAGAGTTGCCAATATACTGAATTAAGTCGAAAATGTACTGACAGCCATATTCAATAAATTTGACCTCATTATTTAAAACTGTTTTTCCTAGAAACAAGTTAAAAAACAAATCATATTAAATAATTTTAAATAGTGTTGGCAGATTTATTGAATATGGCTCTCAGTAAATTGTCAACTTGATCAATATATTGGCAACACTTGTTTTCTTAACAAACCTGAAGTATGTGTCAAGTCGTTGACATGGTTCTAGTTAACACCGGTGTTAGAACCACGCTTGTGCTACCAGCCTTTGTGTTTAAGTATTTAATAATATTCTTAGCCTTTAATTATTGTTTATATTTGCTCATTCATAGTGTTCGTTATTTTTATTATCTTTTTCTCGTTTAATCAATTTTTATTTTAACTATTAATATTTCTCTGATCACACTCTTTACCCAAATAAATAAACATTAAAATATTCATATTTCCTGATCATTTATTTCACCAAAATTTTGATCAGATAATTATAAATTAAAGATAATCGGAAACATTCAATAATGCAAACTTTTTCTGCACACTAAATTATAATTAGTGTCTCTGCTTCGGATTAAAAGTAAAAAACAAGACAAATGATATATGTGTGACAGTTTCAGCTGAAATAAAGCAAAACTGATATTTGGTAAGTTTCAGGATCAATAAAATATGATGGATTGAACGTCGAGAGTGTTTGCAGGCAGGCAGTTTGAGCGGCTTCATAAATAACTGTCAACGCAATATTAGTTGCGGCGATGCACGTCAAATCTGTTCATTCGCTTTTCGCTTCGTTCGTGCTCCGTGGCGGTCTGTGTCAGTCTCTCGCGAAAATTGGTAATCGACTCACGAAATGTACGGGCACTAAGCCCCTGACACGGTTTACCACATACAACATGACGGATAAAAATGTTATACCACAAACATTTTTCCCTACACATGCATTTTAGGTTTTATTATTTTGGGATTTGTAGACAGATGTGGTAATATGAATGCGGTTCAGAATTTGTCAATTGTAGGTCGATGGAATTTTTAAAAGTAAAAACAAAGTATACACGGTGAATGAAAAAATAATAACAAATTACTATTTTCTTTATAATTAATATTTTTTTGGTCCTGTACGTTACATCACAAAGTTGGGGGCCATTTAAATATACTTTTTGGTGTGTTAGCTTTGAATTCTACTTCCGGTTTCGTTAGACGCTATAGAGTCATTAATTTTTACATCACGCTAAAAATCGCATATCCAGATTTTAGTGAATAAGCACATTTTAAGGTCATTACAATTACAATTCGATTTTAACATTTTTACAATGATGTGTGTGTGTGTCTGGATGTTGAAAGAACGATTTCTCAAAAACTATAATACTTAAAACCTGTTTAACTACGTATTCCTCAATCTGACATTAATGAGAAGAGCCTAAAAAATTTTGATTGGACAACCGGAAGTAGTAGTTCCTTAATAAAATTCCTGTAAATATTATTTTTTTTTAATTTTTGTTAATACAAATATTGTAGAACATAAAATTCTCCATCTAATACACAAAAAAAATATTATATCTTCTATAGATTTAGAGATAAAGAAAATATGATATATAGAATAATCTGTTGCAATAAATCGCACAGTCCAGACTACACCCTAGAAACCAGTTGTCAAATTCAAATGTTTGTAATTGACAGATAAATGTCAGTGTCAAAAATCTACAGTTTTTCTGACATTACTGAAAGCTTTTTCTGGAAAGTACATTTCATATTTCTTATTGAATTATTAATTAAATAAGTATTTATAACTATTGTAGGTTGGTGTCTATATTAATAGTAATAGCAGGTACATAATCTTGCCAATCTCGTGAATGACTTTGAACCATCTTGAATATTTTAGTAGAATAGATCATCACGGTATATTACCCATCTGGGTGTGACAATCTATGTAACATATATCGGTAATGACGACGACATATTTGTACCGAGCACTCATTTATATAATTAGAATTATTTGTGTATACAAGAAATGTTAAATTCGATACTTATGTAACAAAACGGAAATGGCGAGGGGTATATGTGAATTATATTGAAACATCCAATAAATTAAATAAAAAAATTCTCTCATTTCGACTTGACGGAATTGAAATAATTGTATTAACTGCATCACTTCGAAAGTCAGTTCAGAAAAGTGTACACAAGTTCTGAAATATTTGCACTTTTTGAAATACATTCTGGAAATATGACTGGCTTTAAAGAAATCAATTTTCTTCCTAAATCTGCTGATATATCAGTACAAAGTAGTAACTGAGCCCATTATCCATCCAAACCCATCAGTTTTGACACAAAAGATACGGCGAATTTCTTGAACGACCATAGGAAACACTCATATTCACGACTCATTTACCCCGGGCTTTTTACTCTACACTCTGGCACGTCTTCAAATCTTCCGCTTGTCGTTGGCGACTCGCTCCTCCGTTCATTTCCAATTATAGTTATCTCTCGTCCTCGTCTCGTTTCGTCCTTTCGGCAAATTTCGCCGCTGACATCGGCAAACTTCGGACCATATTCTCACGTCATTTGTTTTCTTTGCCGCACATAAATTTGGAAAGATAATTGTCAGTTTCATTACGTCTTTTTAGGTGAAATTTCTCGCAAAAGGAATTGTTTTACTTGCTCATCGTTTTGGAGAATAATTTATTGTTGGGTTAATAAGTTTTTAGATGGTGTTATATTTTCATCAGATTAAACTCACAAAATTGGTTTAGATAGTGAGTTCATGTCTTACATTTTAAATTGAAGTTTATTGCAAATAAACTTTTTTTTCTATTTCTTATTATGGGTTAAATAAAGATATATTACACTTTTACTCTACTTTCCGTGTGGTGTGACGTTTTACAAACGATCGTAAATAAATGGTTTCAAATAAGTTCTGTAAAGTTTTTCTCTCATTTTATACTTTGAAAAACAAAGTGTCATCTATTTCAGAAACAAAGAAATGTAAATATATTTTGTTGTTTCACAAAGCGTTTAAGAATGTGAAAGAATAATAGAATTGGAATTGACTTCTATAAGCTCAATATATAATAGTAAATAGTTAAACATGTCTTAAGTCATAGTATTTGAGAAACCGTGGTTATAACATCCACACACAAACACACACATACATACACGGACATCATCGTAAAAATGTTATAATCGGATTCTAGGGACCTTAAAACGTGCTTATTCACTAAAATCTGGATATGCGGTTTTTAGCATGATGATGTACCTCTATTAGCGAGAGGTAAAAATGTAATTTTATATCTCGAAAATTTATCAATAGAAAAATTCACATCACTGAATGAACAATAAAGATATCCAACTTTTTTTATTTTAATCATTTTTCTTGATTAGCAATTGTTTACGTATGAGTTATTTGAAAATGAAAAATTCGATCAAAATCAGAAATTTTTCACGTTCTTCACTAAAAGCCATAATGAAAAAAATTACTTAGGTAAATATTTTTCACGAAAGTATTCGAAACAAATATTAAATATCAACTTACGGCATATTAATCAAATGTCATACACCTTTCTTCATCTGTCATATATGGAATAAAGTTTTGATAAATCATGGAAAAGTGAAATATAATTTTGTCATTATTTTGGAACAAAAGTTGTCACATGACCTTCGGCCATTTTAATCACTCTGTTTAACATTTTAAATACCCTTGAATTAAAACTCCCACAGCTACAAATCTTTTACAAATAAAAATTTATTGCTCCCTTTCCAACTTTTCGACGAAAATCCCTCGATTATTATACCACCATATCGCAGATACAATTCACACTGGGATTGTAGAAATATTTCATATTCTCCGTTCGTGTCTACAGAGTGCGTTACCGTCTCGGTTACAGCAGTCGTGATAACGTAATTTATTACAAGAAAACGATAAATCAAACGTTACGTTCACGGTACTCCACCACGGTCTTGCAGGGTACGAGTAAGTATAACGCTAACCGTTAACGATACGCTCCCTGGTGCAAGAAGATGGCTACTGGACATGAAACTGCTAATAGAAGTGAAGTATGAGGAGTTTCTTTGCTTTATTTGCTGAAGACGAACTTTTGGCAAAGGAAATTGAATGTAGATTGAATTTAAGATTGATGTTAATTTCGGAGGGATCATGTTTGTTTAACCGAATTGGCATACAAAAATTTAAGGTTAATTTTTAATAAAAGCACAGTATGTTAAATCTTTGTTGATTCAGCGATGTTTTAATCAATATATAACGATGAACAGTTTACAGCTATATTCTAATATGAATACAGTATAACCTCTTTAATTCGGGCACAATTTAATCCGGACCTCCAGTAATTCGGACACCAACCATAGTCCGGACACTCTTCGTTAATCCGGACACTTTGCGTGCACGGACTTCTCAAACTTCTGGCAAAAACATTATTTTGCTTTAGAGAGTGTATGCGGTGTTCAAAAATTATAAAAATTGGTATGCATATGTAATTTTGCCCGTAGAATTGAATTATGTTATCGCCATATTCATATCTCGACCCATTTTTGGGTTACTGCCCAAAAAATGGGCAGTTTTGAGCAAAACTTTGAATCTAAATATCTCGAGAACGAAAAGAGATATCGACCTACGGTTTCAAAATTTGGTATCAGCGTACTGAGAGCTATCTAGACACACATTTTTGAAAATTTTGAAGTTTTTATCTGAATATGGGGTACATTGACTTTTGGGACATTAATTCAAAAATGGATTCAGATATAACTTACTAGTAATATTATTTAATTGTAAAGACTATGTTACGTAAGTGTACGCATATTTAGAGCATTTGAACAACTGACTGAATTTTTAGAAATTAAAGTCTTCAAAGAAAATTGTTATTACGCTATTCTTGTATGAGTATTAATGAAAAAATGTTTAAATATTAATTCGTTCGAAAACTACAAGCAATTGGAAGTTTGTGTGACATGTCATATGTAATTTTAAAAATTATCGCAATAATTCTAGGGTCCTTATAACGATGCTTCTTCACTAAAATCAAAATATGCGATTTTTACCATGAATCCAATACTTCTCGAGAAGTAAAAATTCTATGAACAAAGTTTCCTCCTACTCTTCTAAATGTTCGATATTCTTCCAATTCATTGACAAGATTGGCGGTATTTCTGAAGGGTATATAATGAAATATCGCATACGCACCCATCTCTTAAAAAACAAATTAATCTGAACCTAAACTGAACCAAGTTTTTGGCATGTTCGATGCTCTGGCCTAAGGGATAAATGTGTTTGTAATTATGTAAATAACAACGTAAACTCCATTTTATTTCATATTCAACAATTCTCTAGCATAAATTCATGTCAGATTATACATCTATTTCAACTCATCTTCTTTCTTTCCCTTGCACCCACCATACCTATTCTGAATCCTTTAAAAGCTTCACATCGAGTATCTCAAGTCCTGTACCGCATTGTTTCTTCTTCCCAACGTATAATACAACCACAGACTGAGTCTTTTTCCCCGAGAACACTTATAGTCGTTCTTTACAATCTCATCAAGGCAACAAAAGTGAATCGGGGGATTTTCAACCCATCCCAGCAACCCTTGAGAGCGTAGCATGTGCTTTGCAGTGCGTCAGCACCTGTAGAATATGTAATGAGGATATTTATTCCTGCTTTTATCGAAGGGGAGAAATAATACACTAGCGAAGGGAAAAAAGTAAAAGTTGGTTTATTGACAATTACAATTAAATGAAAATGATATCAGGTATGTAGTTCTCATAATACATAAAATTAAACTGCAAAAATATAGTACCAAATTTTAGCCTTCTTTAACATAATTTTTTATTAGTTTTTTTTATTTTTTTGTTTTTATTTTGCGACATCAAAATCGCTAAAGGGGAAAATATAATATAAACATTAATTAAATTATAGTTCTTCACTAGTATTTATGCTAAATTATATATACGTACAGAAGTATTTATACAGGGTATTAAAAAATAAGTGTCACAAATTATGAGGGCATATAGTACTGACCAAAGTGAGTAAAAAAAATTTAATCAACATGGGTCCGATCTTCAACTGTTTTTGAGAAAGAGGCCAGTTTGTATTAGAATCAAAAAAAAAATTGCTTAAGAGAGTAGTTGAACAAAATTTTGTCTTTGCCAGGAATAGACTATAAAAAAATAATAACATTTTATAAGAAACATTTTTTTCACTTTCTAATAGTAGTTACGAAGTTATTTGAAAACTAAATATTGGCAAAGGTCGCCACATCTTTGTCTTCGTACAATTATTTGATTTTTTTTGAAAAACAACAACACATCTAAAATGACATCCGAAAGGTAAACAAAATGTCTCATTTAATCAAAGTCGTAACTCTTACAGTTTTCGAGATAGCAGAGGTAAACTCCAAAAAAACTCATTTTTCATTGCCTTTTATTTCGGAAACTATTGAAGATCGGACCCATATTGATTAAACTTTTTTTACTCATTGTGGTCAGTACTATATGCCCTCATAATTTGGGACACTTATTTTTTAACACCCTGTATACTTAGTTAATATATTATAGAGGAACATTAGTGTACATTTCACCTGATAGTAGTAATGGAGTCATTTAAAAAAAATTGTCGTTTGCTATTGCTGCTGTTGGCGGTAGGTCTGCTCCTGGTGGCGCTTCATTTGTTTACCGTCCGATAATGACTTGACCACTGTTTCATTAAGGATGAACACATACACTTTTACTTAACACTTATTAATGAACACTGTTATGGAGACGGACACACTTAATATTTTTTATACTAAATTTTGTTTACATACAACTTATTATTATATTAAACGTAACTAAACAAAATATAATTAAATCCTAAAGATGCCAATGCATCCCTAGGCCAAAATAGCCAAAACTAAAACTCTACATGTCCCTTGGAAATGAGAAACCAACACGGACTCTGTCTTTCCAGTATGAATCTCTAAGGCCTGTTCTACAACTGAGTCGTTTGTCGGTTGTAGCTTGTCGTAAGTCGTTTGACGTTAGCAGCACCCGACATTGCTTTCTACAATAGTCGCAAGAGTCGGAAGCTGTCGTAGCGAACTGTCACTTTTAAGTGAGGTTATGGATACTATATCTCTTCCAATTTATTTTAATTTAATTGTAATATAGCTTCAAATAATAAAACTACTACGGCCGATGCAAAAGAGAAGAAAAAAATACAAGATGATGGTGGGTAAAACCTTATATTACCGTTTATGTTAGGCAAAATTTTGGTGCGCACAGAAAATTATTTTCATATTTCAAGTCAAGTGATCACGAAGACTTTTTTAAATTTACGAGAATGTCGTTGTATAATTTTTTTATTTTGCCCTACAGACTACTGTTTTCTTGTACATAATATATTATTATTACATCCAACGTCATATCATTCATTTTCAATTTTCTGTTGACGTGACCTTCAATGTCGTTGTCGGAAAAGATGGGAAATGACCAACTTGCGTTCCAACTCCGACAGCGACTAACGACTTATTGTAGAACAGGCCTAAAGGTTATCATACGGAATCCATAGCCAAATATCAACCCTACCCTGCTTACAATAACTTATATACTTAATTGTCAACACAATAAATGTCTAAGCGGCTGACATCCAGACTAAACAGACAGTTATGGAAAAATTGATAATTATTTTTAAGCAGAATTTTGACAGAAAGATAACAAAGTTGAACTATTGATTGAAACTATAATTTATTATTACTCTAGCACTCGCCTTGTTACATCTCCACGTATCGAGGAGTAAATTGTATTCTAATATTTGTTTATTTCTGTAATATACAGTGTGTTAATTAAAAATATGGCCATAGGCGTTTAACATGGAAAAACAGTTTTTCTTTGCGCAAAAGTGCCCAATTAATTTTAGACAAAATGTTTCAATTAAATGTTGTAGATAATTATAGTCTACGCCTGAATCAGTAAACAGTTTTAATTTTGCACGTTTGGTAACTTGTAAAATCTAATTTGAAATTGTATAAAAATATTGCTCATTTCTAGCGATACCCATGAAATTGAAACAAAGTTACAAAGAAATGTGTATCGTTTGAACTGTCAGAAATTCAATTTTAAATTAAAAGTAACAGATAATTCAATTCTGCACCTAAATCACTACACAGATATTATTTTTTAAATCTAACACTTAAATAACTTTTATTATTATTATATTTTTACATTCTGTAAACTATAAAACTAAATTTCTGACAGTTCAAACGATATGAATTTTTTTGTAATTTTGTTTCAATTTCATGGGTATCGCTACAAATGAGCAATATTTGTACAATTTCAAATTAGATTTTACAAGTTACTAAACGTGCAAAATTAAATCTGTTTTGTGATTTGAGCGTAGAATATTAATATCTACAACATTTATTTGAAACATTTTTGTCTAAAATTAATTGGGGACTTTTGCGCAAAGAAAAACTATTTTTCCATGTTAAACACCTATGGCCAGGTTTTTAATTAACACACTGTATATGTCGCGATGTGTGTAATGTAGAAAGTATAAACGATGTTTCTGTTAATTCTCCCTTTTACATTTACATAGCAAAGTTGTTTTTTGCCGGTTTCACCCTTTAAATAAAACTGTGAATTCATTTTGCACCCCTTTCCGACGTATAACTGCTTCCACCATATTTAATAAGTAATGTACGTGTTTTCCGTTGCAGGATAGAATATTTGAAAAGGTTCTTTCAATGTGTAAAATGGCGGGTGGTGATAAAAGCACCAGGGAAGCCATCCAAAGTGAAATGTTTTGAATGGAACGCTTGAATTTAAAAACGTAATGGTGCAATTTAATGTTTGACGTCTCACAATAGGCCCGTTTAAATGAGGGTGCAAGTAATTTTGCTTTGTGAAATACATATTTTAACAGCTAACGAGAGTGTGAATTTTTACTGAGATTTAAATTCGTATTCGCATTCTCAAAAGATTTAATCCAAAACGACTTTGTAAACAAGATGTTTACAAATGTGCTTTCGGGTATTTTCACAAATTTTCTCAGATGAGCTACCGCACAATATTTTGTAACTGTAAAGAAAAAATCTTTAGATGTACTTTCGTATTCATAAAAAATATCATTTTTTACCTTCCGTCACCTTTAGGTAAAGAAGAGGTAATATTTAGGAGAAAAAAATCGGTGATGAGTTTTTAATGAATAAACAAGTTTTAGTGTTCCTAGAATACGATTTTACTAGTTCTACGATCATGTCTAAATTTGTGTGTGTATGTAATGGAGTATTCCACCATAACAAAAAAATTTAAAAAAATTCAATTTAACATAAAATATGGCTCAATAAATCAGGGCATCGAACCCGCCAAAAACTGGGTTCGGTTTAGGTTCAGGTTAATTTGTTTTTTGAAAGATGGGTTTGGGTGCGGTTCTGGTTCAAGCATTAATAAAATTTGCGGTTTTGTTCGCGGTTCAGGTTCGAAATAATGTAAAATGAGAGCCGAAATTTACGCAAAACGCAACAAGAAACGAACACAATTTTCACGAAAAGTCAGCCCAAACAGCAAAGCAAACGCCTAAGACGTCAATTATCGGCTGTATTTACTTTTCGAACTAAAAATTAACCTGAACCGGAGTTGAACCCCGAACCTGAATTTTAGTACTCGATTCGGTTTCGACACAGGTTCAATTAAAAATATATTTGAGGTTCGGTTCTCGGTTTGGGTTCCCTAAAATGTTACGGTTTGGTTCCGGTTTTGGTTCGGTTCAGGTTCGGGTTCGATGACCTGCAATAAATAATAGTTAAAACAATGAAAACATTTTTTAAATAATTTCTTTACGAGATATTACACATTTGCTAAAAGGGAAAATATACGTCATACAATTGTTATCTTTCTCTCGCAGCGTACTCAGATCAGTGTGTTGGAGAAAGACAAGTATAGAGGAAATGTGACGTTACACTGATTTTTCGAAAATAAAATACTGTTAAACTAGGAACAATTAAGATTTTTTAATACTATGAATTGCTTCAAAACTGAATGAAGTTTTATTTAAAATAATAAAAAAAATTGAGTGGAATACCCCATTCTAAATATTATAATTCTTTCGTATTCCTCTTCTTTACATCCTATGAAGAGCTAATTAGATTTGGCTTATAAATAGTCAACCAGAAGTACCCTGATTTGTTTTTCAAAATCATTTTTTTGACATTTTATGTTTTTATAATTATGAAAGAATATTTTATTGTCTGTACGGTTTGACAACACATTTTCCGTCATATTCAATAGATATAGAGTTAAAGAATCATCAAATCGGCCAGCTATGCTATAACAATGGAGACTGCTGATATTTTAAAATAATACTAATTGACAGATGTCAGTGTCAAGTGCAATTTACATAATATATGTTCGCGTTATAATTTTATTTTATATATAGAATCTTTTCCAACAAACTTTCGGTATGGAATTTGTAGAAAATAGTTTATGTTCATGTTACATCTTTAATGGATATATAGAATTTGTAAACAAATGAACAAAGAATTCAAGTTATTAATCACTTCATAAATAAACCTTTAAAAATTGCTTGCCCAATTTTAAAAAAAAAAATATCTATTAATTTTGATTTAAAATACCTCATTTTATAATCAACTCATTGTCCTGAATTAATCTCTAAAGATCCATCAATATTCATCACTCATTCAACTGTCTTCAAACAATATCAACAACAACAAAACAAAACAAAATCCTGGATAAACAAAACTTTACTAATCAAACTTCTTAATACCATAAATTGATTCCTAACTTCCTATGAATCTGAAATCCTATCATTGCATCGATCGCGTTTGTTCCACTGCATACTACCCCTACAGATTATGACAGGAGTAGTACAGGTTCAAACTCGTGTTCTGCACTTGTTTGCATGGGGTCGGTCGGTCACCTTTCGACCTATGTACCCCCAGTAGAACATGCAAAGCGGTAGGTTACAGAAACAGAAGTTATTTTATTTAGGGATAGATCTTGTTAGATCGAAGATAGCTGAGATAGATGATTGTTTTACGTGTTATGCAAATTTTGGATTGTAAATGAATGCAGATTTTGTGAAAAATGATACGAGAATTAGGTTAAATTATAGATTGGAAATTAGGTTACACGTTGAATACAGCCTTTGATCGAAAGTTTTAAGCACCTTTCAAATTATTTAAATTATAAGAATATCATACCAAAGAGAAATTTTGAATTTACATGATTCGAGTCTTTTTTTCTTGAATCTACATAGTACTGCATTATTACAGTCTTTGGTAGATTAATGGAGAGATAAGTATTATTATTTTATTGTCATCTTTGTGCAGGCAGGTCTACAAGTTTAGATTTCATTACGAAGTATTTTAATAAAGACACTAAGTAATTATTATCTTGTAGTTATACCCGGCAAAATATAATCTTGATTTACAAAATGCAAGGAGCACGCATATTTTTACTCGGTTCCTTTCCCATTTTTAAAAGATGAATGCATAAATTTGATTGGTCAGAATATAAACCTATTTCACAGAAACGAAACAAATATCGCCTGTCAGTTGTAAAACAAAATCTACAGAATTAAGTGATGTTTAACCATATTTTGTTGCAATTTTAGATTTTGACATTTTTACACATAAATATATTTATTATTGACAAAGCTTGGTTTCACAAATTTAAATTATTTATTCAATGCATGTAAAAACGGTCGGCTCTTAAGAGTAATCTACTATTTTCTTACGTAAAATGAAGTATAGCCTACAAATTTCACTCCACTCGTGATTTATTTGTTAAATAAGTGACAGAAACGATGCGTTCGCTGCTACCTCGGCTAGGACTTGCTACCATGCACTAGTTCATATTTTCGCCGCTAGACGTCATATTGCTCTATTTCACTAGCGAATAACTCAAATACTATCATTAAGAAAATTCTGAAACTTTATATTTCAACCCCATTTAATATGGAAAGATACCATTAGATTTTTGTGTAAACTGGATAACCGGAAATGGTACTTTACTTGAAGCTCGTAATAGTGTCTCTTCAAAAAATGCCATTAAATGTCATTTTTTCGCATTTTATTGTCATATAAATTAAAGATTATTGAAATTTCTACATGCATTAATACTTTTCTATATATATTTTACAGGTAAATTTAAAAAATATTTTTTTTAAATCCCAGAGCCTGTGATAAACACAATGGGGTCCTATACTATTTTTCTTTTATTTTATTTTTTTTCTGGGACAGGATAAAATAAGAATTTTAGTGCAAACGCGACTTAAAAATTTTACGTAATAAGCGAGATATGAATTTTTAAAGTTCAAGAATTTGTACGTGACGTAGCAGGTACTAACAAGTGATCGACAAACAATGGGACAAACTGTTAGTTATAGAGGGAACAATTTTTTGCATATTTGCATAACTGAAATGTTTGTATATAAAAACTTATACGTTATATTCATGAAGAAATTATTACTAAGTATAAATAACGTAAATAATAAGCATTTTTTTCCTAATAAATTATAGAACATTCAAACAGTTTGACAATATTATTACACAAAGTATGACGACGGATGGCGCTAGTGTTGGCTGTTTTGAAGTTTCAATATTAATTTAATTAATATTATTATTAATTTAATTAATATTGCAAATTGATTTAATTATAAATATATTATTATTGTTAATATTAGCTTTGTTCGATGACATGTACTAGGCCGCCCTAGTGTTAACTTTCTTGCACTAACATGTTTTATGAGAAACGGGCAGCTTCTGGCAGGCTGTTCGATGACAAAAATTTTAAGAACTAGTGCTCACTTTTCTGACCTGACTCGCCAGGTAGTGTAGAAAGTGCAGACTAGGAGTGGGGGTAGCTAAATGTTGTTCGATAGACATTTTAATTCTATCCTATCTACACATCTGTTTATTTAACCTAAAATTTTGTTTTGCTATATAAAGAATTAATTAATATATCTGTCTCTGAATCTGATGAAGAATCAAGTGATGATTGATCTTCGTCAGAATCGTTTATTAGTTCACTATGCTCTTTAAAACATACATTTCTGCAGTCACTTTTTTGCAGCTTTATGATATGACTATTTATAAACAACCTAACCTTTTACACATTTGGCTATGCTTGGTTTGATTACTCACAGCTGAGCAAACTTGCCCAAATATACACTAGTGTGTTTTATGAAACCACAAGAATTAGACTGTACTAGTGTACACTACACTGCACTGCACTATTCTGCTCTACACTTCAAGCACTTCTCATCGAACAGAGCTATTACTAGATGTTATAATTAAATAAATTCATCAAACAAAAAATTGTTAAATGTTTTGTTAGGTTATAGAACAACATGACATTTCATATTCTTTTAAAGGTGACTCAAGGGTGACAGTTGTAGACGCGCCAATCTCCTTTTTAAAATCAGGCGACCAATCAAATTCTTAGTACCTAACGCGTCATACCCAATTAGTAATAAGCTTCAATCGCTTATAGTTTGTGACCTAGTCAATATTTAAAAAAAAAAAATTCACTAATACTCATTAATTTATGTATATTTTCGTCTTCTTATTTAAGATAGTTAAAATATGACTATGGTATAGGACCCCATTCCTTTATTACATAGTACATATTTCAAATATATGTAACTGACAGGTTAATGTCACTTTCAAAAACCTTGTCACTTCATAATGGGGACATTTAAAAAAAAAAAAAAATAATAGTTATTTGTAAAGGAACATAATATATAGTCTGCACCATTAGTGAATTTGCAGGAGGTATTGTGTTGGCCACATCAGATTTTTATAGTTAAATTTACTTGCATAATTTATCTGAATCTATACTATAGTGAATCAGATTTACATTTACATGTAGCGATTTCCAATACGTGTGTTACCAGAGCCGTAAAGGCGCAATTTACATAAGTGATCTGGCACCCCCTTAATCTAGTCCGCCCCTGTGTTGAAATTTCATTTAAATAAATTACCATACATGGAGAACAGTAGCCGAGTTTCTAATTAGGGTAGAAGGTTTAAGGACAAAAACTGTGAAATACTCGGATCTTTATTTTGAACCTAATAAGATTATGAATAATTTATAAAAGTTAATAATTTTATCTCTCAGCAGATTTTCAAGATTTTTTCGTTTATTTGTACGCATATCAGCTGATTCAATCGCATTAAAAATTAGCATAATTGTTTACTTCATCAAGGGGGACTTTAATTTGATTTTTATCGTAAACTTTTATCGCAAAACGCGAAATAATAATACGTTACTTGTTTTTCAGTTTTGGGGTGTAGACTACAACGTCTATAATTAAAATGTATATGTATAAATAAGATAACAGGAAACTTATCATTACTATTTTATTTTTCTTTATAATTTATCTAAAATTGAATTTTGAAAATAGTTAAAAGTGGTGCTCTGACTTCTAAACATAGGTACCCGAACATTTCTTAACATAACCTAACCTAAAGCACAATTCAAATCTTAATTTAAAGACGTGGTAAAAATAGACCTAGTGTGCTTTTGTTTCAAAAAATGAACGTCGGATTAACTGTCAAACCATGTAACAATAACAAGACATTTCAGAGTTAATCCGATGCTCATTTTTCGAAATAACACAAACTGGATCTACTTTTAACATGACTAAATTTAGTTTATCGGTTTCAGGATATTAAGCCTTTGTTTACAAAAACAAAAATAGGCTGGTTGGTAACTAAGTAATAACAGTATGTTCTACAGTAATATTACCATTTATTCCAAAATAATGAACATGAATGAAGCACATAATTTAAATATTTGTCTTATTGACATATGTTAAAATTAATGGGTGAGATTCAGTGGGTTGTATTAGCGTGTTTTAAGCTAGTCTTTTGTCAAAAATATTTTGGCAACTTTGTAATACCTGTCAGAAAAAAGTGAGAGACCAAAGGATCAAATAAAGAAAAAAACATTATTAACAGAAGTAAGAAAAAAGGACAAATGTCAAAACTGATCAAAACGGGGGTTGAGATATTTTAAAATTCATTAACATTCAGGTATGAAATATTTGACCCATAAAATTTGACATATTTCTAACATAATTTTGCAATAATGAGTTTACTTTTACAGCTTCCATTTACAATAATACTTCTTCATTTGACTAAAGGATATCTGTATTACTTTTCCATGTGGTAAAGTTAAATCCGAGTTAAAATCGGTGTACACATAATTAGAGTTAGGATAATTATAGCCTGTAGTGTACATACTCCTTCATTTCCTTTGCTAATGTTTATTTTGTTCCATAAATAATAAATTTATTACTGTCTGTAACCACGTTTTACTCCAGTTATATTTGTTTCCCTGTCCAAAAGTATCTTTGTTCCTGAATTTGAGAATATAAAATAAATAATAAAACATGTTTGAAGTCACGTATGAACATTAAAGTCTTAGAAATCTGCAAAAAGTTCACGAAATCTAAATTTTATTTTTATCCTCGAACGCGGGTACGAGACGACCCTCGTAAATCTTTTTAAGTACGACAGTATATCAAAGAACATTTTCAAGTTGTTATAAATGCATTGATTTAGCTCTTATTCTTGCCTTTACAGAATTAAACCAAACTGTGCTAAAATAAACCAAGTGGTTTGTACGTCTTGTATTGTTGCATTGCAATTAATCATTGTGACAAAAATAGATTTACTTTGAGACTTTAAAATTTATTCTATTTAAAGTACTTTCAACAAAGAACCTCTTGAAAATTTAAAAGGGATGAATAAAGAACATCCCTTTAATATTTTATCATTCAAATACAAATTTACAACTCTTGTATTCAATAATTCATAAAAATAAATCAAGCAAACGTGACAATAAAAACAAACAAACAAAAGACTTACCTTGTCCCCATAAATCGATAACTGTCAGTAACAAATCAAAGTCATCAATCAACCTAACCACAAATGAACCCACTTGTCACTTTTCAAACCGCGCCAGAGTTCCAAGTTCCACTAACACTCTGCCACTAACCTAAATCGTACTACTACGTCACCCAGGTCACAATCAACGTAACATAAAAACGATATCAAACCGGAAGAAGCTATTGGATTTACAATAGCAGCTTTTCCTACCGGCACCACCACCGGCACATTAGCACCGTGTGGCTATGTGCGCTGATGACAGCATGGACGACGCGAGGAGTGCGTGCGTATATTAGGCATGCGCGTTGATGTTGATGTTGGCCCGCAATGAGAATCGATCAATTATTTTCGCGATTATAATCAAATTGAAGAGGAGTATAATGGGGATTAGTGTCAATACTACTATTAATGATTAATGAATGAATTGTTTGGCTTTTGTATGAACTGTAAATAAAAATTAAATGTATAATAAATAATGAAATAAATTATTTTTGTCTTCCTGCTGTTCCCATAATAAAAAAAGTTGCAATATTGATTTTAAGGTCTTACAATTAATGCTAGCTCCAAATGGGAGCAAGTAGATCATATGAATATATTACGTTATTAATAAATAGAAATTTTCATTAAATAACTCCCCTCAAAAAAATTCTAGAGCCGCCCTTGATTATATCTACCTGTATTAAAGGTATAAGGAATCCTAAAATGCTGTATTATATTAAGAATTATTACAAATGAGGCTTAATAAATATTAATAAAATTCAACATCTATCAAAGTTTACAAAAAAAAAAAAAAAACACCAAGAAAATGGAAATAAATTGTGAAAAATACCAAAAAAAATAATCTTATTGTCAAATGTTAAAAGTTTTATCAAATATTAGAAAATATAGTTTTTTACAGATTGGCATTAAAAATATCACTTTTAATGCCTGTTGTTAATATTTACGTACCAACCGTTCAACAAACACAGCAACATAATTTGACGACGATCACTAATTTCATTTTAATTCTAAAACCGGCAAAAAACTATGTTCAACGCGGCACCATAAACAGATTTACATCTTCGGTAGCATTCATTGCCTTGGTTTTTGGTCAAAAAATTAGGTGGTGAGTTTGTAATGAATAAGCACGTTTTAGGGTCCCTAGAATACGATTTTACTAATTTTACGATGATATATGTATGTGTGTCTGTCCGTATAAGACAAATTTTTCGCCGACGATATCTCCAATACAATTTTAAAAATTTCATTCCTTCGTATTCCTCTTCTAAACATCCATATGAAGAGCTGATTACATTTTGGTTATAATTGGTCAACCGGAAGTTTCCTTATTTGAAGTTTTTAACAGTTTTTTCTTGAAAAAATCGCACTTAAGTATCATTTTTTGACATTTTATGTGATTATTAATATGAAAGAATATTTTATTCTCTATACGGTTTGGTTATAAATTTTTCTTCATATTCAATAGATGTGGAGTTAAAGAATTATAAAAAAATTAACATTCATAAAACAGCCAGCTTTGCTATAAACATGGAAACAGTTATTATATTCAAATAATTTTAATTGACAGATGTCAATGTCAAGTGCAATTTATGTAGTGTATGTTCGTGTTATAATTTTATTGGATTTATAGAATCTTTTCCCTGGAACTTTTGGTATAGGATTTGTACAAAATGCACCGAATTGACGGAAAGTAATGTGCTGGCCACATCAGACTTTTTTTAAATTATAGATTAAAAATTTTAAGTATCTAATACATATTTTATTAATAATTTATATTATATTTTTTATTCAATTTTGACGTTTTAAACTGTCATTATTAACTCCATAGCAACAACTATAAGTAACACTTTTTTCACAAGTGAATTAAATTTTTTTAAATCACTCTCACATATTTTTTAATTCACTCTGCAACAAATAACGCATTTAAAATAACATCAGGCACGAAATTAACACTTACCATAGTATATATCAGACCAGGGGTGGGATTCTGTAACTTGTCCGTTATCAAAAGGTACCGTTATCACTATAGAAACGTATTTTTTACAATATGATTGGTATGTTTACGTCATACTTGTCAAATGAAATGCGATCTTCTATGTAACCATAGTGATAACGGTACCGTTTGATAACGGACGAGTTACAGAATCCCACCCCTTATCAGCCATTTTCATTATTTTTCACGGCACAAATGACAGACTATAAACTTTTTTAATTAGATGACTTGACATCTATCATCAACGATTGTCATGCACAGTCTACTAACAGATTAGTTTTTTGTTTTGTCAAAATTAAATATTATAATGGTTTTTATTACTATTTCGTCAAAAATAAATAAAATATTGTACAAACCACGTGAGCTAAGAATGTTTATTCACTCGAAGAAATTAACTCACTCGCCCTTCTTAGCTCACTTGGTGTGTAAATATCTATTATATGCAGTTCTCTCAAGGAAATTATGGATTTGTATTTTGAAGTGGCGTAGTAACTAATTTTTATTCGTATTTAACTTAAAGTAATGAAATAAATTAATTTAATTTTAGTAAAATTCTAGTAAAAAAAAGTATAATTGTATTGCATGTTTTTCCCCGGATACTACCCTGGATATTCCTCCTGTATTCTTGTCAGCCCCCCAGCGCTATAAACGTATCAACTTCGATTTTACGGCCCTACGAACGATTCAATATTTCGCCACTTAACCCACATTTCACAGACCCTTAGCAAGTCTTATATATCACGTTAGGACACATAAATATCGATCAATATCGGTTGCATTTTCCCGCCAAATGGGAAACGGGTCCATTTCGCCGGAAATCGGATTAGTTATAAATGAGCTATTAATTCCTAAAGCGCGAAAGTCACCGTTACGAAAAACTCGTATTTTAAAATTAAATTCGATGTAGATCGTAAAATAACTTCATTTTCGGTGTTAACAAATACTCGAAATCTTAATTAAACTGCATTTATTCTTACAAAATCGACATTTCGATTTTGAGAGCGAATGGGTTGTACAGTTTAATTTTTTAAAGTAGTCCTGTATCACGAACAAATTAACAAATTGGTATGCATTTATCTCTCTCATTTGCAACGACAAGAAACATGTGTGATAAGGATGGATATTATAATACGATTGTCTTTCAAAATTAATATTTTTGACTAAGTTACGACATGTCATTTTAAAACGATGCTCCTTGACAATACTGCCAAATTGGGCAAGGTAATATATAACAGCCCGATTCACAAAAAAGTTTAAGCTAATCTTCATTTTTGGATTAGTGAATTCTATTCTATTCCGGTATTTAAAATTCAATTTTCATGACATTATCAGTAAAGGTAGATACTAGGAATAGTGATGAGTTTTTAATGAATAAGCACTTTTTAGGGCCCCTAGAATACGATTTCACTAGTTTTACGATGATGTTTATATGTGTGTCTGTTTGTGTGTGTGCGTATGGGTATGTGACAATAATTTCTCCGACGATTACTCCAATACTACAATTCTAAAAATTATAATTCTTTCATATTCCTCTTCTTTACATCCATATGAAGAGCTGATTAGATTGTACTTATAATCAAACCGGAAGTTTCCTTATTTGAAATTCTTAACAGTTTTTCTTGAAAAAACGCAGTTAAATATTATTTTTTGAAATTTTATGTGATTATCAATATGAAAGACTATCTTATTGTCTATACGGTTTGATTATACATTTTACTTCATATTCAATAGATAGAGTTAAAGAATTATAAATAGATTAACTTTCAAAGCTCAGTCATGGAAACAGCTGATATTCAAATAATTCTAATTGACAGATGTCAGTGTCAAGTACAATTTACATAGGTAGTGTATGTTCGTGTTATAATTTTTTGGATTTACAGATTCTTTTCCAAGGTACGTTCGGTAGGGAATTTGTAGAAAATAGTATATGTTCGTGTTACAATTTTACTGGATATATAGAAACTTTTCCACGGAACTTTTGGTATGGGATTTGTACAAAATGCATATTATTGACGGAAGGTAACGTGCTGACCACATCAGATGTTTTTTAATTATTCGAATATGATCTTTAAAAATTAAACTATTCATTATTTTATGTTTAAGAATATGTAAGATTTTACTTACCTTGAAGAAGGTTTAAGTGTTTGTTAACTCTCAAACTACACAGTAGTCTAGAAATTTACCCACATTTAATTTCATGTTCACTTACCTAGATTGCTATTGCCACGATATCTGAAAACAACAGAAAGGAAACAATAATATTACTTTAAATTATTTTATATTCTGCAAAAAGTCATAATTATAATAAAAACTTAAATTACACTTACTGAAAGTTTACATAGTAAATATATGTACATACATTGCAAAATAAATAATATAGTATAAGAAATCAGGTACAAAAATTGCACATGTATGTAGGTATATATAAATAATATAAACTAAATAATCAGTCTTTTAAGTTAAATATAAATAAGTAATAAATAAAACGTAACGTTAATGTAAAGATAGTAATACAGGTTCTATTCAGAGCTAGGTACTCTAAATGAAAACAATCTATTAATTTTTAAAAAATTTGATAAACATTCAAAATCAGATGTAATTGTAAATTAACAAAAACCAATTTACTAAAAACTATGACCGTTAGTTTGAACAAGTGATTAAGGGTGTTTAGCGAGTATTTTACTGTTTTATCTCTATCAATAAAGTTACAGAAAAATTAATTGCACGCATTTTTTATTTGAAGCATTTTTTTCTAAAAAGATCCATAAACGATTGAGAGATAAAACAATGCTAATTAAATGCTCGCTAATCACCCTTAATCACTTGTTCATATTAATGGTCTGTCTTTAAATTTCGAGAATTTTAATACTAGTAAGATTAAACTGTAAAGCTTGTAAGATATGTTTTCAAATAAAAAACGTTTAGAGTTAATCGTTTCTAACTCTACTGACTAAAATGCATTGAAGCAAAATATTTATACATAGTAAAATGGTGCTACGGCTATTTCTATGTTACAATTACTTAACATGAAATTGGACTAGTGGTACAATATACTTGAAGATACTGAGTAACTATGCTGTCATAATGCAAGAACAAACATGGATTTGAATCTTATAAGAATATTAAATGTAAAACTCATATTAGTGTCATGTTTAACAATGTGAAAAATTACAATAATTCATACAGAGATTGTCAAAAAATAGACTAACCATACTAAAAGTAGATTCTATACATCAAAATGTTAAAAACATGACAATACATCAGTTAGCCCACTTGATAAAAAAACATTTATCACGATTTAAATAATACAAAACTTAATAGGTAAGTATTAACGGAAATCTTTTCTTTCTATTAAAACGAGGTTATTTCAATATTAAACGCAACTTTAAAATAAAATTTTGCTTAAAAATAAAACAGTACAGTCATACCCAAGTTACATCGCAGATTTGTTTTCATAAAAAAATATTTACGAATATAAAATTACTGATTGTTACAAAAAATTATTGCTTAAAAATTAATAAATACAGAAACTGATACTCTCACAATGTTCGTTATACGAATACCGTAGATGTTGATTATTGAACAGCATTAGGGTTATACAGAGTGACCACGAGAATACGTGACATAGACGTTTAAGATGGAGTAACACTTTTCTTCAAATATTATCCGTCCAGCAAAATTTTATATACAAAGAATGTTATGTTAGAGCATGAAATATAAATATTTCGATGCCAAATATTTTGAATTTACATTTTTACTTAATTTAAAATCATGGTAATAATAGATCTAGTAAGCTATTATTTTGAAACACAAAAATACGAGGTGTGGCATTAAAATAACGGGATTGTTTTTTCGGCTTCCCTGTAAATTTGGCAACATTGCAGGGTGTGTCATCTTTCCACCATCCAGAAACGTTCGTTTTGTTGAAGAAAGTTTATGGAGACGAGTATCTATCTAGCACTCAAGTTTTCTAGCAGATTATAAGGTTTAAAGAGGAAGAAAGGAGATCGGATATCGTGCTTTTTCGAAATCAAGAGTGATTGTTCACTTGGATTGGTTGCCTGAGAGGCAGTTCGTTAACCAGGTATACTACAAAGAGATTTTGATAACCCTTCATGCACGGGTGAAAAAAAAAAAAATCATGGACTCTCCATGAACACAACGCCCTGTCTCTCAACACAATTTTCACGAAACACAAAATCACCGTGTTGGTAAATCAACCGTACTTATCTGACCTAAAGCCATGTGACTTTCTTTTATTCCCAAAATTTAAATCTAAGTTTAAAGGTACCAAATTCGAGTCGGAGATGTAGTTATAAAATAACCGGTAGAACTTATGAACAATCTAAAAAAAAGGCCTGCAGGCATTGCTTCCAATAATAAAATATTCGCACTAGGTGGTGTAAGGTTCGGGGAAAATAGTACATTCAGGGTGGCAGTATTTGATTTGCGGAATTTTTTAAATAGTCAATGTTCTAAGATCAATGCCGTTATTTTATTGCCACACCTCGTACTAGATCAATTTTTACATACATCTTTAAATTAAGTTTACACAGTTAGCCAAGACGTAAATTTTCAAAAATTGCACCAAAAAATTGCTGTAAAGTTCTATAAACTTTTACAAATAATTGAAAAATACTGTTTTCTCATTGTAATAAATTATCGCGTTCTCTTTGTATAGTAACTATTCATATAACGATTATACTATATTCATTAAAAAAAAATAGACCAGGATTAGAGCTGGGTATGACTGTGTACACAAATCAATATACATATTAGTTTTATATTATCTCAATATCACCGTAAGAAAAAATCTCCTTTTATTCTTAATAACTGTCGTAATTATTTTAGAAAATTTATTTTCCAAATCCTGACAATGTTATGAAGCAAATTAGTCTCATTTTTTTTTTAAATTCATTTATCGTTAATAATACAATTTATTATAAATATTACACAAATCTTCACTTATTTAAAATTAAACTGTTTCCACTTTTAGTTGGTAAAACAATTATTTCGTTTAACATTCATACAATAAAATATTTTTATAAAACATATTTTGCAAAATATCTAATATTAATAAAAAAAATGTTTTTAATTTAAATTAGTCATACATTAATTTTATCAAATAAAATTAAAACGAGTAGGCCAACTGAAGTGAAACTACAAATTCAATGAACTTTTTTCTAAATCATTTAACATATTCTTATCATTATTTTCCTTTTGACGTTGAGAATCGACCGTAGTAACAACCAACTATTTCTTGACAGCCTGTATTTGTATGTGTAAGGGCAAGACTTACATTAAGTTTTCTTCAAGATTCGAGAAAAACAGCAAAATATATCATTTTACTGAAGGAACTATGCAACTACTGTGTCTATTCGATAAAACACTGAATCTTAACAGATGTACATCTAGATGCTGTCAAAAATCTACTTCGTTTTATAACGGCAATTTATGAGCAAAAGTCTGGAATTCAATGTAAATTTTTAATATTGAAAAATATTGAAACTCGTATCATTCAAATATGAATAGTTACAAAAATATCACTTTCTAAAATTTGTTTCAAAAAATACTACAGTATATTTGCAACTCTTCATTTTATATCAATTAATGAATTTGAGTTTCAATTACGTATATCCGGTCATGGTTATTAAATTTAATAAATCAGTCAAAAATTTGTAAATATCATTAAAACACGTGTACAAAATACACTCTAAAACTTCTTATTATTAACGTAGGTATATAAAAATATAAGGATCTATATGGGAAAAAATACTATATACAGCCTGTTTGCCAAGAAACAAGCCAAACAATGAGAGTGAAGCATGCCACGCGTTATAATCCTACAAATTCATAAATGCTATGCTCCACAAATGTCAAGCCTCTTTAATGTTATAGGTCCTAAACTTACCCCCACCACAAGCGATGTTCAAATAGCCTAAACCCTAACAGCCCGATTCTCAAATAAGTTGAAGCTAATCCTCATTTTTTGATTACTGAATTCTATTCTATTCCGGTATTTAAAATTTAATCTTCAAAATATTATATATGTGGAGGATCTGGGTTCGACTCCCCGCGGTGTTATTGAATTTTTCATAATTTCTTTCTTCGTATATTTAAAATTCTCCTTGATTGTTAAGGCCATCTCAATAGGTGCATTCTTTTTACACACAATCTCAGTTCATCTCAGCTCACCTCAGTTGTCTCAGTAATTTTGACAGTTCTATTTGTCCCAATTGAGATGAGATGAAGTGAGGCGGATTCCTCCCCCCTTGCCGATACTGAGCGACCTTGCGGGGTGATGCTTGTTGAGTGTCTCACCTCAGTTGAGGAGTGGAGATCTTTTTTCAGTGTTATTTTTTATTTAAAATTGAATATTTAAGAAAGTGTTAATGTTGATGATTTAATATTGATAAGTGAAATTGTATTTCTTTAATTCTAAATTTAATAAATAAATTGAATTGTTTTACAATGTTATTTGCAATGAAAATTCGTACGATGTAGATTTATTCTTTAACATTTCATTGTCTTAGCGTGTCCACCTTGTCAGATATTTAAAATAAATTCGAAAACAAAATGAAAATGTCAACATACTGATAAATAAAACATATGATAAACAGAGAAAGATAATAGGTATTCCGTTCATTCTCTAAATTGTGTTCTATTTGTTAAGCAACTATCTCAGCTCACCTCACTTCAATCTCATCTCATTTTGAGAACAAGTGAGGTGAGATATTGGTAAAAAGAATGCAGCTAATATTGCACCGAAATGAAATGTCAAATGAATAATACATTACTACCAAAATTTCGAATTGTTTTTTTTTTTTTTTAATTTAAAGCTTGTCGGTGCAATCACCCCCTCCTTTAGGGTAAGAACAAAATAAGAAGTCATACAGTTCTCAATTCACTAAGAGAAATTTTTGGCAGAATAGTTATGTTGGTAACAGAGATGAGTTTTTACATAGATCTTATAGTAACTTACTTGTAAATAACTATGACCGGTAGTATTTTCTCAAAATTTTAATCACCCTGACTACCTAATTACCATGACTACCATTTACAAATTCATTCGGATGATTAAAAAATAACTGAATTTGTTACTTTAATCAAATAACGATATAAATAATAGATTCTTATGAAAGTGTTCACAGCTCTCGAAATAAAATTAAACATAAGATAAGACATAAACACAAGGATTTGCAAATATTAAATATTTTACAGAAAAATAAACACATACATAACAACTGTAATTTGAGCTATCAATTTACGTGCTACTGCTAGCAAAAGGATTTCAATTTAAATATAATTTTAAAAAGCTGTCTTTAAATAAAGGTTCGCATATACGATTGTACAGTGCTTTAAAAGGTATGAAGTTATTATTACTTGTTAATTATAAATATATCAAATGACAGTTGATATTAATTTACGTTTCATTTTTGAAGTTGTGAACACCAACCATGAAGTCTTATTTATAATTTTATTTATATTTCTTATTTTCGTAGCTGTGAATGAGCCTTTAATCACCCCTGTTTAAGAGTAAATACTAGTGCTGTGAGGATCCGACAAAACATGGATCCGAGGTCCCGGATTTCAAAATATCCGGTTCCTCGGATATCCGATGTTCGGATATTGAAGCGGATATCCGTAAATTTAACTCGGATTTGGATTCGGATCCTGATTTGGATCCGGATCCTGGTTTGGGTCCGGATCCCATTCGGATCCGGATTCGATGTGTTGTTTACGGATCCGGATCCGAATTTTAATTCTGGATCCGATTCATCATTTTGAATGTAAAGGCAAACATCTGGAAGTGAGTTCAAATTCAAACTGTTACAGTAGGTCTGTTTATCTCTACAGCGGTCTGTAAACAGCAATAAATTTTATAATACCCCTCTAAAATAGACAGGTAGCTGGTGCAAATACGAGAAGGATATTTCTTAGAATATTGAATTCTGTAGTTCTAAAATTTTAACATTCATTACAACAAATACTTCAAAGAAAACGAGATTAAGATTAAATTTGAGAAATAATGGTTACAGGTTCTCATATTCGTATCCGGATCCAAAATCCACTACTCAGATTCGGATCCAAAATCCGATACTCAGATCTGGATCCAAAATCCAATACTCAGATCCGGATCTAAAATCCGATATTGAGATTTGGATCCGAGATCCGGATAGTTCAACATTCAATTATTCGGATATCCGGATATTTTTGGATCCGAAACCAAAACTATCCGGATCCGGATCCCACCACTAGTAAATACTACCGGTCTATGTGTTTTTATTGTGTCCGTTGCCAAGATATTTTGTGTATTTAGTGCAGTCATAACAATTACAAATTCAAAATGTCACCAATAATCATTTAAGAATGAAGGTCCTACTAGCATCAATATGCGTGCTAGAATGTCACTCCAATTCCGAAATAGAAAAACTATGTCACAAAAATTCACTGTTGAAAAATAATCTTTAATATTAATTTATAATTTAACACTTGTGGTAAAACGAGTAGGCTACCTGAATTTTAAGTCGATAGTAGTGGAATAGCTTTAGTACTTGTGATAATAGGGAAGTATGATATTTGTAGGGCGTAACAGATATAGAAGTATAACGCCTGATACGCGTTCAATGAGAGTTCTTAAAGCATTGAAACAGCGTGGCTACTGAGTTCATGATTACAATAATCATCAGCTGAACAGCCAGAATCACTCCTTCCATGATACAACTTAACATACTTACTCACGTTCAACTGAGAATTGGACCTCCTCGGCGCAAGAAGAGGTTCCTTCGCGCAGTTGCTATCCATGTGCAACACGCCAATACCACTGTCCGCTGTATGGTTCAACAAAACGGGGCTATTTCGCACTCCCGAACAGTCTATAACTACACTATTTGGCGAACAGTGTTCTGGAGGGCTTGTGATAGTTAGAGAACACTTACTGAATTTCTCAGGAAGGTATTTCTCAGGGAGGTGCATCTCTAACTGGCCTGTGTTTTCCATCTGCACGGAGGCTAGAGGAACGTCCAGGCAAGGAGATATGAGACGAGGGTTGTTGGCTAAGAATTCAACGATTTCTGAAGCCTGTGGACGTTTTTTTGAGTCTAGGTTCCAGCAGGATTTTATAAGACCTTCCCTGAAAAGGAGAAAAATATTGTTAGTCCTTTATAATTCTAATATGTGACGGAATCTTTTAAAAAGGTCTTTTACCCCGTGTAACAATAGAACTGAAACATGTTAAAGGGAATATAATATTTTTAATTTGAAAATTTTTGCCTCTTAGATTATTAAAAAAAAAACAGACATTTGTTTGTTTTTTGTTTTATATTAATTTCATTTAAATATAACTATTATAAAATTACCATGAATGAATGAATGTAAAGTTCTTATATAGATTTAAATTGCCATAAATAAAATAAGTGAGAGTAAGAGGAAGAGTGTTCTATATGAAACTAAATTTTATCATTTTTAACATTAAATTTAATATTTTAGAACTCCAAATGACATTTAATAAAGAAAAAATACTCTTATATAGTCATATTTAAATACAACTAATATAAAACAATATAATAATGCATTTTTCTATCGTGATATGAGGGTATGTTCCTATTTAAAATAAGAATATTCCAATGGGAGATTACACCATTTTTTTTTTATAATTTCATCTGAAAATATTAGGAAAACTAAGACTATTTATGAAAATCCGGTGAAAAAATTCCTATTAATAAGCGAGTTATGGTCTCCCGAATTTTGAAAAGATTGACGTGACATCACATATATATGTTTTTATATCAAACTGTTTTCATCACGGACCTAAATGTTCTTGAAATATATGCTATTTTAAGTTATATTTACATAAAAATAAATGAATATTATAACACTGTACAAGTCTACATACTTTATAATTACAGGTGTATTTAAATTATTAAATTTAATGCAAGAAATTTGTGTTAAAATAAAAACTGTTTGAAAACTGTAGTACAGGAATGTTAGCCCCTCCTTTCGAACTTGAATTTCTTAACTTCCATTGGTAGTAATCCCACCTCCTAACACGCTATTTGTAATACATGTATAGGCGGTTTCTCAGCCGCCAATCAAAATATTTTCATATTAGTGTCGAAGCGCTATAACAAAAAACCCTTTATTTCCGAAATATCTCAATTATACCATTTCATTTTTTTTAATTAATATTCGTTATTCAGCATATACATTCGTAATTTTTTACTATTTTCCTTTAATTCGATTGAGCCGTAATCCCCCATTAAAATAAAAAAAGTTAAGACCCGTATTTTGAAAACCACACAGATTGAAAAAAGAAATTTTCTATTAATTACATTAGTTTTGTAAAATAGAAATGAACCGGTTTCACATTTTTTAAAAAGTATTTTAAATGGAATTTTATACAATATTTTTCAGAGTAATAAAAGAAATAATAATAATTTATTATTTTCATAACTAAATAAATAAATAAAAAGATTGGCGCCAGAAAAAATCAGGAAAAACAAACTCCCACTCCTATAACGTCGGAGTACATACAACACGTCATTCATAGCCAATAGGTAAACAGTTTACGTTATTTGTAGAAATAAAAGTAAGCGATAGTTTGTCACAAGTTAAACTGTATGTACTCTGAAGTCACATTCTGTCTGTAAAATATCTAAATGATATTTCGTGATATTTTCAATTTTGAAGCTTTTTAAAGAACAATATCTTGTAAAATTTATTACTTCGAAGCCAAAAATTCTTGCAACAGCCCTATTCAAAAAATAGGGATAGTAGTATCACTGACTGACTTAAAAAATAAAATTAGTAGACTATTTTTGTATGTAAATTTTCATATTTAGTCATTAATATACCAATTTATGTCTAATACAAGCTAGCTGTTACGTCCTAAAAAAGTAATAAATAAGTATACTTACAGTTGGGGTTTGACGCCGTGAGGAATAGTGATACAATTCCCAGCCTTGACGTGTTCCAAAACCTGATTATTACTCAGTCCTTGGAACGGAAAACTGCCGAAAGTAATAATTTCATACAACAAAACCCCATACGACCAAACATCCGAACTAGGAGTAAAAATCCCCAATCCTAAACTTTCTGGAGCCATCCATCTAACGGGCAACATTCCTTTCCGGTTAAATTTATAATAATCATTTTCAAAAGTAGGCCTGGTCATTCCGAAGTCGCTCAACTTTACAACTCTGCTCGCGTTTACTAAACAGTTTCTAGATGCTACATCCCTATGGACATATTTAAGCTCAGCAAGATATCCCAAAGCTCTAGCTACATCCAAAGCCATCATGGTGAGCTTTTTGCTGGAAATTTCTTCGCACTCTTCACCGATTTTATCGTTGACGAGATGTCGCCGAGCGAGTAAGAATGTTTTCAAGTCAGCATAGAGCATGAATTCCATTATGGTGTACACTGGTTCGGATTTTGTGCAAACACCTAATAGTTTGATGATATTTTTGTGGTCAAATCGTTTCATAACTTCTGCTTCTGATATGAAATCGAGTTTTTCTTCGGTTGTTGAGCCAACTTTTAGAGTTTTGACTGCTACAGCTACCCAGCCCTTTTCTGGGAAGTAAGCTTCACCTCCGTAAACAGTACCAAAGGCTCCTTCGCCTAATTTTCTGTTAATGACGACTCTATCTCTAGGTACTTCCCATTTGTCTAGACCAGTCATACTAGAAGGCAATAAATCTATTCCCAAAGATTTCATGTATTTTTGAGTTAGCTGCACTTTCTTGTCATATCTTCTTTTGACAATAATTATTGACAAAACTAGAATGACTCCCAAGAAGCCAAAACCAATTATGTTTACGATAATAATAGCAACTTCACAGCTGACGTCTAAACTATCAGCAAGACTAGAAAATACACATTTTAGTGGCGGTTCAGAACCGTCATCAGGTTTTTTTCTGTCGTGAGACAACCAAACAATCGCACTAGCATTTAAATCGAGAACACCTCCAATAACTTCTGGTTTATCGCCTGAAATATTGGGATAAAACGACCCAACAACATGCGTTTCATTATTTAACCACTGAACAACATTTATAACTGAAAATCTGGAAGGACCGCCCCGAAATTTTATCCTTCCGGATACTCCTTCAAAGTCGGTAGCTTTTATCAAATTTACAAGTTTCATTGTAGTGTTCGTAGAATGTAAGTCTGATATGGCTTCTGGATCTTCTTTAGCCAATTTATCTAAGGCTAAAGCAAAGGTCCACACTGCGTCGTAAGCATAACCGGCATAGCTAGAAGCGGCTATTTTTCCTTTGGTACAATGTTGGATGTAGTTTTCTTTCCAATCTCCTACGGTGATGTTTTCTTGCATTATGGCGTCCTCTGGGGCAAAGAATGCGTGAGCTAACGACAGATGACCATTGATAGCCTGAAAAAATAATTATCATTGATTATTATTATTAAATATATTAAGGAGATACATTAGTTGTGTTCAGGGATGTAAAAGGGTAAATTACCAAATAAATTATTCTAATTCACTCAAAAATATATAAAATAATCCGTTACACTCAAATATTGTTACTACCAAGTTTATATCTCTACCTACATTTGAATTATTGCCCCAAAAGTCAATATACCCCATATTTAGATAAAAACTTCAAAAAAATCAAAAATCTAATTTTTATGTATCTAGATACTTCTGAATAGGCTAATTCCAGATTTTGAAACCGCAGGTCGAAATCTCTTTTCGTTCTCGAGTTATTTAGAATCAAAGTTTTGCTCAAAACTGCCCATTTTTGGGTAGTAACCCAAAAATGGGTCGAGATGTGAATTTGGCGATATCATCATTCGGTTCTACGGGAAAAAATACATAAGTACACCAATTTTCATAATTTTTGAACACCGCATACACTCTCTAAAGCAAAATAACTGAAAATGGCCAAAAATCGCGAAAATCTAAGGTGTACCCCTTACGATTTTTTCAGATTTTGGTCATTTTCGGGGGTTTTCAAACTTTTATTCATAAAAAATGAACCGGTTGGATAAAAATTATGAAAATTGGTACACTTATGTAATTTTGCCCGTAGAATCGAATGGTCGTGTCACCAAATTCATATCTCGACCCATTTTGGGTTATTACCAAAAAATTGGCAGTTTTGAGCAAAACTTTGAATTTAAATTCTCGAGAACGAAAAGAGATAACGACCTGCGGTTTTAAAATTTGAAATCAGAGCATTAAGAAGTATCTAGAGACATAAAAATTAAATTTTTGAAAATTTTGAAGTTTTTATCTAAATATGGGGTATATTGACTTTTGGGGCAATAATTCAAATGTAGGTAGAGATATAAACAGTTCTTTTTAACTGTTTGTAAAACTAGGTATTATTTCATTTTACCTTAAAAAATACTATATTTTAGAAAACATATTTTGTATTAGAACGACAAAATGTCCGAAATATTAATAAAAATGGTGATAATTTGTTAGTTATTTATTTATACTCACAGAAATCATCATTTCGGTTGTACAGTTCACATTTTCATGGAATTTCGTGTTGTATTCCGTAGTATTGTACCAGTTAGGTTTCAACCATAAAGGCAGGAACCAAACGTAGCCTTCTTGAGCTGTCATACCTAACTTGTAAGCCTCACACATAACACTGCGTGCGACTACATCGTAGACATCTGCGATGATGATTCGAGCTCTCTTGCGTTTCAGATCTTCCAAATACTGCAAATGTAAGGTTAGAATTTAGAATCAAGAGCAATATACAACCTACAACGTAGAATGTACACAAATCGATAGATGGCATCGGATACTCACTCGGGTCATTGCGAATTTATCCCGTTCTCTGGGAAATTTGACATTGGCGATGAAGCTAATTCCTTGTTTTTCCAGTAATCCATGCATGTGAGAAATATATTCTGTGTATTTTTGTCCGTCTTCGGTTAAAGCAGCTACTCGCATCCACCCCATTTCTTTTAATAAATGCAAATAGACGTGTTTATACTGTATATTTTCTCCAATTGTTCGGAAAAAATATGGGTATTTATCTCTATCTGAGAAACTAGCTCCTTCAGCGCTATAAGAAATGACTACAGTTCTGTAATGTTTAGAAACACCGGCCAGCGGTTCTACTGTATCAGAACAAGCTGGACCTAATACACCAACTAAATTGTTGTAGTAATTGTCAACAATATAATCGATAAATCTTTTCATAACCATATCAGCTTTGCATTGACCGTCATGAACTAAAAGATTTATTGTATAATCTCTTAAAATTGTTGAGTTTTTGTTAACAGCTTCTTTAGCCATTTTTGCGGCTAAAACTATCCCTTTAGCCGTGTAGGATGAACCAGTAATTGGAAAAATTCCACCAATGTAGATAGTATTTTTAACTTTATGTGGCATCCAGGATCTCCATGTGTATTCATTATTTTTTACCCATTCACAAGCAACATCATAAACTGAATTTCCCTGGTTCGAATTATAAAGTTGTAACATTTCATCGTAATCGTCTTCTAAGAATATCATTTTGTGCAGCGTCTCATAAGCGGGCGTTGCAACTTTCTCTAATTTTGCCCATGTAACTTTAATCAGTCTGTTTAATTCATATTTACATCCAGATACCTGCGTAGAGTTAAACAATTCACATCTTTTAAATGCAACAGTAACAAATTTATTTTCGGGGTGAATTATATCACTTGGGGTCCAGCTTAATATAACGAGACCTTGATTTGTATTTTGAAGTTTTTGTGTTAGTTCTCTTGTTACATTTTTCAAATTGGGTCCAAGCCATAAGACTCTAACGTATAGTTTCATTTCATTTATATGCTGAATTACAAAGTTGGTAGATTCGTAAAATGGAGCGAGAAGAAGGGCACATTTATTCTGATTGCAATGTTCTGGAACGAACATTCCGTTTCTACAAAGATGGCTTTTGCAGTAATACCTAAAATAAAATGAATAAGACACGTGCTGTCAAATGTAAGAAGCTTATGCGGAAATATAACCGCATTGATACTTCAAATGAAATAATACTTACTCTCCATTTGAGTTCATCTTTAAGTTTTCTTCTATGAATTTCTGATCATTGATGTTGAAAATAGACGCAGTTTTTACGTCTCGGAAAACAGTCCAATGTAAGTCCTCGGTTTCTGGAGACCACTTTTTGTCCATGGTGATTCGGACGGAATTTGCCAGATCTTTTGGCACAAACCATCCAAATCGAGCTGGAGGGGCTATGTAACCACATTCTTTCACGTTCTGGACTTCATCGAGTAAAGGCATAGTATTGTTTTCTGGAGGAATCCATACTTCTAGATTTACCATTGAGTTGATTATACTGAAAGATAAATGGAAAATTCAACATATTTACCTCTTGTGTTATGATTAAAAATCTTATCCAAATTGGGTTTTGTGCTAATGATTCTAAATTCCAATGATTTGTGATTTTTTAAAATTTAGAATAAATAAAGACCTAAATCAATTAAAAATGCGTGTCCTTTAAAAGTTTTCCAAATTGTGCTCTGTGTTAAAAAATCGTAAATTTTATCTTTGAATAAAGTAAAAAAATTATTATAAATTGCCATTTAAATTTAATTCCAAAGTAAATTTAATTAAATGAAAATACAACACGAATATTTGAAAACAATGTTATAAATGTTATAAGAACATTAAAATTATTTTAAATTTGTTTATCTTATTACATTTACAAGGGAAACTTAATTTAACTAAATCGATTAAAAATGGGTGCCTCTTTTAAATTTTTCTATGCCTCCTAAATTAAAAAGCCTGGGTGACCAGAAAAGTAAAATTAGAATTTGCTTTTGGCGCGATTTCATAGTTTGATTTTCCTAGTATGTTTCATATGGAAGTTTGATTTTGAAGAATATGTAGTTTGTTTTTTCAATAATAGATTGCAACAGTTACCTCTAGAAAAGGTAAAGTAAGAAAATTATTAGAAATTAAAATGTCTGTTACAACACCGAAAAGGGTTCGGCTCATTCAAGTGCTGTAATAGGCTAGTATAATTTATTTCAATAAGGTTGGTTGCTAAGAATTTCAAAAATATCAAATCTCAAATCTCGTTAAATAAACGAACACAAACGATTGTTAAGAATTTTATTTTTATGTAATTTTGAATTTAAAACTAGATTGGTAATTGGTATATTCCTTAAATTTAAATGTTCAGTTTAGGTTCAGGTTAATTTGTTTTTTGAAAGATGGGTTCTGGTGCTGTTCTGGTTCAAGCATATAAAAATTTGTGGTTTTGTTCGCGGTTCAGGTTCGAAATAATGTAAAATGAGAGCCGGAATTTCTGCAAAACGCAACAAGAAACGAACACAATTTTCACAAAAAGTCAGCCCAGACAGCAACGCAAACAACTAAGACGTCGATTATCGGCTGTATTTACCTTTCGAACTAAAAATTAACGTGAACCGGAGTTGAACCCCGAACCTGAATATTAATACTCAGTTCGGTTTCGACTCAGGTTCAATTAAAAATATATCTGAGGTTCGGTTCTCGGTTTGGGTTCCCTAAAATGTTACGGTTTGGTTCTGGTTTTGGTTCGGTTCAGGTTCGGGTTCGATGCCCTGGTTGTAATTAATGATTGTCTCACATAGTAATGATGTTAAAGCGCACTCTATATTTTCAAACTTTGATTGAATGAAGTGCTTATCGACCCTCAGAATAACAATTTCACGAGAAAATAAATTTGGCAGCCATAGCCACTAGTTTCGAATTCAGGACAAAGAAATAAACTTTGTGTTGTAGTGGGACATACCTAAAGTAATCACATACCTACTAAAAATTTATTTTCACGGGAATTTAAAGCAGACCCCATATATTGCAAGATAAAGTCATGATAATAACTTCAAGTACTGTGCATTTGACCTAAATACGTTTTCTAATTAAAGGCTTGCAGTTTGCCAAACACGAACATAGTAATCGTTAATATTCATGGATATTAGGACTTCACTATGTGCGCCTAGCATAAGAGATGCGATGAAGAGAAAATAATACTAAGAATCGGGATAATTTATCTGAAAAGCTTTAATGGGGTATTCCGGTGATATGGAATTAATGCAAAATAATAATTTTTTTCTATAGTTTCCATCTTCATATTCATAATTTAATGTTACAAAATTGGAATTTTTACAGTCCTAGAAACGTCCTTGAAATTTGTAACGTCAAGTTGATAATCTGTTGCTCATTTCAAAGTAAATATTTTCGTTTAAAAACACAGATGGTGCCAGTAGTTAACACGCGCGGGTATATTTCTTGTTTGACATTTCGTCCACTTTATAATTATTACTCCTATTTTTACCATAAACAAACACAGGACAAACGCCGAAATACACGCTGCTACTAAAATCATATGTAAACAAGCAAATGGCTGTCATGAACATGTGGATTTAGGCGCTGAAGTTCGTTGCAGATGATAAGAACTTTATGTATATATTCAAAGGATAAGAAAATTTGAATTGCGATGAAATTTTTTAAAATTCATATCTCATGTGATGCATACATTTTCAAAGTTAGATATTCGAGTCCTACTGGTCTGTACTAATGTAAAAAAATATTTTTTAAAAAATAACAGTTGTTCGAGAAAAGTTATATAAATAAAAACCAACACCATATTAATCTAAATGCAAAATATTACGCTTTACACATAGTAAGTAAGTACATAGATATACATAAAAATATAAAGAAAGTAGGCACTCACAGAATTTTTCTTTTTTCGTCATAGAATCCAGCGAGTCTTCTATACGTCTCTTCAACGTTGAAATCGTCATCCTGTTGCACTATTTCAACGTGCGAATATCCGAGTTCTTCTTGTAGCAGAATCTTGTAGACGTAAGTCGCTAGCTGATGCGTGATCCTTTGCGACACTTCCAGAGTTATGTTCATGGTCTTGCCGTCAAAGTGGACGTAGCGCTTTGGGTTCACCTCTGCAAGAAAATAAAAATTGATGATAAAAAAGGTCAGGGTTCGATTTGCGCAAAAGATATCGCTGTAAGGTCAGTGGCATATGCAAAAAAATCCAATTGACAGATGTCAGTGCCAAGTGCAAAATCAAATATGACAAGTATAGGATCAGAATGTCGGGCGTACGAGGAAGGCGAAAGAGAAGAAGGAAGAACTGTATCGCAGAAAACTTGAGAAAGGAAGAACTGTGTGAAGAAGATGCGTTGGACAGGAATGAGTGAAAGGGAAGATTAAGAAACAGTGAATAGAATCTTTTCAAAGGAACTTTTGGTATGGAATTTATAAAAAAATAGTATGTGATCGTGTTATAACTTTATTGGATATATAGAATCTTTTCCAAGGAACTTTTTTATAGCATTTATCCATTTTTATTTTAATACTTTTATTTCTAAAAATTCACACAGTTGTTCAAATACTCTAAAAATGCGTACACTTACGTAACATTCTCTTTACAATCAAATAATATTACTACCAAGTTTATATCTCTACCCATTTTTGAATTATTGCCCCAAAAGTCAATGTACTTACCCCACATTTACATAAAAACTTCAAAATTTTCAAAAATCTAATTTTCATGTATCTAGATACTTCTCAATGCGCTGATTCCAAATTTTGAAACCGCAGGCCAATATCTCGTTTCGTTCTTGAGATATTTAGATTTAAATTTTGCTCAAAACAGCCTATTTTTGAATATTAACCCAAAAATGTTCATTTTTTATAAATAAAAGCTTGAAACCCCCTGATAATGGCCAAAATCTGAAAAAATCGTAAGGGGTACATCTTAGATTTTTACGATTTTTGGCCATTTTCAGTTATTTTGCTTTAGAGATTGTATGCGGTGTTCAAAAATTCTGAAAATTGGTGTACTTATGTAATTTTGCCCGTAGAATCGAATGGTGTTGTTGCCAAATTCATATCTAACCCAAAAATGGGCAGCTTTGAGCAAAATTTTGAATCTAAATATCTCGAGAACGAAAAGAGATATCGACCTGCGGTTTCAAAATTTGGATTTTTTTATCTGAATATGGGGTATATTGACTTTTGGGGCAATAATTCAAAAATGGATGGAGATACAAACTTGGTAATAACATTATTTGATTGTAAAGAGAATGTTACGTAAGTGTACGCACTTTTAGAGTATTTATATATGCGAGTATACATAATGTATATTCATGTGATAATTTTATTGGATTTATAGAATATTTTCCAATGAACTCTCTGTATGGAATTTGTAAAAAATTGTATTATATTTGTGTAACAATTTTACTGGATATATAAAATCTTTTCCAATGAACTTTTGGTATGGGATTTGTACAAAATACATCAAATTAACGGAAGGTCTTGTGCTGGCCACAATAGATGTTTTTTGATCAAATACTTTTTATATAAAATAAATAATTATGAAATTCAATATTCATCAATATTGGTAAATTGTAAATTTTACTTTTTTGAATAAATAATGATGATAACATTGTTTATATATAAATTATAACATTTATTTTCGGTAAGTTTTATTAATGTGATAAATCTAATTGGAATCATATTCAAAAGACACACCATCTACACTTTATTAAAATGTAAATATCAGGAGAACATGAAATAAACAACGATTTATTTTTCATGCTCCGCCTCTTCTCCCACTTTTGATCATAGTTTAGTTTTATTTGTGAACTTTGCAATAAAATATCTGCAAAATCAATGTATATAAATAGATAACCTGTTAGTAATAACTTATTACATATATTTATAGACATTTCTTATATAAAAAAGTTTAATATTAATTTTAGTTTCATATTTCAACTGAATAATACTTCGTGACAAGTGCTGCCATCTGCGAGCAACATTCATACTAAGATTTATATCCTGTAGTGGTTTTGAATTCAAAGTATTTTACTTTAACATAAAATTACAATAACTTCAACAACATCATAAAGATTACGAGTATGGCTACTTTAAAGTATACTAAATTATGGATTATTATACTCTATAACACGAACATCATCGATAACTAGGTCAACAATTTATAATAAATTGTACAAGTAGAAGATGATTACAATGTACAATAAAACATACAACTGTGTCAATTTGTAAAGAGAGAAATAGGTTTATATTACATACATCCGCTTTTAAAAAATACACCCAGCTAAGCAATATAATTTATTGGAAAATTAAATTGACTACTCAATTACATGGCATAATTATTAGTCTATAAATTATATAGGTGCACTTACATTTATGTTAATTAACTACATTAATTGTCAAGTTGTCAAGAAATGAAATATATCATTTTGAATGTAGGCAAACTTTATAACCATGCACAAAAGATTTCTTACATGTTATAAATGTATCTATACTGATATTTACTTTCTATGTATCTATTTAATTAGATATATGGGTTATAGTAATAAATCTATAAACACAAAAATCAGTCATAGATTAATTTTTCTTACCTTCTGCTGCCATAGGTAAGAAAAGAAGAATATGTGTGCGCGTAGTCAGGACAATTTTTCAAATAGAAGACTAAAATGTATTCCTCATTTTATCATTAATGGGAAGAGCTGAGAGTTGTTATTAACAATTGAACAATTGGAAGTTAACAAGATAACAAAACAAATGGAAGTAGTAATTTACAATTACATCCGAATTTCGCCTCTTGGTAAAATTTATAACTCTTGGCTGTAATAAAACATATCCTATGTCTAATAAGATAAAATATACTATTTTTGTGCCATTTTCGAATTATTCCTCTAATATAGCACAATGAGGGATTCCACCATTTTTTTTTTTATATAATTTTATCTGAAAGTATTTGGAAAACTAAGACTATTGATGAAAATCCGGTGAAATAATTCCTATTAATAAGCGAGTTATGGTCTCCCCGAATTTTGAAAAGATTGACGTGACGTCACGCTTATGTGTTTTTTTATCAAACTGTTTTTATCATGGACCTAAATGTTCTTGAAATATATGCTATTTTAAGTTATATTTACATAAAATAAATAAATATTATAACACTGTATAAGTCTACATACTTTATAATTACAGGTGTATTTAAATTATTAAGTTTAATGCAAGAAATTTATGTTAAAATAAAAACTGTTTGAAAACTGCAGTACAGGAATGTTAGCCCCTCCTTTCGAATTTGAATTTCTTAACTTTCATTGGTAGTAACCCCCACCTCGTAACACGCTATTTGTTATGCATGTATAGGCGGTCTTTCGGTCGCCAATCAAAATATGATACCTTGAATATTTTTTAACGTGAAACATTGGGTTTGTCATATCCATGGCTACAACTTGATATTTGATTGACAGCAATGTATTTGCCCGTTCCATTTAAAATGAAACATAGGGAACGAATCTGACAGAAGTATTATATTTAAATATTGTAATTTAGCGGAGTCAGAAAACCACTAAACATATTTCGGGCACAAGGTACACACAGTATTTTTTTTCAACATCTAAATTTAATTTTTAGAAAACAGGTATAATTATTTAAACAAAATTAACCTCTAATGACATCTTGTCAATATGACATATAACCGTTGAATTTTCCTATAAGTTATGATTTGACATTTGATTGACAGCAATGTATTTGTCTGTCTCATTTAAAATGTTGAAAGAAATTTAGCCGACTCAGAAAACCACTCGGGCACAAGGTGCACACTTTATTTTTTTTACAACTATTTTTAATTTAGAATGCAGTTATAATTATTTAAACAAAATTAACCTCTATTGACGTCTTATCAAATGTCAAATTCGTTCCCTATGTTTCATTTTAAATGGAACGGGCAAATACATTGCTGTCAATCAAATGTCAAGACGTAACCATGGATATGACAAACTCAATGTTTCACTTTAAAAAATACTCACGGTATATTGATTTCATATTCGTGTCGAAGCGCTGTAACAAAAAACCCCTTATTTCCGAAATATCTCAATTATACCATTTCATTTTTTTATTAATATTCGTTATTCAGCATATACATTCGTATTTTTTTACTATTTTTCTTTAATTCGATTGAGCTGGAATCCCCTATTTGTATACCATTTAAACTAAATTTAGGCTACGATATAAAAACTGCATAAAATTCTTTCCTTTTTTTGTTGAACAAAATTCTTATTAAAAAAAAAACTTATAATTCTATTAAATAATAATTGTGTATGTTATTTAGGTAAAAATAAAGCTTATTTGCTTCAATTTAATGTGGGCATCTATGACGTACATTCGCTGATATCACAATTTCAATATAGTTTTGTATTCAATATACCAAGAGAAGAGACGCACATATTACGGTAAAAAGTGTATCACCCAAACAAAGGAGCGTCGCAAAACAGTTGAAAACAATAACTAGACAACAAACAATCAAGTGACGCAGCAACCTCCGCAGATAAGATGAAAGAGTTGTAGTAGTCATCTTCCTTATTGACAAAGGAAGCAAATGGTCATACGACTTTCATCTAAACCTCGGGACTCCACCCCTTTCCCCGCGGGAAATATATGAATTATGACAATAAACAAGAATCACATGATGACAATGAATATTAATTAACCCTTTTTTCTTGGAAGTCAACAAATGTATTGCATTATAATTATTTTTTGAATGAATTATTTTACAACACGAATGTGTGTGTGTGTGTGTGTATATGTGTGTGTCCGTGGATGTTGGAGGGACGGTTTCACAAATTATATAAGACTAAAGGCCAATTTAACCACGTATTCCTTAATCTGACATTAGTGATATTAATGGATAGAGCTGAAAAGGTTTTGGTAACAATTTGACAACCGAAAATAGTAGTTTCTTAAAAAAAATCTTCTAAATAATATTTTTTGGAAATTTGGTATTATAAATATTAAAGAATATAAAATTATCTATTCAATATATTGAACATTTTTATTATATCTTCTATAGATTTAGAGATAGAGAATGAGGTCATGCAAAAAAAATAATTGTACCTTTTTTCTGTTTAAATCGAAAAAGGATAGTCTAATTCATCGATCAGTATGATTAAATTATTTTTTATTTATATTTTTTGCTGTTAAAATCGTTTTAAATTATGATATTTTTAAAAAGTTGCAAAAACCAGCCATGTTTTGTCGTCACAACGTTACGAACCAAGTTCAGACTCATTTCAAACAGACATTTTATATGGACACATAATTTCTAAAAGAAAAATATATATAAACTATAAATTGAGGATTACATATCTGAATATGCTATAATATATTAATATAATATCGTTCTATTTATTTTTATAAATATAATTTTCATTTGGTGTGAAATTATCTACGTTACATCAGATGTTTCTTTCACTTTTGAATCTTTGAATTAGACGGTAAAAGGTTATAAACGCATGTGAGACATTGAATATATTGCAGAATATTATTTTATTCTCTATTTTGGCACGAAACACCGTTCCATCGACATGTTTACATTCATAAATTTTAGGTTATCTTTAAATGTCACTTTGACGTTTAAGACAATGTGAAAATCAAAATGGTCGTGCCTTTCACTCTGTGACGTCATTGCACAAGGGACGAAGTGGGGGTCTAGCAGCCTCATTTTAAAGAATGTCATTTTCAATTACAATTTTTTCATGATTAAAGATAGATTTGAGGAAAAATAAAAAATACGGGTCTATTATTTTTCACTACTCTATCGATTAAAATTATAAAAAAAAGTCGTGCATGACCACATTATGAATAATATATTGTATAATGAATCAAAAAGCCCATGGAAACCAGTTGAAAAATTAAAATGTTTGTAATTGACTTGTCAGTGTCAAAAATCCAGAGACATATTACTAAAGGCTTTTTCTGGGAAGTACATTTGTCCTTGACTGCGACAAGTCGAGATGTAATAGTAATTATAATATGCTATTGTTATAACGAGGAAGCAATATCTAAAATTGGTATAAAATGAAAGGAGATTCATTCATATGCCAAAGTATGTACAGTATCAGTGTCAACTAAACACGCGCTTACTATACATATAATTCATCATATACTCTGCAGAAATACCGCCAATCTCGTCAATGAACTGGAAGAATCTCGAACATTTAGAAGAGTAGGAGGAAACTTGTTCATATAATGAATTGAAAAATAAAAAATAGGTGTAATGGGGAAGTTTAGCGATTTTTTTTATTCTTTTACTTCATGGGAAATGACTTGAAAAATGATGTAACAAGCCGATTTTAAGCTGTGATGACGTCGGTAGAGGCTTGGTACAACGTATGTCTCTTATACACTGACGCACGCAGTTGCGGTTACCAGTCACTTGCGACTGAGGTATTGTACGACCTACGTTCAAGTGGTTCGCTTTCACCGTTCTGTCTGAGTTTGCGCATAACTGACTTGTGACGTACTTAGAGTTTATCCAAAAAATATTAATTATAAATAAATGGAGCAATAATTTTAATTTTTAATTTCAATTTAAGCAGTCATTTGTGTTATATTTGTGAGAAAATAGTATGTTATGTAGAATTTTTACCATGCTAAACTTCCCCATTAGAACTTTTTGTGTGTACCATGTTAACTACAATACTTATTGAGCCTAGTATGAACATGGCGAGAGGTATTGTGCTGGCCACAACAGATTTTTTTTTTTAATTAGCGTAGCTATACGTATATTTCCGAACGTGTGTTCAATTGAGTCAGGTAATCACGATCAGACGTATTCTATAAAATACATAAAAAAAATTATTTGACTTCATCGTAGTTGATGCGGAATTTGGACCCAAAATTGGCTTGCTAAATGAATTCATTAACTAGCAAAACAAAACATAAACGTTATTTTTGTATGCTTAGTAAGATCTGAACCCAGGTTCAAATGGTACAAGTTGTGCGTAAAAGAACTGTGAAGCGTAAGAAAAACAGAGATAGCTACTAATTGTAAGTGTTGTGTTTATGAATCATTGAATTTTAAAACACGGAGAGTTGTTTATTATTTACATGTAAATTTAAAAACAGTCTGATTATTTACGTATTAATTTACATAAATAAAATTATATTTATTCAATTATCGGCATCGTTCATAAACAAAGCAATTTCAAATTTCAATCAGGTCTTTGGTGCACGAGCACTTCCTCAGGAACTTCATCAAGATGTAATAAATTCTGAGTTCCGTATTGGGGCATTTCCTTTGGAAATTTGCTACGGCTACGATGCATACTAATCTAAGTGAATGGTTAGGTCGCACGTGATCTAAAGCACGTGTTTACGTAGCACTGGCCTAGGCTAGACCAGCCTGCTAGCTAGATTCTAGAAATGAAACATCTGCCGACCTACAGGCGGTCTTATCAACGAACTGCTCCTATCGTATGGATAGGTTAGGAACACGACACATGAGGAAAATTAGAGTCTGCGGTTTTGTACCCGTGTGTATCATCATAGAAAGTAGAAAGTAAATATCGTCGGGAAAACTATTATTTCAAACAATGGGGTATTCCACCATAACAAAAAATAAAAAAAACAATTTAACTACAAGTATGGCTCAATAAATAATAGTTAAAACAATGAAATTTTAAAGATATTTCACATTGCCAACTTTAGAAAATTACAGAAACGGACATTTTTTTGGCAATTTTTTTTTGGCTATGTATAAAATTTTAAATTTATGAGAAAAATGCGCCCCTTTTTTGAGAATTTTGAAGGTCAAACGTGTTTTAATGCAATGTTAGATAATATAAAGTTTTTTACAATGAAACGAATTTAACAAATTCTTCTGAAGTTATCATCAAACACCAAAGCATACATCTCTATGTCTGCTACCGTCACTTTTTAGAGAAAACTATAAACTAAATATTAGTAGATAAGTTAGTAGCAATATATCAATAATTCAAAAATTCTATTGTTATTTCATTACAATACATAAAATGTGAAATAATTATTTCATTTTCATATTTATAATAATAAAAAAAATATTAATAACAAAATTTACTATAAAAAGACAAATCGCGTCCTTTCCTGGTTTAAAAAAGGACAAGGACAAAATATGTTCAAAAAAGGACAGTCCTTTCCAAAAAAAGGTCAGTTGGCAACCCTACTCGTAGCGTACTCAGTACAGTGTGTATGAGAAAGACAAATATAGGGGGAATGTGACGTTACACTGATTTCTCGAAAATAAAATACTGTTTAACTACGAACAATTAAAATTTTTTTATAATTGCTTCAAAACGGAATGAAGTTTTATTTAAAATAAAAAAAATTAAGTGGAATACCGCATTATTTCGAGCTCTGTTTTACCTTTCGTCACCTTTAGATAAAGTTTTGTCTATGGTAAAAAAAATTAGGTGGTGAATTTTTAATGAATAAGCACATTTTAAGGTCCCTAGAATACGATTTTACTAGTTTTACGATGATGTCTAAAACCGTAGAAGTTTTATTGCAAATTAATCAAATTGTGGAAAATAATAAGCTTCCATTTTATGTTAGGTACAATATGTACAAAATTTATGAGGAACTTTAAAAGGAAAATCACATTGAATTAAATGGATCTTATTAAATAATTTGACTTTAAAAAGTTTTTTGACAATTGTGTAATAGCCAAAATCGCGATGATCAAATAAAATTAATTTGTGAACTCTGTGAAATTTAGCCATGTGTTAAGTTTCAATATTTATACGAATTTCAACGATATTAAGAAAGGTACATTTTGGATGGAACGAATTTGGAAGACAAAACATAATACCTGAGAACACGCGCTGGGTCCGTTGTCAAAAGGGCCAAGGTTACAGCAGAAAATGTTCCTTCTCTGTTAAATAAACCAGGGCAATTTCCTTTAGAAATTTTAGGCGGTTTCTGTTTTCTATAGAAATTAACGATAAGTACAGATGTGATCAAATTTCAAAAAAAGAAATTTTCTAATTGCTTGTAATTTTGTTAATTTGGAACTTATTAATATCCAAGAAATAATTTGCGAATTTAGTGTAACAAATTAAACTCTACCGATACAAATAAGAAATTATCGAGCAATATTTTATACAAGATATGTTTATCAATAACATAAATTTTCCAAACATTCAACAATGATATTTTTACTCAATAATTGATATATTTTGCTATCAACTCATTAATGTTTACGCATTGTCATATGTCTAACTGAAAATCATGATAAAATGTATATACAAAACAATTATATTGTCTATCAACATATTGTATATTATTTTACATATTTACAAAATAATAGTAAAAATTATTTGTAATTCATTCACAGACTATTAACAATTGAATAAGCAATAAATAATAACATAATTAAAAATATACATGTCATTATATTATCCTTTATAATTAAATAATGTAAAAAGGACTATAAATAAGAAATCAAGAATATTATTTTTCATAAACTGTTACTAAGTGCAACAAAAATGTTTTAATTTTAGAAAACACAAAAAATGCGTATTTGGTTGATGTATGTTATTTACATTAGGACAAAATAAAATAAAATATAAAACTATTCTTTTATTTGACATAATGTACATGAAGATTTTAATTACTATAATAAAATATAATAAAAGTTCTGACAGGAAATATGAAATTTTCATATTTTATTATACATTTTTAGTAGAGTAACAATATCACGAAAACTTATTTATAAAGGGCGGTTCACAAATGTTTTTTCAATGTCAATGTCATTTCATATTTTTCTTATACGATAAAAAAATATTTCTTTTTACCCCCGGGAGTAAATATCGATATATCTGATGGCAAAATCATGACACAAGTACATACTCGTATAGTCTAATACTGGAGTAGATGTACTCTGTAAAAGGTCGGGTATTTTTGATTTTTGGATACGTTTTAAATTTATAGAGATCCTAATAAAAAATCCAAGTTTTTGATCTGAGCACCGCCATCTTAAAAAAATGATACAAATGATCAATTTTATAAAAAAAGTGCAATGTAAGCTCAATTTCTAGAACGTGGCCAAATTCTTAAAATTGACAAATATAAAACAGGCTTTAAGTTGAAAATTGAAATAGAAAATAAAAATTGAGAATCATTCACTTTAGTGATGCCGCGAAATCTCGCATTTTCGCGATCTAGTCTCGAATATCTCGAATTGTCGAGACAAGTTTAACCTTATAATCGTCTCGATATTTCGAGACGAGACGAGAGTTGAAATTCGAGATCTCGATTGTACGATTTTTTTATATTACGTAAATATTTCTACTTGAAATATACAAAATTACAAAATATTTGTCGGTATAAATAAATATTTTAGTTGTCTCTTCATTTACATTCATATTTATTTATTAATTTTAGATTTATTGAGTTTTAGTAAAAAGAAAATGTCAAAGAAAGTGACATCTATACACTTCACGGTAGCTTCGAGTGCCCGCACTATACGAATATATAGTCATAATAGGGGATTCCAGCTTAATCGAATTAAAGGAAAATAGTAAAAAAATACGAATGTATATGCTGAATAACGAATATTAATAAAAAAATGAAATGGTATAATTGAGATATTTCGGAAATAAGGGGTTTTTTGTTATAGCGCTTCGACACGAATATGAAATCAATATATAATATTTTGATTGGCTACCGAAAGACCGCCTATACATGCATAACAAATAACGTGTTAGGAAGTGGGGATTACTACCAATGGAAGTTAAGAAATTCAAATTCGAAAGGAGGGGCTAACATTTTTGTACTGCAGTTTTCGAACAGTTTTTATTTTAACATAAATTTCTTGCATTAAACTTAATAATTTAAATACACCTGTAATTATAAAGTATGTAGACTTATACACTGTTATAACATTCATTTATTTTATGTAAATATAACTTAAAATAGCATTTATTTCAAGAACATTTAGGTCCATGATGAAAACAGTTTGATATAAAAACACATAAATGTGACGTCACGTCAATCTTTTCAAAATTCGGGAGACCATAACTCGCTTATTAATAGGAATTTTTTCACCAGATTTCCATCAACAGTCTTAGTTTTCCTAATATTTTCAGGTGAAATTATAAAAAAAAATGGTGGAATCCCTCATTACCAATATTAGCGTACAAAGTAGATTGCTACGCCCAAAAATGGGTAATAAAGCCATGATATATATATATATATACACCTATTTTTTTACCTACCATTCAAACACCAGACTTAGTAAAATAATGTTTTAATCAGAGGTACCCATTTATTATATTCATGTTGCTTGTAATATGTACTATTCTAATCATAAATTCGAGAAATTTGAGATCGAGAGAAAGCAATTAAAACGAAATTCGAGACGAGAGTGGATTGCTTTTCGCCATATCTCGTCTCGCGGCATCATTAATTCACATTCAGCTGTTCATATTGTACAAGCCTCCTCATTTTACAGCAAAAACTGTAGGTACGTCGTAGTATCGTAGGTTGCTTTTGCGCGTTATTCTGGTAATTATCAACCTTTGACCTTCACCCACGTTTTTCAAACTATTCAAAGTGAATCATCCACCATAGGGTCACTTTAGTGTGATACATATATACATCCACCCAATTAATGTTATTGTCCTACTCCCTTTGGTTTTCATGTACGTTTACCGATCCACGTTGCCCTGCGCACGTGACCCGTGACCTGTAGTACGTGCAACGTGACAGGTAGCGTACGATTACGATATTCCGTAGAGCATACTCCACTTACCTTCTCTATCCGTTAGGCACCGCGTAGCACCCGTGCTGGGCCCAAACGACGCGAGGAAAATCACAAAGAGCCACACGAGATGCATGGTCTCCTGAAAAGAACAGAAAGAACAATGAGTATGAGAATGAAGCAAATACAAGTGGAAAATTGTGACGTGGCGAAAATGTTGCAGAAAACATGTATAAAAAACCTAGTGCAGATAGATAGATAAGTCGGTCGGGAATGTAATTTGCGTTTTTACAATAAAAAAAATCTGATGTGGCCAACACAAAACCTCTCGCTATTTAATTTTTATTAATTTAAATACATACCTACGTATTTAGTAATGCTTCAAACTATATTATGTTTTATTGCATATAACTATTGCTTTATTTACGATTTTCTTTATTATTTAATATGTCACTATTATTAATTTGAAGTGATTAGTTTTTTGACAATGACGTTTACCTGTCAGTTACATTCATTTAAAAAATAAACTTTATAACAAAGGAATTGTGTTTATCTTAGGCTTCGGTGTTAAAAGAAGAAAAATTATTTTTAAATTTATCTGTAAAATATATAGAAAAAGTATTAATGTATACCTGTACAAAATTCAATAATCTATAATTTTCATAATGACATAAAATGCGAAAAAATGACATTTATTTGTATATTTTGAAGAAAAACCATTATGAACTTCAAGTAAAGTGCCATTTCAGTTTATCCGATTTACACTAAAATCTAATGGCTTCTTTTCGTATTAGAATAGGGTAGAAATACCAAGGTTTCAGAATTTTCTGAATGACAGTATTTGAGTTAGAGCGAAGACAAAATTCATACACATACACACATACATACACACATACAGACATCATCGTGAAAATGTTAAAAAATCTTAAAACGTGGCCATTTACTAAAATCTCGATATGTGACTTTTAGCACGATCCCTATACCTCCCTTACCAAGGATAGCGGGAGGTAATATTGTATTTAACTTTTCTGGTACACACAAAAAATTCTAATTACATCTATTCTTTATTTTTCATTCTATGAACAAGTTTCCTCCTATTCTTCTAAATGTTCGAGATTCTTCCAATTCATTGACGAGATTGGCGGTATTTCTGAGGTGTATATATGAAATATATATAGTAAATTGGAACAAACGTAAATTTGGAAAGTTCTTAATTAACTAAATTAAGAGCTACATACTCATATCTTCGTTTATTGCATGTGTGTATTTCTAAAGATGAATTTAGAGGAAAGAATGATAGAAAATGTAACAAATAAAGAAAATATTTACTGAAAATAAATATTTCTAATATGTTTATCTTGTATGTATTTGATTACATTGACGTTTATATCGTTTCAACTTTGTATACTATTTTCAAGCAATTAGCCAAAATCTTATATTTATTTTGTTTTCTTACAAAAATAAAATCACTAAATAATTGTTCCCTTTAGAACTAACTGTTTAAAATAATAAATACTGCTGTATTTTAACGATTTTGAAAGTTCAAGTTCGTTATATTTTAACTCAGTACGGAAACAAAATATACACAATAATTGCCAGTCCAATTACTGAGAGCGATCACTGCTGTTTGCCGCATCTGAAATTTCTATTTCTTATAGATTTTCTTAGTCGCTTAGATTATTTATCAAAACTATGTACTATCATTCTGGGATTATTTAAGTGTACCTTTATTTATACAGCTTTTAAATATAAAATAGTTATTTGTGCAACAAAAGTAAAAAGTATAATCTTATTTCACGAATAGGAAAGTCAAATCCTGCGAGTGAAATAAGACAATTTTTTTTTACGTCTGCAATAAAAATGTGTAAAAAGTGCAGTAAAGTTTCACTTTTTCACGCGCTTGAGCTAAAAATTTGCACTTTTTTCACACTTTTATTGTGTTAAAAAGACATACTTTATAAGTTTATTTTAATAAAAAAAAAGTGTTTCATCATTATTATTATCATTATTATTATTATTATTATTATTATAATTATTATTATTATTATTATTGGAATTCTTTTCTTATATCAGGATTTTAGTTATTTACTCGTTAATTAATCATACTGGTCCTTCGAGCCGGATACATATCTTTAAATATTATTTTCTCAGCACATGTAAAATAACTAATATTTTTTTCTTCGAAGCCTTTATTGGTTTATTGACTTAGCTCAGGACTTAGCTATTTGAACTAACACAAGTTTTTAAAACATAATTTTGCTAGTCTAAATTACTATTTACACACGAGTTGCATACAATATTTTTCCTACAACCGAAATGTTAGTGATATTTCTAATAATACTGAGTGTGAGTATAGAGGTATCTTCAAATATTGTTAGTGTTAGTTGACAAGTAAATTAACCGAATGTCCATGTTGCCAAGCAACGTATTTACTTTTCACGCACTATGGGCCCATAAACCAATTTTTTAAAAATATTTTTAAATGAAAGTTCAGCTATCTTTCTCACACCAGTTTCTGTAGTAGGCTGCGCAAGAAAGATACCAATAGTGTGACGTCATCAGTGGCCCTGGAAATGAATTAAAATATCTCGCAAAGTAATTATTAAAAAAATGTTTTTTTTTATCTTAATCGTTATTTATTGAGTAGTACTTTAAGGATAAATTGTACATTTTATTATTTTTTGTTATGGTTTATGGGCCCATTGTTTAAAAAGTGACACTTTACACATTGTAAAGAGTGCGTAACATATGTACTTTACGTATGGTTGTAGGAAAAACATTTTTTCTACTCCCGTGGGTGAAGTGAGTACTTCACGTATCAATTTTTATGTGTGAAGTTTGATTTTTTGCACACAGTGCGTGAAGTGTTACTTCACGCTCAGTGTGTGTGAAGTGACATTTCACGCACCGTTCATTATTTTAAATATTACAAACTGAATTGTATTTAATAAAACAAAGCTGTTAAACACCCGTAACGTTGGTAACCATGGTTACACAAGTCGATAATACAGCGGCTTTACGTTAAAAGAATGAAAATGTGAAGAAAAAATATATTTTATTGCAAGGTCGTGGAAAAAGTATAGCATGCAACACGTGTGTGAAGCCTATTTTACATTCGGGTGGTTTGCAACACTCGCCTTCGGCTCGTGTCGCAATCTCCACCCTCATGTAAAAATTTCAGCTTCATACACTTGCCACATAATATACTATTTCAATATTTAGTAAAATAATTTCTGGTAACTGGTAGCAGTAAAACATTGCTCATTTATTACTTTCATAACCAATATTTAAAACTGCCAGAAAAATTGGATACTCAAAAAATATTTTGGTATTTATTTAAATTATTCCTAATAGAAATCAAGCACAACATCGTAATAGTATAACATAAGACGCAAAAGATCCGGCAGCTGTTTCAAATCTTTGTTGCCCTTTATATTTTGTATCTAATATAGTCGTAAACAATATTTTTCCAAAAAATACCGTTTAATTTTCCAGGACCTAGCCAACTATTTGTTATTTGGGTGATCATAAACAAGTGTTTTAATTAAATTTTGAGCTATATTTAATTCCGTTACACAGAGTGTGTAGGCCCGACTAGATGTAGATCTCGATTTATTAGAGCGAGGCTAAGATGATCGCCACCGTCACCGCCATAGAGTGTAGGAGTAGAAAGCGAGAGTAGACTTTGCTATTTGTAGAGAATTTTAGAGCAATGACCTCTTTGTTGTTAGTCTGTTGAGTGCATATCTCGTGGAATCGAATTTATGAGCTGTGGTCGTTAATTTGTAATTGTTTACTTCTAATATGATTAGCTGGACAAGAATGTTGTTTTTATGTCAAATACTTCAAATTATTTCAGAAAGAGTCATCAGTAGAGGAAAGTTTGTATCAAGTATCACATGACAATAAGGAAATTTTTTGGAACTTTTTTTAGAAGGACAACTTTTATCAGCTAAACTAACTTTTATCTGTTTATTTGTAAAAGTTCGCTTTTCTAAACTTTTACTTTTGTTACTAATATTATTTAGTGCCCTGTGCCCTAGAGCTTTGATGAAACAACAAATCGTCATTAGTTTCACAAGGTTATCACATTGCCAATATCTGTGTTAGTACAAAGCAGATTGGCTAACTCTGCAATGGGTAATATGCCATGATGATATATTTATTCAAATGGTGGTACATATTTAAATAAAAAGCATTCATAGGATAAGTTTATTGGCAAACCATAATTTAAGCGTCTCTGAGTTATACAGATCACTTCTCTGCCAGTTTTTGGGACGATTTTTCCTCTGGCAAAAGAAGAGTTTTCCTGAGAAGATGCATGTTCGCAGTCCAAGTTATTGCCGGGCATGCATATATTGTTCAGTAAATTGTTTACATAAGAAAAGGGTAACATTTACGTATTTTATATGTTACCTTGGTTACTTGTTGTTTTTTGCTGTTTTTTCACATTTTTATGTCAAATTCCCCTGGAGAAAGCACCAGTTTATGGTGCCGAAACGTTGGGTTTCAATAAAAAATACAGAACAAAAACTAAAAAGGTAGTATTATTCCAATAATTAATATGAGTTCTGAAAGATATTTTAATAATTTGAAAAACCATAATATTTTTATATGTAGTATTCTCCAAGTAAGAATGTCGTGCGCAAAAAAAGTGTATGATTCTTGAGAACATGCGTAAATGAAATAGTCTCTTTTTGATACACAGGTCAAATAAACTGTTCATTTATGATAAATATTAAATATACAGACGTTATAACGTTATACATGCCATAAAATGAATAAAATTGATTCGAATTTATTAATTTATAGATATTTACACACCAAGTGAGCTAAGGTAATGTTTATTCATGAGAAGAAAGTTTAGTTATTTTCTTCGAGTGAATAAACATTCTTAGCTCACGTGGTTTGTACAATATTTTATTCAATTTTGACGAAATAATAATAAAAACAATTATAATATTTAATTTTGACAAAATAAAAAACTGATCAGTTAGTAGGCTGAGCATGACAATCGTTGCTGATAGACCTCAAGTCATATATTTAAAAAGCTTTATTGTCTGTCATTTGTGCCGTGAAAAATAATGAAAAGGGCTGATAATGTCTAATAAATAATGTGGTGAGTGTTATTTTCGTTCTTGATGTTATTTTTAAATGTATTTTTTGTTGCAGAGAGAGTTAAAATTTTGCGAGAATGATTTCTTTTTTTAATTCACTTGTGAATAAAATGTTACTTGTAGTTGTTGCTAAGGAGTTAATAATAACAGTTCAAAACGTCAAAATTGAATAAAATAAATTTACAATGGAAGTAAATTTAATCTACCTTTTATAAAAAAGTGGGGATAAACACGGATTATGTCGTCAAAAAGAACAATAGGGCTGTTTGAAGAATTTTTATGTCATTTACGTATTAAATTTAAAAAAAAGATCATTATCACGAAAAATCCATTAGATATTTTACGATTAATTATTGAAATTTGCGTAATATTTTGAAAAAATCATGCGATCTAAACAGAATATGACGACAAAGTTCACACAAGCTATGAATGACGTGGTGCATTTACATTGACGTCACCAAGGTGGGGGGTTATTGTTTTTCATGACTATTTCTGGTACCATTCTTTTTATTTAATTATTTACAAAAATAACAAATTATTATTATTTTATTATGGAAAATATTACATAAACTTTAATTTAAAATACCTTCTGAAAAACGCGAAAGGTGAAACCGGCTCATTTTCATAGAATCCAAACATGGGCCTTTATGCAAATTTTACTTAAAGCAAACTGCAGAAAGGGCGCTAAGAGATACAGTCCAAGATCGCTCAATCTTTTATATTGACTCTTTAGTTAAAAAAAATTACCTGTTTGATACTAGTGGAAATTAAACCCTGGGTGTCCAAAGTACAACAGGTCACCAACGCACACAGTCAAGTGGTTGTTTGTCTCAAGTGTAGCGGTGCAACTGAATGAGTAGACTTGTCAACAACTTTATGATGTGATTGAAATTTGTTGTAAAACCTTCTGCTTATAATATTAAAGTATTTTAAATCTCCCGCTCCACATTACTTCCCCCACCTATTTCCTATATTGTGACATAAGCGCATGCGTATTTTCTATCCTTTACACACTTATTCCATTCAGTAATAGAAGCAAGTAGAGGGATGCTCTTTGTTTAGTATACGTCTTGCTTTCTAGAGACGAATACAAGATTAAAAACTTTTGGTATTCGTTATGCATAGATATGGAAGGAAAGTTACATCGACCAGTTCGGTTAAAAAAACATTGCATATTGAATCTGGTAACCGTATAAAGGTTGAATTTCTAAATGTAAAATAATAAAGGTATTTGCAATTCATCTTTTGAAAAAAATTCCAAATCAATTTTTAAAATACACAAAATTTTTTTTTTTAAATGTTTGCTTTCAATTTCATATAAAGGTCTTCTGAAACATTGCCAGTGGTAATTACAGCAGAACACAGTATTTTCAAACACAATGTTTGAATGCCAAAATTTTAATTAAAAGGTTTTTTTGATATGTTATGTTACAAACGTTTATCATTAATTTTTTTCTTCCTTGTACGTAGTAAAGGAAAATTTCGGTTTTTAGATTTCAGCGGAAATATCCAATTTGAACATCCCTAAATCCATTTTGACTAATTTCGTCGTGACGTCTGTACGTATCTAGCATAATTCAAAAATGGTAAGCCGTAGAAGGTTTGTATTTAGGACTGTTATAATATCTAGTTGTGCACCTCCCTTTTTGATCATTACATAACGGAAGTGTTACTTTACTTGAAGCCTATAACAGATTTTAATGAAAAACTATATTAAAATATAATCCAAAACTTTTCAAATTTAGTAAGATTTATATATCAATAGTAATAACTTAATAGATTTTGGTTGTAATGGGCTAACCGGAAGTGATACATTACCTGAAGATGTTAACAATTTTTCTTGAAAAAAACAGTTTTATTTTTTGATTTTAGAAATAAATGCTTCAAATAAAAGTTTTATGGCTGTTTGCACCAACGTAACTTAAATATTAAACTCGGCTTAAATTGACAATATTGCATCGAAATGAAATGTCAAATGAATTATAATATATTGCTGTTAAATTACGATTTGCATTTTTTTGTTTAAGTCTAGCTTAAAATTTAAGCCTTGTTGGTGCAAATGGACATTAGACAATTAAATTTTGCGCCTAGCGCATCAAGTATTATTAAATTAGATCTTTGTATGGGGTCTAGCTAGATTTGTAAATTAAAAAATCTGTTGTGGCCAGCACAAGACCTTCCGTCAATTCCATGTATTTTGTACAAATCCCATACCAAAAGGTCCTTGGAACAGATTCTATATAATATCATGTAAAAACACATACTATTTTTTACAAATTCCATACCAAAAGTTCATTTGAAAAGGTTCTATAAATCCAATAAAATTATAACATAAACTACACTAAGTAATGTCCTTCCATCTTCTCTTTGGCCTTTCTCTGCGTGTCACTTGCGAGCAACACTATGACATACCAATTTTAGATCCTATACTTTTTTTCCATATTTGGTTTTGCACTTGCAACTGACATCTGTCAATTAATTTTTTTTGAATAATTATGTCAGCTGTTTCCATGATAAACAGCAAAGCTGACTTATTTTTTGAAAATTAATATCTTTATAATGCTTTAAATTTACATATATTGAATATGAAGGAAAATGTATAATCAAACTGTATAGAGAAGAGTATTTTCTTTAATATATATAATAACAAAATGTCAAAAAATAATATTTAACTGCGTTTTTTTAAGAAAAACTGTTAAAAACTTCAAATAAGGGTACTTCCGGTGGATCAATTATAACCAAAATCTAATCAACTCTTCATATGGATGTACAGAAGAGGAATACGAAAGAATTATAATTTTTAGAATTGTAGTATTGGAGTTATCGTCGGAGAAAAATTTGTCACACACGGACACACACACACACGGACACACACACGCACACACGGACACACACACGCACACACGGACACACACACACACACACGGACACACACACACACATACAGACATCATCTTAAAAATGGTATATTCGTATTGTAGGGACCTTAAAACGTGTTTATTCATTAAAAACTCACCATCGAATTTTTTGACCAAAGACAATACCTTCCTTACCTAAAGGTGACGGAAGGTAAAAATTATATACTTTTTGGTTTTAAGTGGTAATTAAGTTTGCTATGAATTAGGACAAAAAATTACAAAAAATAAATAATTTAATGTCAATGTCAATTACGTCAATTCCTTTCATGATCACTATATTCTCCCGTTGTAAAGTTAAAATTAATATTTTATATTTTAATTATTAAAAAAATATGTACAGTTTAATAGGCATACAGGGAAGTCATTTGGCGTCAACATCATATTTTTTTTCCTACAACTGATTTTAAAGAGTGTTTTTGTCTACTTCAAATAGTAGATTAAGTAGCACTTTAACTAGAAGAATAGATAAAATAATACTTTAATAGCAAGGGCAGAAAAAGTTTTTACTTTAATTTTGATTTTGAAATTCAAGAATAATAATCTCAATCAATGTTACGGTTTAGAATTAAGTTGAGCATGGCTTCCTTTGTTAAATATGTTTTGGAATGTTACCTTGGTTATGTGTTATTGCTATTGTTTTTTTATTATTTATGTTTTTCTCTGGAGAAGGCAATATATTGCTTCCTGTCTTCTTAAAACTTTTGTCCTTCCAAGAAAACTCTAACACTAAACCAACACAACTAACAGGTATCCACTTCTTTGTTAATTCTAGTTTTGGGAAATATGTTTAAAGTTAATAGCATAAACCGCAGCTTAGTGGTTTTCGGAATTTTCTCAGGATAAATATTTTGTTGTGATTGGTTAAGTGGCTAAGTGCTGTCTCATAATACAAGTAATTAAACCTTGTATTTCTATTATTTTAATGTCACTGTCTATTATTATTTTCCACTTCTGCGTAACTATATTTATCACCTTGTTTCCGATGTGGTTTATTTTTAATACAGCTTAATTTCTTAATTAGCATATGGAGAAAATAAATAGTTATTTATAAGTTGTTGATATTTATATGTAATGTTTTTGTAGACAGTGTAAATGTCTCGATAAATGTGTGGTTTTATTTGCTATTAAAACGTTTTATTCTTCTTTAATGAATAATAATTGTAAACAATAAAAAGAAAATAAAAGTTATCTTTATAGAAAATCACTAATATAATGCAGCAAATTAAAAGAAATTCCATTATAAGTTGTAAGTTCTTTGATGAGGCTATTATAATGTAATAATAATTAAAAATAATAAATATATTATAACGGATGGATAGCTGGCAACAATGTAAAATATTTTAGGATGGTACTGAAGAAGTAAAGCGGGCGATTTGAATTGTGACCGTACAAGAGAAAGAAAGCCCGTAGTACTCGAATAAAATAAAATTGCTCCCTTATTTTAGTTCAAAATTTCGCCACCAGGTTCGCATTCTTATTTACGGATCCCAATAGCGTACAAAAATTCTAGAACCTCTGCGAACTAAGTACAATTTGAATTGTATTTTCAAACACGAAGTTTGAAAAATGTAACACATTACCTACTGTTTAAATGTATTTCAAAATATTTTTCGTGCCTTCGTCCGGCATAGCTTGTTTTACATATCTCGAAATCGTCCAGAAACACTTATTTTCTGGCCTAGGCCAGCAAACAGGTAGCGAATTTTATGACTATAGGTTGGTATTATTCTGGTGAAATGTCAACTTATAAATATTTTCAAAATGTGACACATTATTTAAAAACACTATTTTTGATTTATTATTCATATTATACTCGTATTATACGGTTACTATTACATTAATTGTTGTAAAATATCATCACATTCGTTTTATTTTTGAGGTTCTGTTGAACGAATACAAGCAGAAAATGTAACTTCAAATTTTAACCTACAATCCGGATTATTGGTCTAAAGTGTCACTAATTTTTATAGTATATAATATTTGAAGTAGTAATAATATTTCTTTAATAAATTAAAAATGTCGTCGGCCCAAAAAATCTTGTGTATCACACACCCAGACACTGTTTTGCAAGATCTCGTAATTTGCTGTCGAAATAGACTCGCTCTCGCAAATGTTCAGTTTCTGGCTAGTGATACAAATAACTATTACCAATAAACTAAGTACCTGTAGTACACTGTATTTAAAAATTTATCATTAATAATTATTCCTAAATTTAAATATTTTTCTAGAAATTATATCTAAATAGAAATTGTATTTTTTCTCAAAAAGAATTAAAAAATAAACATAATCCTCGATATAATAATCATGAGCTTTTAATAAAAATTTCGATAAATTTTTATAAAATATAATATTTCTTTTTTCACAAATTATTTAATGTACATTTCAACTGCAATGCAGTCATCTTCAGTTGTACAAAAATAAAAACATAATATTTATAAATGTCAAAATTATTTCAAATTTTTATGTCAATCACAATATTTATATCATACTTGATAATTGAATTATAAATATAAAAATAAGTAATAAAAATAGTTAACTTTGGGATAATATTTATATAATATCTTCACGTTACTCTTTTACATAATTTAGTTTAGAGAGGAGAGAATAGTTAAAAAAGTGTTTGAAGCAAAAATTGGAAGAAAGAAACCACGAGGACGACCAAGAAGAACGTGGCTGGAAGAAGTAAAGGAGGCAGCGCAAAGAAGAGGTCTAACTTTGGAAGAAACGAAGACAGCAACACAAGATAGAGCAGAGTGGAAAGAAATATGGAGAAGATCAACGAACCAGAACTCAACCACCCTCAACGCCTTACACCCGTGAGGGTAGAAAGGTGCAGGATTAAGTAAGTAAGTAGTTTTATAAAATAGTTTATTTTTTTCTATATTAATAATATTTTGTAAAAACATATTTAAATAACATAATTTATTGTATATTATGTTTTTTGTATAACCTTGGTTACTTGCTTTTATTTTGTAATTATTTTTTGTCATATATTTATTTTATTCTTTTCCCCTGAAGAAGGCCGCAGTGTATGCGGCCGAAACGTTAGTATTGAATAAAAATACTGAACTTAAACAAAAAAGGTAGTATTATTCTAATTATTAATAGTTCCGAAAGATATTTTAATAATATTTTGTTTTTTTAATTATCTACCTACATATTTTAAATAATGGACATCTTTAACCATATGTTTTTTTATCACAGTAATATTTCATGCTTATTTCAATTCAACTAAAAACTGTTTGTTAACATAAAGTATGACCTATTAAATATTTAATTTTATACATTTAAATACATGTATATAAAGTTTAAAATACAGATATATTCAAATATTTTTTTTTATATTTGTATATATAGACCTACGTTGTTTTTATTATTTAATGATGTACGTAAGTTGTAAGTCTACATTTAAAGTAGCCGAAAAAATTGTATAAATTTCTCACCATTTGTGTAGGTTTTATAATTTGTTGAAAATATAAGCTGACCGAATTATGAATCTGGGCTTGTACTAATTAAAATATGTGCAACATTAAAAACGCTTCTCAATATGGCTAATGTGAAAATTTCCAATCGGGTACATTCAAATATAAAGTACTGTAAAATTTATTAACCCCCTATATGTAAAATCATAAACTACAGAGCATAATTACAAACTTTATCTAGTATACGCATTAAACACAATAATTACCATTCAATAAAATTCTCGCCCGCGTGAGGTTCATAAATTCAATATTAACTACGAATTTCGTAAATCTGATACCGAGAATTAATAGAGTTTAGTTGCAATATGTAATCAATAGATTTTATCAAAATAAATTACACGTTGTACGCCGTGTGGTAGGTTAGTTTTATATGAACGTTTTTGCAAAACAGTTTAAATTGGGATCAACAGGTTTTTCATCCAATTCAATGATGTAACTATCTACGCAAAATGTTTACAAATATGCGTTACATATTTGTATCATTGGACATTAGACTATTACTTCGAAAAAATATTGACATTAAAACTCATAAGAAGAATTATACATATTTTCCCCAAGTACTTTTCTTGTACTCGTATCGTATTTCAAATCAATATAATAACATAATGTCCGGTTTTACCCACGGCCATTTAAAAATTTAAAAACATAATTTTTATTCACTTAAAAAACCTTACATATTAAGTAATGATAGCAAATGTATGTACCTACTATAATTTTATTTGCATATAACTATTGTTCAAATTTTCATTGAATTATTAAGTATTCCAAAATCTTATCATTAATTTAAATGTATTCGGTGACATTGACATTCATTTTATCTTCATTTACAAACATAAACTGTTTTCTGCTTTGTTGATAAAAGTATTTTATAAAGTCGAATTTTTTTACTTAAAACTAATTTAAAATTATAAACTTTTTGATACTGGCCTTTAGATATAAGTCAAATATCTACATTTTAATTCCTAAACTAAGTACCCATTGGGTTTTGTTAAGGCGGCATCACAATTATACTCGCCGTCAAATGATTATGGACTGATGTTCAACTTTTATCCCTTTCCGCACCCTGTCCCTTACCCTGCGGTGTTGCCGCTTGTAACTTGACATGACAAATAATGAACGCAAATGTCATATAATACATTTAAAACTAATTAAAATTTTTAATATATCGTAAATGAAGAAAATATTATAACAAATAAGTAAGGTAAGACAGTAATACGTAATCGAGTACGTATAAAATATAAAAATTGTTTTTGTTTTTGAGCTCTTTCGAGATTTTGAATGACAGTGTTCGAGTAAACTGAACACACAAACCCACAGACATCATAGAGAAAATGTTAAAATCGAATTCTAAGTATTTAAAATTTCGACATGCGAACTTTAGACCACTCCTATACCGCCCTTACCTACCAAAGGAGGTAAAAATAAAAACATCGGGCCCGTATTGTCTAATCTACATAGGTATTAAGATATTTAAAAATAGCACTTGACATGTTTCTTAAGACTACAGAAGTTTATCATCCGCTCGGTCAACCTTACTCAGTGCCTTCTAGAGGCGTTAGTATACCACACTGAAGAGCTCCAATAAGAGCGAAACGCGTCTGTGGTTCTATTTGAGTGAGCATTCTTTGATAAATAACAGTTTCACCAAGTATCGCCATCATAATGCACTTTTATTATTAGATAGGTATTATTTTAAAATAAAGAATTAGCAATACTATTTATTACTTATGTTTGGAGATATAATCTAGCTCTAGCTTTAAATATTCTTTTTATTTATAAACAAATATGTTATATCAATAAACTTATCCTATGAATACTTTTTATTTAATACCTATTACTAATACATATTACTATTTTCTCCGACTAAAATCAAATATAGTTCTCGTCACCAAAAATTGAGGGACGGTCATAAACAGCTTAACCGCCCATCAATTAAGTTCACAAAGAAACCTAAAACTTCTGCCTATCATAAATAATAAGACGGAATACTGTCACTGTTTTGCACACAAAACTAGAGAAATTTGCGGTGTACCGTACTAAACTATTCCATTCTAGTTTTATAGTATAGGGACGGTTAAGATGTTTATGACTGTCCCTCGATTTTTGGTGATGAGAACTATACACCAAGTAACAGCGATTAGGATCGTAGAACTCTGTGCGAAACTTGTCAAACCAAAGACCATGTTTACAATTTTATTTAATGCGAGTAATATTTTGGATCTCTCTGTAAACATATTTGAGAGTCGTTTCGTTTTATGATGATCCTTCGAATTTAAAAAATAAATAAACTATACACACAAACAACTCCAAATATATCCAAGTTCAATGAAATGTCAAAATAAGTGAACAAAATAATTCAGTTTTCAGAAGTGTAACACCAATATTCAAAAATTTGAATATGTATAGTCCGTACATTAAAAAAACAATGCAAAACTAATTTTTCCTTTTTGAAATTTATAACTGCAGTAGTTCACAAAAATCTGAAAAAATATTTGTGTCTTAAAATTTCTTAAAACTCGGAACCATTATAACAGAATACGTAAAAAAACATTCTTTATTCAAATTCATTTTAATTCATAATGTTTTGAAAAAAGTGTACAACTAATTTAAACGTCAACTATCTATTTCTTGGAGAAGTTTATAATATAATTTGAAAAATATTTGTAGCAAATCTTAAACAATTTTTGTTCAATGTTCAAGTAAGTATTAATGTAAGTACAACATATTTACGCTATTTTCAATTTTGAAATAAATTCAAAAAACTTTTCTATTCCTACAAATTACCTTTGTTAGTATTCCATCCTCCTTATTTACCCTTCAACTTCAACCTGCATTTACTGCTATATTGTTTCTACACATCGCAAAGTGCAACAACACTAAACAAAACACTTCTAAAGCAACACATTCACAGCACGACAAATAAACAACTGAGCGCATCGCTCGCGCCTTTGACAACTGCATCAAAGTTGGCGCTGGCGGGAACCATGCGTTGTCCTGCGCACGCGCGACGAAGAGAGAGGGGAGATGGAGTGCAGTGGTGGGGGGATGAGGCAGCAAGGAATGCCGGAGTACGGGATTCCAGCAGGAACAATGCGAATGCATCTGCTAAGAAGAAATTAAGTGCAGAAGTGTGCACGGTCAATGTTAGGCCAGAGGCGGAGAACTACTTTTTGATGAATGAAAATTTCATGCAAGAAGGTTTTATTACTGTTATTGACAGGTGAATAGCGGGAACAAGGAAAATATATTTATCGGCAGGATCTGAAATATATTGAACTGCACACATTTTGCATTAATTTGTAACCTATTGCCAATGTTCTGGTAATAACTAAAATCAAGAAACATATTCTAAAACCCGATTTAATGAGGTCTCGTGGCCGCGTGCCTGCGTGTCTGGTCACGAATCTAGGGAAGCAAGTTCGATCCCAACCGACGCCAAAAGAAATATTTCGAATTTTAGATGGCACAAAAGTGACCCTTGTGTTGTACTCTCCCCACCAGCAATAAGTGCCTATGAGGTGACGCCTGGTAAGCACCCTGAAATATATACGCCTACAGATAATTTTATATATATATATATATATATATATATATATATATATATATATATATATATATATATTTGTGACCACCAATTGCCGATGTGCATTGTAAAACAGGATTTAACGCATCTCAGTTTTATAATAATTTTTTTTTCAAATTAGATCTGGAACTATTTTCTATCCAAGTTTCATACTAGACCTGTGCAGTATGCACAAAGTACGATAATACAAACATAAGTATAGGTAGACAGACAAACATCAAAATATTTTGTTTGGAAATTTATCGATGTGTACAGTTGTGAAGCAATATATACATTTTTGTATGTATACAACAATGTGAAATTAGTTTGTTAAACTCCATCAGGTGATTAGTTAAGGCAACACTTCATATTAAGTTAGACAAAAACTAGTCTTCTGTCTTCTGTCAAAAAAGTTCCTAAAAACTAGTACCCATCGATTTTAGCCAAAAAAGTAAAATGCATGTAGAACAGCTTAATTCGTTTGGACATATCTTGAAGACTAACTGTATCAATGGGAATGAATTCGTAACGTCAGTAACTAACTATATCTGACGTTATTGACAAAATGAGTCAGTTTCAACATAATTTCCAATGGTTAAACTTTAAAAGAAATTGAACATTATAAACAAAAGATGTTACTAATATCATTAGGAAATATACACTTGTAACATTTTTTCATTAAATAAATATTTAAATAACTACTTACTAATCAAAAATCAAAACTTACAGCTCCTCGAATCAAACATTTGCTCCGGAAAAAATGTGCACTAAATTTGTAGCGGTAAATCTATATTAAATCAGAACAACAGAATTGTGGTTGTGAATGTACACACACTGTCAAAATCATTTACCGTGACTGGAATACACGATTTTTGAATTATTAAGTCAGTTTTGTGAAAACTGTCTTTGTCAATAGTACTTTGGCCGGTGTTTTTTAAAGAAAAACAGTATGCAGCTATTTTGTTTATAAAAACTTAACTGATTTTACAATGCATAACCTCAAAAAAACTTTTTACTCTTAGTGTATCGTAGAAACATACGAGTGTGTGTAGCGACCTCAGATTATGCCCCTTTCAGACATTGTTTGCTTCGGCGCGCTTACAGAAGACTTAGATGGTAATAAAGGGAACTAATACTACATGTACGAGGCCTAATCCATGTTAGTGTTGGCCTAGTCGCTAAAATTTTATTTTATTTACTGCATATATAATAAATAATAACTAGCGTAATTATCGGTATTTTTTAATATTATAGATATTTTGTGGTTCTTGTGCTACAAATCAAGATATATTTTTTGTAATATTTTGTTGTTTTAATATCAGACGAAATAATTCCAGGCTTAACTAACAATAAGAAAAACATATAAAGTTTGAAAAGAATGGGCTACTTGCGTACGTTTTTTTTATTTCATATTTTTGAAGAGCAGGTAAAAACTTGCTACCCCTATTTTATCTTTTGACAAAATTTTTATTAATTAGCCAGAAAAAAAATAATGAAATTTGATTATTTGAATTCCCGCCATGTATGACGTAGAATTACGCCGCACCAATGAGTGATCGTAAAGCCATAATGTTTGTTTGTACGGGTAATGTAGATCTCCTGTTTGACGTTTCAACAATAGTTTGGAGGTTAGTATTTTAGTTTGTCTTTTCCATATCGATATTTTAAATTACATGTAACTACCTATGTGTTTATTTGTGAAGTAATTAATATATTTGAGAGCCCAGAGAGAGCAAAATGTCAAATTCAAATTAAAACTTTCTCGCACGCAATGCCATCTATAAGTTACATTCTTAAACATGGTTAGTTTTATAATTAAACATGGTTTTCTTCCTCAGTTCAATATAATGACGTCATAGAAAATTTTCTTTCTTAATTTACTAAAAAACAAACAACTTTTTTAAAATAAAATTTATATTTTTATATATGTTTTCAACATAACATTACGTATATAGTGATAGAAATCGGATTTTCAGTACCATGCAAGTAGCCCATTGACGTCATTTTGTGTCAGAGTTTAGAAATAAGACACCAAAAAAATTACGGCAATTTTTAAGAATACTTAGCGAATTATCCAACCTTGATAAATAATAGAAATATACTAATAAATTGGAATTATTATTATATTGTTAAACATTTATGTTTAGCTAGAAACATAATTTAAAGTTACGTTATAATGTGAAAATATCTTTATTTTAAATAAAAAATAAAAACTTCCTCCATTATTATTAGAAATAATACTATTTAAGTCACGATAAATGAATTTAACAAATAGGTCAGCTAATATGGATTAGGGCTCGTATGTACTTCTATTCTAGATTAAACAAAGGGTCTAGCATCGATCGCCGTTTCCTAGAAAACGTTTATTGTACATTCGAATCTCAATTTTGCAGCTATTCATTTCAGGCGTAATTCTAGTTTTTTCCAATAATAGAACATGTGTTTTATAACCAGACTATGTAAATTAAAAATTAAAGCGTATGTAGGTAGGTATTTATGTAGCAGTAAACATGAATAATTTAGACTCATTTCTAGCTGCACATCCACAGAACGAAAAGAAATAACGAACTTCGTATTTATTAAAGCAAATTTGATCATTGAGAGGAAAACAATAAAAAAAAAACTAATCAATTATGAACTCGAAATGAATATTATGAATTTACATTTTCAATACTTGGAGGAAACATACTCTTGCTTTGATAATGGGCAGACAATTTCTAAGTTTTTCTGTATTAAGTTGTAAAAGTTTACTGGAAACTGATTTCCAAATTATTTTGCTTACTGTCTGCTAATTATAATGCGCTTTAATAAATCGAATTTTCCTTTCATCTAACTCACGTCCGACATAGTACACAGAAAGCTAAGCTAAATAGTTAAAAAAATTAAAATGTAATGCTCAATTTTGTAACATTCATTAGCAGTGTACCTATATTTTTGTACTGTAAACTGTACGTGAGGCAAAGTATACGTAAAATTATTATTATTTTATGGGGTCCCGTGACCGCGTGCCTGAGTATCTGGTCGCGAACCTGGGGAACCGGGTTCGATCCCGACCGGCGCCAAATATTTCGAATTTTATATGGCACAAAAGTGACCCCTGTGGTGCACTCTCCACGCCAGCAATGAGTGCCCGTGAGGTAAACGCCCGCACGGTACTTTATTATATCATCATTACCGATATCTGTGACAAAGCAGATTGGCACTCCTAGAAATAGGTAATATGCCGTGATGATATATTTATTTATTTATTTATTTATTTATATTATTAATCCGAAATTTTAGTAGCCTAGAAACCATGTGACAGTATTTATGGCAAGATTATTAGCGATTTCGATTCACTGCACTAATCCGCACTCATTGCGCACTGAGTGCAAATGTTGTGTTCGATTGATCTGTTGCATCGCACGCGTGCAACAGAAAAACGTGTTCGATTCAAACTGCACCGACCAACTTAGTGCGCACTGAGTGGCGTTTTTCTGCGCTGATTCCAGACGGTAGGCCAAGATTAAAATAAATATTTTCGAAGAAAAATGTAGTTTTTAAGTACAAGGACAATTAAATTATTAATTATCACACACGCACATTACATTATTTACTTACAATTTACAGTTTAAAGAAATTTATAGTCAACAGCATATTAAAATTAAAATTGGTTAATAATTCTCCAAATTATAAAAACAAAATATTGGTGGGAAGGAATAAGTATATGCGACGATACAAATTCTAATTTTTTAAAAGTATTATTATTATTATTATTATTATTATTATTATTATTATATATATATATATATATATATATATATATATATATATATTACAATAAATTGTGGTACTACATCATAAATTAACCCCACGTTTCTCGATGACTTCCTTCGTCAAATCTTGTCCCGACCCTATATCGTCTAACAGAACCGTTTCTTTTCTTCCTTCTCTCGTAACTACCCTGCACGAAATCCTTAAATGCCTGATACTTTCCTCTTCTCTCCCGCATAGCCTGCAACTCCTCTCATCACTTGATAGCCAGTATTTATTGCTCCTCTCTTCATTACCACATCTGAACCTGGCAATCATCTTGATGTTTTTCTTTTCTTCAAATAAATACCTTGGTATTGACGTCGTTTGTATTAGTTTATATCTCTTGTTGTAATTTGAGATGTTTATTTTACTTTGTTGTTCTTGCCGCTGTATGTCCCAATCTCTTTGGTGTAAAAGTAATAATTATATGAATATTATTGGCAATATGGGAATACAGTAATATTCGTAAATATATTTACACATTATTTTGTTTATAGTTTTCTCCTGTTCTGTTAATAAAATACTTTGGTCTAAATTCAAATAAATTGCTACGGTTTTATCTAAAAACTTTTATTAATGTAAACATAACCTATAAAATACTGTTCTATCAGAAAATACATACGGTTTGGACTGCCAGGAGCAAATATAATATCATAAAGAATATTCTGATCATTGCGAATGGTTAATTTTGTTTATTAAACTTCTGACCTTTCAAATAACCTTAAAAAAGTTTGTTGCAAATCTGTAACATGCACCTATATGCACTCTGTATGTTCAATTCAAAGTGCACTAAATTTGCACTGAGGACATCATTTGTACTGCACGAGAACAGTTTAATCGAACGCTATGTCGTCCCACATAAAATTATATCTTTCCAGGCAAATATTGGTTAAAACAAAACGAAATGAGAAATAGATGAATGCATATTCACGCAAATTGTAACAACCCAATAAATTGTGTATCATACTATATTATCTGCAGTATCAGCAATTTTCATTTAGAACACTGTAGTCATATGCAAAATTATTTAATAGCGTAATAAATTGCGATGTTTCATATTGGGCAGATTAATATAAATATATAGAAAAGTTCTTTAAATGTCAAATGTTGAATGAATCACATATTGAATATATTTTAGCTACCTGTTGCATTATATGACAAATAAATTTACTTTTGTTTATTCCTGCAAAAATATTTTAAAAAATGAAAATTATTGCAGGAAACATTAACTATCAAATGTCATGTCGATGTTGGTATTAAATTAATTTTATTATTGTGTATCAACTGTCATTTGCAAAATCTGCGACTAAAAATATACGATCATCATAATATACAAGCTTTCATTCATAACAAAAATAATTATATACACGCAAACATGATACGATGATAGTACGTCGCAGTTCAAATTTCCAATTAAGTTAAAATATGGAAAGAACAAACTACAATTATGACTGATAGATAAACAAGACACTTCTTTATTATTGTTCATATTTTTTGAAATTCTTGACACAGATATTCCGAATTCTAGACTATCAATATGTGGACCTGTTTTGTTATCATCCACCAACGTAAATAGAATGAAGATCGAATGTCAAATATGCGTAAATAAAAACATTCAATTGTTTACTTCGTATTGAAAGATTTCATAAGAGTTTCTGTTTTTTGAATATTTTAAAATATTACAAAAATATTTATACATCGGAGTATAAAATAGCTATTTGTGTATTAAGAGCGCAAAATGGGATATTGAAATTGACAATGTCCATTTGCGTTCGAAACACACACACTAGATTTTTGTACTTACAGTTTTTTAAATTTTAATTTATCGTTATTTTTCATTCTTTTTTAGCTATTGCTTCAATCTAATCTAAGCATTTTTTACTCTCGTTTTTGAAAATGAATATCCTATTTTATTTCTGTATTCCTTTACACAGAAGTACGGCATTTTGTTTGGTTATGTAATATACTGACAGAGCAGTCATATGTAAGACTTGTGCAGGTGGTAAATGTGTAAGTAACTACAGGGCCATTAGTTCCGGACTAAACGACCCCATTAAGAATGTAGACAACTGACATTTCTCAACATTTTATAGTTAGAAATTCGGACAGCGAGCGTTTGTATTTAATTTACGTCGGGATTGCACAGATTCTTTTTAAATTATTTACTACTAACAACTATACTTCATTTCACGTAAGAAAATAGCGTTGGTTTAGATGGGATATACACTCTGCCCTTTGATTGGTCAGGATGCTAAACTAATTCACAAAAGTGAAAAAATATGACGTGTCAGCTGTCAATTATCAAATAAAATCTACAGAATTAAGTGATATTAATTATATTTTGATGTCATTTTTAATATTCGTGACTCGTACATTTTACAATTAAAAATATTTTTATCATTTACAAACTTTGGTTTCACGGATTTAAATTATTTATTTCATGCATGTAAAAACGGTCGGCTCTCAAGAGCCATCTGCTATTTTCTTACGTGAAATGAAGTTGGTATAACATCTCTTATGATAATTTTCTTTAATTTGATATTTAACTTCAGGATTTGTAATGATGGGTATTAAATACATCTGTCAAATACAAGTACGATTACTACAATATTTTAATTTTTATCAATATTGAAACAAATATTTTGACACCCAATGTTAATATCATATCAATATTGACTTTGAAAATATTGAAATCTATTTATATATGTATAACAGAATTACTCGCGTCCCTAAATTTGTCGTTCCGAGAAAAGATTATCCCACTTGTAGATAACGTACCTACTAGTAAATATGTATTTATTATTTAATGCCCGTTTTCCTTGTTATTCGTGTGTCCAAATATAGAACAATTATTCATATTTCGCGCACTTTAAGTACGAAAACAAAAAGAAGCAATAATTTACATGAAATAAATAGCGTGTACTTAAGTTTCTATAATAAAAAAGTATTTGTGAATATAATTTCTCAGGCATAAACATTTTACGTGAAATATTTCTCAGAAGAAATATATTTAGAGGTTATACATTTTTACAAAAATAAAAATATAGGTTAGGAATAGCTCAAATATAAACGAAAACATTCAGGGCGAATTTCATCCCTATTTATTATTATTATTTACTGTTAAAGTTAAAAACAAAATTCCAATAAATGTCAAAACTTTTTTGCTTCAACGTTTACATATGGGACTACAATATATTGTTGAGGTAGTTTCCCTGCTTTTCAATATGGGTCTAAATAATTTTAACTGCGAACATACTCGTATACAAATACATAAAACTGAAGGATACTTTGTTTTTAATACCGTCAACTTGTTTATTGTTCATATTTAAAAAGAAAAGAAAATAATACTGGATCAGTTATAACACAAACTATAATAAACTGTTCAGAGAGTTCTTGGTAATGGCAATTTAACCTATAAAATTCCTTTCATTTTCACAATTTTTCGATTTCCAATAAAATTTAATATGAACCTCGGCATTGAAGTACCTTTATATCACACATATGATTTATTTTCCGAGGCCCTTCGGTAGCTTGATACATAAATAACTATTATATTACGCCCGGGTTTTCCATCTCTGGTTAAAGTGTCAGTTAACTTAACTACCGGTTAAAAGAAAATATCACATCATATAATTGACATGTGTATAATTTTGTCAATTTATACTCTAATATTTTCATTATCTGGCAGTTAAATTAAATGATATTATTTTCCAGAGATGGAAAAACCGAGCATTGATCAATAATCCTTTCTTCGTATATATGAATAATTAATGAAATTAAAAAACTGCGCAACAATTACTTGAATGACTAACGTAAAAATAAACTCCCGTCAAAACAATGTAATTTTTATGTGTCTGAATATTTGTCGCACTCGTAAAATCATTTTCTTCTTTTACACTCTTTATCTAGCAATAAAACTACGTTTAATTGTTATTCTCTACTTTTTCGCTAGTTAAACAATAGATAAGGTAAGTGAACTGTTTTCGCAGTAGTATTTGATATGTCAAATTTGTATCTATGAGTTCTCTTATTAGATCAGAAAACGCTTTAAAATTTAATCGACAAGTTTGCTAACATAAAAGGGTAATTTTAAAGTTGAATGTCAATAACAATAAAATTAAACTTGATACTAAACTGAAGATTTTTCGTAATAAAGGAAAGTAGGTAAACAATTTTCTTATTAATTCTTATGGTTTGTTTTACAAAGTATATATAATGGTATGGGAAAACTTGGATAATATCCTAACCAAAAAACTTTTCAGATTAAAGAACAAATATGATACGAGTTTATGCCTTGAAGCTGAAAATACGTTTTATATTAAAAAGGTGTAGCGTTCAAGACATTTCAAACTGTTCTCTTTTAGTTCTACAAGTATGATTATATACAAATTCATATTTAAATATAGGTATATAAAAAATGTTGTAAAACAAAACAGGATTAACTATCAAATTAAATTAAACGACTGAAACGATAATAATCATCGACCTTTAAACTAATGGACCAAGTGTCTCCTATTCTTTTATAGTTAGAATAATCCGTTACAATAAAACAATGTTACTACCAAGTTTATATCTCTACCTACTTTTGAATTATTTCCCCAAAACAATATACCTCATATTTAGATAAAAACTTCAAAATTTTCAAAAATCTATTTTTTATGTATCTAGATACTTCTTATTGCACTGATTCCAAATTTTGAAACCGCAGGTCGATATCTCTTTTCAGTCTCGAGATATTTAGATTCAAAGTTTTGCTCTAAACTGCCCATTTATGGGTAATAACCCAAAAATGGGTTGAGATATGAATTTGGCGACAAGACCAATCGATTCTACGGGCAAAATTACATAAGTACACCAATTTTCAGAATTTTTGAACACCGCATACAATCTCTAAAGCAAAATAACTGAAAATGGCCAAAAGTCGCAAAAATCTAAGGTGTACCCCTTACGATTTTTTCAGATTTTGGCCATTTTCGGGGGTTTTCAAACTTTTATTCATAAAAAATGAACCAGTTGGACAAAAATTATGTAAATTGGTACACGTATGTAATTTTGCCCGTAGAATCGAATGATCGTGTCGCCAAGTTCATAACTCGGCCCATTTTTGGGTTATTACCCAAAAATGGGTAGTTTTGAGCAAAACTTTGAATCTAAATATCTCGAGAATGAAAAGAGATATCGACCTGCGGTTTCAAAATTTGGAATCAGAGCATTAAGAAGTATCTAGATACATAAAAATTAGATTTTTTAAAATTTTGAAGTTTTTATCTAAATATGGGGTATATTGACTTTTGGGGCAATAATTCAAAATTGGGTAGATATATATACTTGGGAGTAATATTATTTGCTTGTAAAGACAATGTGGCGTATTTATTTAAAACTTTTCTCTAAAATTAATAGGTTAATAACTATAGGAAAATGAAAAAATAATATTGTATTCCCCTCACAAGGAACACAGAGTTTTTATTAAGACATTATAACTAATAATGTAGTTACGGTAACATACATTTCTCGGAATTATAACACTTTTAAGTTATTTTGCCTTGTACAACTTTATTCTAGTCTTTTAAACTACAATGCGAAGTTGGTGTGGTACTTATTATTTGGTCACCAATAATATCACTTTTCTTAAAATCGACACGTCTTTTTTTCATTAATATATTTACATTGTTCAATTCACTGTATTAGTTGGACATCTTTTTCTATGACATTCATTTTTAGTCAAAACAATGTGACAGAAATATTCATAAATAACAAAATGATGACAGATGTCAATTGACTGTCGTAAATATCGCCAGAATCAAGCTGTCGGATAATTTTCTGCATTTGTTATTTTGCAAATAACTGTAAAATTGTTGATTACAACAAAGTAATTTGATTATAACCAAATAATGCTGATTACAAGAATGCATCTAACAAAGGAAATTTCATCAATGTTTTAAACTAGTAGAATCAAAAGTATAGTTTAAATTTTAAAGCATGTGACAATTTTCAAATTAAATACTATGAGGGGCGTATGTACATATTTATTATTTGTACGTAAATATTTGCATAATTTGAGATGAATTATACAAAAAAATAATATAATACCTTTATTTGTAATTCAGTGGTGTATTTTGAAATAAATAATATTGCGTTTGCAATATATATACTCTCATTAATTGTTTATCTAATTTTGTTTAGTTTTCACATATGAATTAATATTTCGCGCGCCATCATTGGCAAAATATGGCGGCGTTTGGCCACACTATGTATACAGGGTTAATTAAAATTATGGAGACGGCGATTTGTCGTTAATATTCATTTTAGGAAATTATGTTCATTACAAAAGTTTTTTAAGAAATTTTGATCTACATTTGAGAATTTTTTTTTTCTTCAATTGTTTTTGAGTTCCGCTTGTCCGCGTAATTTTTTTAAATGGGAACTTATCAATTTTACTCTACCATTCGATAGAGTGTTTTTTTCTCTTTACAACAGTATGTTTGTTTTTTTATTTTTCAATTTATTTTAATAACATTTTTACAAGGAAAAACACCGGTTTAAGTATTTACGAATAGTAGGTTCATCTAAGATAGACAAAATTATTTCCAATAAAGTTGTCGGTCACAATCTTATCATTAAAAACAAATTAATAACTAAGTAAATTACATCGCTCGAGTTTGTTTATCGCTTCGCTTTTGTCTATCTTAGATGTACCTACCATTCGCAAATACTTGAACCGGTGTTTTTCCTTGTAAAAATATTATTAAAATAAATTGAAAAATAAAAAATCTGATGTGGCCAGCACAAGACCTTCCGTCAATTCCATGTATTTTGTACAAATCCCATACCAAAAGGTCCTTGGAACAGATTCTATATAATATCATGTAAAAACACATACTATTTTTTATAAATTCCATACCAAAAGTTCATTTGAAAAGGTTCTATAAATCTAATAAAATTATAACATAAACTACACTAAGTAATGTCCTTCCATCTTCTCTTTGGCCTTTCTCTGCGTGTCACTTGCGAGCAACACTATGACATACCAATTTTAGATCCTATACTTTTTTCCATATTTGGTTTTGCACTTGCAATTGACATCTCTCAATTAAATTTTTTTGAATAATTATGTCAGCTGTTTCCATGATAAATAACAAGGCTGACTAATTTTTGAAAATTAATTTCTATAAAGCTTTAAATTTACATCTATTGAATATGAAGGAAAATGTATAATCAAACTGTATAGAGAAGAGTATTTTCTTTAATATATATAATAACAAAATGTCAAAAAATAATAAATAACTGCGTTTTTTTAAGAAAAACTGTTAAAAACTTCAAATAAGGGTACTTCCGGTGGATCAATTATAACCAAAATCTAATCAACTCTTCATATGGATGTTCAGAAGAGGAATACGAAAGAATTATAATTTTTAGAATTGTAGTATTGGAGTTATCGTCGGAGAAAAATTTGTCACACACGGACACACACACACACACACACACACACACACACACGGACACACATACATACAGACATCATCTTAAAAATGGTATATTCGTATTGTAGGGACCTTAAAACGTGCTTATTCATTAAAAACTCACCACCGAATTTTTTGACCAAAGACAATACCTTCCTTACCTAAAGGTGACGGAAGGTAAAAAACAAACATACTGTTGTAAAGAGAAAAAAACACTCTATCGAATGGTAGAGTAAAATTAATAGGTTCCCATTTAAAAAAATACGCGGACAAGCGTAACTCAAAAACAATTGAAGAAAAAAAAATTCTAGTATTCTCAAATGCAGATCAAAATTTCTTTAAAAACTTTTGTATTGAACATAATTTCCTAAAATGAATATTAACGACAATAAATCTCCATACTTTTAACTAACCCTGTATAAAGTCACTATAGTTAAGTACCGCAGCACGCATTTGCCTATACTTGAATTATTAATGCAAAGTCATAATGCTAATGCTAAGTTTACAGCTTACAAGAACCAGCCTTATGAACAGCAGACCGGACTTAATAATTTCAAACCAAAAAACTGTAATTGCCAGATGTTATTTTCATGTTTAAATTTGTATGTATATCACATAAAAATCTTCACTCGGATTACATCTGCTCTTATAATATCCGATTGATTAAATAATGAATAAGTTACAATAAATATTTATACCACATTAATCTGAATTTTGTACGCCACTGTGGCACTCATACCAATTCACATACCAAGTCGTCGACCTCATCTACCAACAGTTCATCACGCATCCATCAGGCATCATCGTTTCCGATAATGCCGACTGGATGATTAGCTATACTGCATTTGCTAGTTGCACGATGCACGAAGCAAGAGCAGGATTCAGGCGTTGCAGTAGTTCGATCGATAGCGACCTTCTGCCAGTGTCAAGTTGATTCCATTTAAAGGGATGAAGGGTCAGGGTCAAAAGAATTGGCGCGAATGGAGAGAAAAGATGAGAAGTTATGAGAAGCAGGAGGGAGGATGATGTGAATAGCAGTTTTGAGAAAAATTGTTAAGGTAGGAAAAGTGTTCGTTAGACAAGATCAAATGAAGCATTTCTGGAAAGTACATTTAATCTTTCTTATTGTTTTATTAATTATTTAAAATTATAAATGACATGCATACCTATATCCATTAGAAATACCGCCAATCTTGTTAATGAATTGGAAGAATCTCTGACATTTCGGAACTTCCTCATACAATGAAAAATAGATATAATTAGAATTGTATGTGTGCAAAAGACATGTTAAATACAATAAAAAACAATATTTGGGTAAAGTTCTGCAATTTTTTGTTATAAAACGACGGTTCGTTGGCGAAGTACAATATAATACTTATATAACATAAAATGAAAATGGCGAGAGGTATTGTGTTGGCCACAACAGATTTTTTAATTTGTTACGTAACATCCATTTTCTAATATTTAATCATGAACTTAAGTTAAATTGAATAACAAAAATAAAAATCTTTATTAGGAAGTTAGAAAGTTTTTTTTTTCTTTCTAACTACACAGAGGTACTTTATTGACCGAATAGAGTGCCGTGAAATTTAATTTCTCAACCCGTCCATGGTTACCGGTATATAATTTTTCATTATTAACCGATAATAAGTTAATAATGAATAAATTTACATTTTTTGATAATTCTGTGACAGTTTTAAATCGGAAATGTTTATAGCAAGTTTAAGTATAACCAAGAGACTTTATTTATTAATATTTTATGCATTTAAATGGTTGTTTAAACAGCTTAATTCAATATTAAAAATTCGGATTAATTTGAATATTTGTTTTTCGCGGCGAGAACATATTAAATACTTGACATTTCTTTTATGTCAATTTCGCTTATTCAATGTAAGAAAAACAGTATCTAAAAATTTTTTAAAAGTTTTTGTTTTAATAAACAATTTTACTAGGCCAACTATGCAACAATTGTGCCATCACATTTAAAAGTAAAATAAAGTTATGGTGGGATTAATATCATAAATAATTATTAAATTTACGTGCTAGTAGTGAAAAAAATAGTATATATACCACGGTTATGAAGAGCATTATTGCCCTCGCGAATTATAATCCCTCGGGATTATAATCTTTTCGCTCGGTCAATAATCATACTCTTCACAACCTTGGTGTATAATATACTATTTTTTAAATTATCTCTGTGAGTGATGATAATATGGAATTAAGCAGTACAGATTTTGGCGAAATAAAAATATATAAGTAATAGCATATGCGTCATGCTTATTCGATTTGGCAATGTTCAATTTTTTGACAATTTTTGGACATTACAGAGTAGAAAATTTTTACTGAAGAAGATTGATTGATGAAGTATATCCGAAATAAAATTTCATCATTTTTTGCATATATAAATCTATCATCTTTATTAATGATAATCATAAGCCAAGTTGAAAGTCCTACATATTTAAAGTCATCGAGCAATACAATATTTGACCAATATCCGATTATTTAATTAATATGCATTATTCAAAATGTACCACATTTCAGAATATATAAATCATAATTGTATAGATCAAGGTTTCGTAAACATAAATAGTCATACATATCTAAATTCTTATATAAATAAATTGGTTTCTTGGAAAACAATCAAATGTCAAGTTTACCAACCAAAACAAGGATATATTTTTAAGCACTAATCAATGATATGTAATTAACCAATTATTTTGAAAAAGATCAATGTCTCTAACATTTTTTTCCACTAGAGAGTGTAGGTAAATTTGTGTTATTTTGGTTCCTTGTTAATTTTTTCAGTCAAAAACTTTATTTGAAAATAGTTGACTAAACTGCCTAGCAATGACCAGATTACTGAGAAATGTTATAATAATCGAATAAACAATAGATGGTTTTAAAAATATTAATAATAAATAACCTTCCTTCACAAAATATTTTTATTTTTATTTTAATATGTACATGTAATTAAAAACGAAAATAAAGTGTATATTTTATATTATTCACGTTACTCAATTAACTTAATTTAATAGATAGTTTTATTTAAAAAATAATTATTATAAAAACAAGAATTTTTTTAAATAGTTACATATTTATTGTTTGTTTAAATTATTGTTTAACGAAAAACATAAGTAATTGAACGAGAATTTGTAGTCGGTACTTGGAACATTTCTAATAAGTTATAATAAAAACAAATATACTCTTGATTTATCCACTCTATTAAAAATTCTGTGACGATCGTTTCGTCTTTTCAGGCAACTGTCTTTCATTCGTGAAAGATTGTATTTATTCATAAATTTAACAATGGTGAAGCTGTTACATCTAATTGCTCGTTGGTAATGTTTTTATTAGTATTGACGGCTTTTCTAATTTCAAAATTTTCCAGGCAATTCAGCCTTAATCCCTTTTGGCCTGTGTGAAGTATTTTGAATTCCCCATTAAATTTATGACTTGAAATAATGCAACATAAGATTTCAACAAGGGGTTTACAAATTTCGATCAAATTGTCAAATATTCAAACAGTCAAATAAACAAAATACCAATATCTAAACTGTAAAATAGTAAAACTGTAAAGTGATCAGACTATTATATTATAGTATTTTGAATTCCCCTTAAATTTATGACCTGAAATAATGCAACATAAGATTTCAAGTGTGGGTTTACAAATTGCGATCAAATTGTCAAATATTCAAACAGTCAAATAAACAAAATACCAATATCTAAACTGTAATATCATAAAACTGTAAAGTGATCAGACTATTATATTATAATATAATTGAATAAATGATGATATGTTTTTGAAAAAAATTGCTGGGATTATTGGAACTAGGATTATCGGAACTCGGATCACCGGCATTTAGGCCTGTTCTACAATAAGTCGTTTGTTTCTGTCGGATGTCGCACGCGTGCGCACTACGCTGAAATTTGGCTGTAGGGGTTGTTGGATATCGGCTGTCGGTGTTGGATCGCATGTTGGTCAGTTGGTCATTTCCCATTTTTCTACGACAAACGACAACGGTACTGAACGACACGACGACAGCAACGTAAACATGGACGAAATGACTGACAATGGACGAAATAATTATGCATTAATTAAAATAGTATTTATATGATAAAAGAAACAAAATATATTGGGGGTCAAATTTCCATTAATGTACAAAATATGTAGGTATAATATTAGTATAGAAGGTGCCTAAAGGTAATATGAGATTTTACCCACCATAGTCTATAAGTCTTGTATGTTACTGTCTTCTCTTTTGTATCAGCCGTCATATTTTCATTATTTGAAGCCGTATTACAATTAAATTAAAATAATTTGGAAAAAATATAAGATCCCTAACCTCACTTTAAAGTAACAGTTCGTTACGACAACATACGAATCTTGCGACTATTGTAGAAAGAAATGCCGTGTGCTGCTAACGTCAAACGACTTACAACAAGCGACTACCGACAAAAGACTCAATTGTAGAACAGGCTTCACTGTCAATGTAAAACAGGTTTTACTAGCTGCAACTACAACAAAGGCGACGCAAATAAAGTTAGTTTATATTCAGCAAAAGTTTTATTAACACTTTTGCATACAATCTAAAGAGTATAAATTATTAAATTGAAAAAGCTTATTACCTTCATTGTCTTAGTTCTTGAATTATGTTATTGTATATACAGTCACCGCAAATAAATGATTATATATTTAAATATACTTTTATTTATACAGTTTACAAATTTTGAATTACTAAAATACTATTCAAGTAAACATACAAATAGGTGATAAAATTGTCAATGAAAATATATGAAAACAATATTGTTTATCAAGTGCAGTACATAAATAAATATATCTTCTTTGACATTTATTTCTCCTTTGTAGTTTTCTTTGTTCCGTTTAAAAATATTTTAAAATTTATCTTGATTTACCTGCTTTGAAGTAGCGACTATAAAATTGGTCATAAAAGTCTACAAAAGTGTCTGATACAATCCAATTATCATAAATAAATGCATTGTATTTCATTTAAATCATTATCAGTTTGCTGGTCGAAATAAATAATTCATTTTTGCCTTATTTCATGTTCTAAATTTAGAACATATGCACAGAAAACAAGTTATATCTTTTATTTATTACTGAGTAAGAATTATAATAATTAGAAGCCATCTCCGTTAAATGCTCGTAAAAGGAACATCCTTCAGATTTCATACCTTGCACCTGGATTTTAAAATTTTGTCTTTAATTATAAAACTCTTGTGCATTCTAACATCAAACAGATTTATTAAAAGTATTACAAGCCTCCAAAGAATATTAAAGAACATTCCATGTTCAAATTTAAAATTAAGTTTCCATTCTAACTTGCTATTCAGTTGCCGTAGCATCCATCGCGTTATCAGATACGAAAACAAACGAAATTCGATAAAACAAAGTGACAACCAATGAAAATGACGAATATTTATGAGCATTAAACAGTTGAATGACTCCTGGAATAAATAATAAACAAAAAACAAAACTTTTAAAAGGGTCACACGTTATTGTTAATTGTGTGTTAATGAGAATTGTCAGTTGCCAGAAAAATAAATTATACATAAAATGGGCGGCCATTACGAGTTGAATTTTAATTTTTTTTATTTAAATGTTAAATTTAAATTCGTTTACCACAAGCATTATCACACAAATAAGATCTTTACATATTCTTAAATATACATTCGTTTAAACTTTCAGCTTTACAAACACCGTATAGAAAATCAATAATAATAATAATAATAATAATAATAATAATAATAATAATTTGTAATAACATAAATTTTCAAAAAATAATATTTAGAAGATTTTTTTAAGACACTACTACTTCCGGTTGTCCATTTGTTTTCAAAGCCTTATCAGCTCTTCCGTCCGATTGAGAAATCCGTAGTTAAACATATAGTAAGTCTTATAGTATTTGAGAAACAGTTGTTATACACACTTATACACACGGACATCATCGTAAAAATGATATAATCAGATTCTAGGGACCTTAAAACGTACTTATTCACTAAAATATGGAAAGGCGATTTTTAGCATGATTCTCATACCTCTCTTAGCGAGACCTTTTTGGTTATAGTGGTAATCAAATGATATCTTACCAGATTAAGAGAAGTTAAAAATCATACATATCTGTTCACTTTAAAATAGACATCAATACGGACTCCTATTGGTCGTAGATAAACCAATCATCATGTAATATTGTTTCAGGGTTTTAAATAATTTTTTGCCCTCCTGAAGTGTAATGGGAACTTTACAATTGTATACACAGCAAGTGTAACCTACATTTTACGCTTACTGTGTTGTAACTTGTCTAACTATGCGGTAAAATAATCAAAATACACTGAACGTTCATGGGCATTTAGAAAAGAAATCATCTTTACTATAATAAAGTTCATGTACAAAAGTACTACCTACATAAGTTATTTTTTTTTACATTAACATTTCCTATATTTAAAATTAATTTATATAAATCAAAATCACGGCAGCAACATGTCATTATTGTAAAAATCCGCCGTTACCGACATAGTCACCGATCGATATACCTGTCAAATACGCGAGGCGAACATTGCTGAAATGTCAAATATCGACACCTACCTATTATTTATTTCGAAGCAAACATGAGCAAATAAATATATTATCAGTCATAAACAACGTCTATTATTACAAATAAATTTTCGCTAGAAGAAGTACTAAAAAAGTATTAAAAAAAGTGATTTTCATTATCATCGGCCAAAAAGTTTGATACAATTCTCGTGCGTGAAGTATTTTACAGCGCTCCAGCTAATAAGGCACGAGCCCTTAAGGCGAGTGCCTTAAACAAAGCTGCCGCACTGTAAAATACAACTTACACGCACTCGAATGTAAATAACTATTAATAAATTTAATTTGGCCTGAAATTTGATTTTTCCTTTTGAAAAATACACGGAAATATAAGTTATTTAAGTTTTGTATATAAGTTTTAGCGATGATGTTGTAACTCTAAATTCCACTAGATTTCAAATACAAAGTTACAAAATCAAGTCCTTGATACGATAGCAATTGTTATAAAAAGAAAAGCGTCGCTGAACAAACTTCTAAAACTGCACCTGACGTTTAAAAACCACACGCGCAAAACAAAAAATACAGGCTGAACTTTTCATCTTTCAGGAAATTATTAGTTCGCGTATTTATATTTAGCATAACTGAAATTGATTTCCAATGAAGATATTTAACATAAAAACGTATTTGGAAATTTAAAACAATGTAAATATGTGTAAATTTCAATGCGGTACGAACAGTAAAAGTATTGGTTAGAAAGCATAACCATTTATTAAAAATATTCTGTATTATTACGTTATGACCCAACGACAGTAGAATATAAATGTCGAGATTTAAGTTTCTACAAACTGCAGCACAACTACGCTCGTATAATTCTAGTTATGGGCAGTAAAATTTTATTAAGTACTTAGGATTTACAAATGCACGATTAATATGATTCAATTTCTCCAAAGAACAATATGTGATGTCGTTAAATGTTGAAAAGTTTTACCATTCAACTCTCACAAAAAAAAAGACAACCGACCAACATTTTATGCAGAGCCATTGTTAAACAGTTGAACAAAACACATACAAATACTCGTAATGCGCAGAATGGAAAACATTCTCGTTTGGTGGTGAATTTAAAACCGCAATTCCGCAAATTGAAGAAACAGTTGCTTCCCAACAAATGCAGTTCCAGGAATTTCTACGCGGCAATAATCATAACGATTTGAAATTTCATTCTTTCTTCGAAACGATTCGGTAGTTTCATACACACATTGTCTCATGTTTTGCATGCTCAAGCGGAAACAAAAATTGCAGAGTTTATTTTGCAATGCAGGAAATGAACACAAAAGAAACAAATAGAGATACTGAAAAGTTTAAATCAAACGGCGGAATCAATCAACTATTTTAAAATTCCATGTAGGTACATTCGGAACTTATTTCAAATTAACTTTGCAACTGTAAAGCCCGCTACGAAAACTCATTATTTTTTATATTTTATTTTAAATCAATCCTAAACAGAATAAATAATAGAGGACCAAGCCCAAAACCTTGCGGCACACCATTATAAAATGTAAAAATTTTAATTTTCTTCTTTGCATATTTTTGGAGGTAATTTTAATTGTGCTAAATTAATTTTTGACTGAACGATATGTCTATGTCCCCAAATATTTCGAATTTTAAATGACACAATGAGTGCCCGTGAGATAACGCCTGGTAAGCGCCCGCACGGTACAAATATGTCATCATCATTGCCGATATCTGCGATAAAGCAGATTGGCACACCCAGAAATGGGTAATATGCCGTGATGATATATTTATTTATTTATTTATAAATTAATTTTTCTTTCAATTTTCATATAATTATGTGCAGCATGATTGTTTTTTACCTTCCGTCACCCTTAGGTAAGAAGGTATTGTCTTTGGTCAAAAAATTCGGTGGTTTTTTAATAAATAAGCACGTTTTAGGATCCCTAGAATACGATTTTACTAGTTTTACATTGATGTCTGTATGTACGTGCGTCTCTTTGTATCTGTGTGTGTTTGGGTGTGTGACAAACTTTTCTCTGACGATAACTCCAATACTACAATTTCAAATATTATAATTCTTTCGTATTCCTCTTCTTTACATCCATATGAAAAGCTGATTAGATTATAATTGGTCAACTGCAAGTTCCCTTATTTGAAATCAGTACAGATTTCCTTGAAAAATGCAGATAAATATAATTTTTTGACATTTTATGTGATTATCAATATGAAAGAATAACTTATTGTTTATACGGTTTGATTATACATTTTCCGTCATAATCTATACATATAAAGAATTATAAAGAGATTAACTTTCATAAATCAGCCAGCATTGCTATAATCATCATGGAAACATCTGATATATTCCAATAATTCTAATTGACAGATGTCAGTGTCAAGTACAATTTACATAGCGTATTGTTCGTGTTATAATTTTATTGGATTTATAGAATCTTTTCCAAGGAACTTTCTATATGGAATTTGTAGAAAATAGTATATGTTCGTGTTACAGTTTTACTGGATATAAAGAATCTTGTCCAAGCAACTTTTGGTATGGGATTTGTATAAAATACATAGATTTGACGGAAGGTAATGTTCTGGCCACATCAAATTTTTTATATTTTATTTTAAATCAATCGTAAAGAGAATAAATAATAGAAGACCAAGCCCAGAACCTTGTGGTACACCATTATAAAAATAAAATGCAAAATTTTTAAAGTGTGGCTCAATAAATAATAGTTAAAACAATGAAAACATTTTTTAAATAATTATTTTACGAGATATTTCACATTTGCTGAAAGGGAAAATTGACGTCATACAATTGTTATCTTTCTCTCGCAGCGTACTCAGAGCAGTGTGTGTGAGAACGACAAGTATAGGGGAAATGTGACGTTACACTGATTTTTCGAAAATAAAATACTGTTAAACTAGGAACAATTAAGATTTTTTAATACTATGAATTGTTTCAAAACTGAATGAAGTTTTATTTAAAATAATAATAAAAAAAAAAAATTGAGTGGAATACCCCCTTATGCCGTCGATTTTAAAACGAAACAAAATTAATAACTAATTTCAGCTGTTCTCGAATAACGTCAGCTAATACAATATTATACAAGATTTTCATTATACTCGTATTAAAGAGTAATATATTAGCAAATAATGATGCAACATCCGTTTTCTAATACTTGGAATAATATACTGTTATACAGATTTATAACATATGTTACATGTATATGCTAATATGTGAACAATAGTATATTACGAATTGACATATGTACATTATTATGAACATAAATATTTTTTTAATCGTTTTGTAGAAGTTACGTCATACTTTTCTGATAATTGATTACTTTTTTTAAAAAAAAATATCAATACATCAATATCAAATGTGGAAACAAACTTATTAATTTTCCCTATTCTTTTTAACATTTTTTTCACAACCACAGGTGTTTTGTTACGTTTCACGCTTCAGATTCAGTAGCGGATCTACGAAGAGTTTAAAAGGGGTAATTATCCCCCCGCCCCCATAAAGAAATTGAAAATGTATGGTTTTTTAAATATAAAAAAATGCAATAAAAAGAAACTTTAGTATTTCTCAAGGAACGACGAGAAATATAATATTGCAGTGTAAAAATACCCGAAATATTGAGACGAACGTTAAAACTGGACATTTTATGTGTTATGGGTTGTATACAAGAAAGGTAAAATGAATAATAATAAAAAACCAAACTGGTAACGTTTCATCTAGGCGATGAAAAAGTCTCTCCTCACACAAAAACAAAGGAAGTTCGATGTTTACTCCTGGGACTCATTTGTTATGTTCTCTTACAAAAAGAAAAAAAAAATGCAAATTACATCTCATACTAACGTGTTCATACACGTTTAAGGTGATTACGAAGTATAATACCCGAAAACCACAAGTTACAAGGAAGCTTTCAGTGCTTGGTGAATAAAGTTACCATGCAAAGAGTAAAGTGCACTCACCATAAACCACCCGTTGGCGGCATCTAGGTGCTGTCAAATTTGTTAAATTTTGAATGAGTTATGGATGACACAAAAAAATGTTAACAATTCAACTAATGACAATTTTTATATGTGTTGATTTGAATCCTTCACCAAAAAATCAGTTGTGGCCAGCCCTATACCTCCCGCCAGTATATACAATAAAGTAAGAATTCTCCTCTCTTGTGCTTGCCAAAAATAATAATAATAATAATAATAATAATAATAATAATAATTAGAAAAAGTTTTATATATTTATCCATAAAATATATAGAAAAAATATGAATGCATACCTGAAGAAAATGTAATAGTCTTTATTTCTTATAATAACATAAATCGCGAAAAAATCACATTTAAACGAATTTTTCGAAGAAAAACTATTTTGTGCTTCAAGTATAGTGCCTGTATAAATGGAAACCAATTTATGCAGTCAGTGCAAAAAAGTTCGCACTAAATATATAAATGGAAAACACCATTAGATTTCTCTGAAGTTATGTTTGTATAAGACATACTTCATTTAATGTTACACGGTAAATAAAAACTTTATTGTGATTACCAAAAATGAGTTCCAGCAGCAAATTTTTTTTGTCAATATAGGACCAGCAAATATATTTGTTACAGTTACCTAGGTAAATTTGCTGGTAAAAAATTGTTGTGGCAACAAATACAGTTTTGTTATATATAACAAAAGATATTTGTTATGCGAACAAATAAAATAAGTTACCATTAATAACTATGGATTTATTTTGGAAACTAATTAATTTTGATAGATATACAAATGCACTAATGAGGTAGCAAGGTAAAAATTAAATACATGTGTATTATAATAATTTTATTTATTTATAATTATAATCTATATACATGTAACAAATATTATATAAAAAAATAACTTATGACACCATAGTCACTTATATAGATTTATCAGTTATCGATACATATCTTCAAATTTCTCAATAAGACACTCTAATTGCCATTGTTTTAAAATATCTTTTACAAAATCATCCATTTATATTGACGGGCACAAGAAACAAGCACTTTTAAAACACAATTTTCGACAGGCAAAACTTAACAGCGCAAGCAATTGCGACACGACGTACAATAGTATAACACGAACAGTGAATTATGTTGTATAACAAGGAATACCCTGTCTACACAAAAGTTTTAGTTACCTGTACAAAGTATATGGCGGGAAGAAGAATTTGTAATCTTTACAAAATATAATGTCACAGGAAAAAAAAAAATAATAAAATTTGTCCCAGTAACAGATTAAATATTTTTAATTGTTGCAAAATGATTTTGTAATCTGAACAAAGTAACAAAATGACTGCTTAATACTACTAATATTAATTGCTACCATGACTAACATTTTACAGCAATACTTTTTGTACACAACAAAAATGATTTAGTTTTGGAAACTCAAAATCCAAAGTTTTTGATATACACGGCAAAAACATATTGTTAAAATAACAAAAAAAATACAGCTAAAACTAAATTTGGTCCGGAATATCAATGTAATTTTTTACCGTGTAATAATGATAAGACATAATGCAAAATCCGTAGTCATTGTTTAATGTTTACTATACCTATTACATACTAAGATTTACAGCACCATTACGAGATAAAATTTGCATGTTATTGAAATAATTTTTTATTAGTCTCTATAAGAGATAAGAATTAATTTCTCAAGTGCACTATTTTAAATTTAATTGTAACTTGCAAATTAGTAGAAGTTTAAAGTTTATAAATGCATTATAGAAGTTCAACTTCTCATAACAAATGAATTTAAATTTAATTTTTGTTACCCTTGCAGAATATCAGTTACTTCCAATCTTGCAAGTCAAGTAAGAATGCAATCTCTTCTTGAAATCGTTTCAAGTAAGTGAAACTATTGCGCTACTACCAAGACTACGCGTTATTTTCTTAGAATGTCTTCTGGAATTTATGTATTTTTCTTTATCAGTAAATAAAAATAAAGTGGAGTATAAACGGAAGTTTTCAAGCGAAAGAAATAGATAGATCCTCTTTGTAAGAAAAATTGAGAATGGACACATGGAATTTATGCGAGGATAAAAGTTAATTTATCAATGGCTTCAAAAATATTGGATGTGAATACCTAATAACACAAAATTGCCTTAAATAAACTGGAGGACCGCGGCAAGCGCCGTGTAGATTTAGAAGAAATGCATTTTAAAGAATAAATGGGAGCAGGCGGTGGTGATATAGAATAACTATTGGGCTTCCAAAATTAAAATGCGCCACTGGTGGCAGATTTCTGAACTGAGTGAAGTGTACATGTACAAAGGTGGTTGTTTTATTCAGGGATTGTATTTACTTGTATACGAATTTTAATACGCTTTTATCTTCGGCTATTATTGTTTTATTCTAATAATATAACAGGTAAGTTTTTGTTTTTTAAAAAATTAATGAACAAATTAGGAGATATGTAATTTATAGGTTAAAGTTACGATGGAGTTTTCTCCGAAAATATTTGCCACATAATATTATTTGGCCACTATTTATTACTTGCTGGCCTTCCACCATATTTCTAGATGATACACCACAATTCCCAAATCTACAAATAGTATCTAAATCTAAGCAAAGAAAATTGTTCATTATGAAAGAAAAACAATTAAATAAAAGTAAAGCTATGAAGATAGAAATTAATATATGTACAACTACGGCAATGAAATACAATCTAAATAAAGGAAATCAAATGTTTTTTTTATTAAAAAACTAATATACTGTTATTAAAATATGACTAAAATACCTACAAATACTTAGTAAAATTAACCCTATTAACGAAAATATTAAAACTATCACTAAATTGTTACTACAAGAAAGATCAAACTCAATTCTACCGAAATTAACAAAAAAAACACTATACTAAATCCGAAATTAAATTAAAAACTACGAAAATTAGTCTCACACCAATTGTACTCTTATGGAAGCCAGCGAAAATTGTACCATTCGTTTGAATTTTGACGTTTGACGTCAGCGCCATCTCTTGATAATTTGGAAGCCCAATAGCGCCGCTATAGTTATGAACTTTCTAGAATTATGTAATACAATTTGTGCAATTTAGTATGCGCGCGCTAGCCCAAAATATCTACAATTGAAGAATCCGATATTAAAAGTGAAAGATAATTTCTTATTCTATATTGTATTTGGATTCTTCTTTTAAATAATGCGTTCTTGTTATATTCTTATAGCTTAACAACGAATGAAAGAAGAAAAGAATAAAATGTAAGTCCAAAACAAGTATTTGTATGTGCAAATCATTTTGAGAAAAATGAATTTTTAATTATACAACTGGTAAAAATTATAATAACTAACATTGTTCCATGTGGATTTGACTGTATAATTGTACTTTTACATTAGAAACACAAGTGTAGTCATTCAAAATTACCGGCGGCAATCTACGTTGAGCTTTGCCCGCCGGCTCTCACTGCGATTGTGATGAATTAACGGCTTTTGTCTTATTTATAAAAGAAGTCCTGAAACTTCATAACCACACTATGTATTATGATGGAAAAAATATCAAACAAAGTTTCATACTATCAGAATTGGAGTTACATATGTATTAAACCCTATTACAAAATAAAACAGATATACGATTAAACGCGTATAAATCTTTCTACCACAAATGAGAAATAATATATCGGAGTAAATAGATAATCACATATAATCCACTATTAACCAAAATACCATACATATTATCCAGTTTGAAATCAATAAAATCAGGACGTCAAATAATAGAGCGGAAGCAAATAGCATATAGCTCTGTCGTAATTGAGATTTAATTAAGCTAAAACAGTGCAATTCTCCAGGGATACGACTGGACATTATTCTAAATAGGATTCGCATCTCGTTGCACCAATGCTATTACCACACTCAATGAATCAACTCGGGCTATTTTAATGCGCTATTTACTGTAGCTATGGTAACCGAAATTACTAACGCCAGTGGATACATATTTGTACACATTTTACAGGCCTATTCTACTAAAAAAAAATGTATAACGATATCGTTACTGAACGACTGTCGCAAAGCATTTGGTTAAACGATTTTAATAACGACAAATGCCAAAAACCTATTTTACTAATCATATCGTTATAAATTATCGTTTTCAGGATTATAACGATAATATCTAACTTCATGTTTATTTTGACAGAATAAATTTTCATATGTTCTTCAATTTAAATTTGACATATCGATTCATTATTTGTTTATTTAATTGAATTTGACAATGGATATAATAAAAAGGGCTTCGAGGAAAACTCAAAGACAGTATGAAATATACAGGGTGTCTTTTAAATAGGGCTTAACCACAGATTCCTGAGGCTAAAATAAGACGATTTAACTAAACTTGCTTCTACCGGAAAGTGTACCATTTAGCCAGAATTCTGCTTCAAAGTTCTTCGAAAAAAAAAGTAATTTTGCTTATATAAGAACTTTGAAGCAGAATTCTGGCTAAATGGTACGCTTTCCGGTAGAAGCAAATTTAGTTAAATCGTCTTATTTCAGCCTCAGGAATCTGTGATTGAGCCATGTCCCCCTATTTGAGAGTCACCTGTATACTATTGTTATATTTCCCAACTTTGTCAAAAGTGTAAAAATAAATAAATATTGGTACCGTTGAGATTTTTTACAATTTTGGCCATTTTCAGGGATTTCTGTTTTTTGGCTGTGTATATTAAACTAATGGAACATATTTTCTGAAAATTAGTATACCTATGTAATTTTATTTGTATAATCGAGTGGAGAAGTCATCAGAATTATATCTCCACCTATTTTTAGGTTATAGCCCAGAAAAATGGAATCAGCGTTTCGAAATGTAACGAAATATTACATAGAATTGGAATTTCAATCTTCCAAAAAAAAAGAAAAAAAATTGGAGTAAATTGGTGTATGCGGGTTGGAAGAGTTGTAACCAAGGCTGGAATTATAGTAGTGGTAATGTCACGCCGAAAAATACTGCGCTATTTCAAAACTGAGAAAATAGCTCAATTATTTTTAATAAAATAAACAATGTAGATAAAGGAATGTCTGACATTTCAAATATTCAAATATTATAAAACTTAATTTGATTTTAAAATATTATATTGTTCTAGAAATTTTGAACTTTAACATTATCTTCCGTATGTTTCAATTAATTTTATGATAGAGTTTATAAAAAGTATTACAAAAAGTTTGTTTTAGTTATACCAGCAAAAACACAAAATTGAACACATGCAAATTTTAATCTCTATACATTAAATGTTAAAATAACAGTTTTAAAATGAATTAGAGGAAATTTTTTATTGTTAAATTCTTCGAGCATATACTGACTAGAGGCCGCCTTCCGGTGTTTGTTTTGATCGGAACACATACGGAAGCCATGGTGTATTGCGAGCTGCTTATTGAAGCCGTGGTGTATTGCGGACTGCGTATTATCTTAATATTTGTACTACCTTTTTTACAAAGTAATGACTAATTGCTGCTTTTGAAATATATAAATCACCTTTATTTCCAATAAATTTCAGTCTCGTTACTCTTATTTTAGTAGTAAACCTAAACGTTACACTTTGTTTAATATATTATTTGTAAAAAAAAATCCCAGTTACTTACACATGAAACGAAATATCCTTACTTTCTTTGTATTTTTCAATACAATTTGATATACTCCGAGATATACTCACAAACTACACGCAAAAAATAAGGTTTGGTTACAGTAAAATGACAAGCAGTGACATATAACACAACAAAACACTGCCCGCAATTCACTATGACTTCCGGCCCCCCGCCTACATGTCTTCCGATCACTTCATCCTATACATTGGTATAGGGAATTACTTCTCTAGTCAGTATATGCTCGAAGGTTGAATTATGTACAATTCAATTTTGAACACTTATGCACGTTTTGCAATTTTATGAAAGTTAACAGTTTACAAATTGAGATAAATAAAATTGCAAATATCTACCTTTGTTGTCAGTTTTTTTAAATTACTATATTTCGTATTTTACAAATAAATATTTTTCTCGTTATTATGAATATTGAATCCCATTTCTTTGATGTCGAGTTGGAATTGCAAAAGCATTTATGTTAATAATTTTCTCCAATTTTAATATAACTTTAATATTTTATTTAAAAATTAAATCAATACTGGAAAAATATATTTAGAAACGAACACAATTTCATTTTGCCTACTTCTATCCGTTTATTTTATGTGGTTGATCTATTGGTCAACGTTTTTTTCAAGAATGTCCATGAAAAATATTACCTATGTGGTGAAAATCAATTTGGCGGAGTATCAATTTTTTATATATTCTGTATGTGGGTAGCCAAATATTTTGTTTGTGATTACTATTTCACTGTATATGTACATTCTTCAGAAAGATATGACGTGACACACCAGTTTCACATGAACTGAAACAATTTCAACTATTTTAATGGAGATCTAATTACTTTCAAATTCTGCAAAAGAAAAAAATCGGGCAGTATGTTGATATCTTTAAGAAATTGTTTCCTATCTAGTGCTGCATGTTTACTAAGCGATACAGTAGGGAACATTAAACGAGATTTTTTATAACAAAGTTTTGCAAAACATTAATATACTTTTTCATTACATTTAAAAGATTAACGATGATTTTACTTCCGGTGAAACCGGAAGTGTTATTTCAAGATTTCCCTATTGTTTCAATCACCTTAAAATATGCTGTGTTATATTGGCAATATAGAATTTACTGACCGAATTTCACATTGGTGCAGTTTGGAATAATTGTTTGGCAACACTTTCCAAATCCACATGAAATGTGAAAAATTTATAAATGTGTATACATATATTGTTTTAAGTGTTAAACTTATATGAAATATTTGCGCGTTCTTATAATTTACAATTTTGAGTTCTTTGAAACTTGCCTTATATTAAAAATATTTCCATTTAAAGTTATCACAGACTTGCCAAAAATAACAGATGACAACGCTTTTCGTCATAAATTTGGCAAAGAAAACATAAAAAATATATGTTGGAATAATGTATGTACAGGAGACTTCTACACTGTAGCAAATTAAGAGAAAATGTTGAAAATTTATTTATTTATTTATTTACCGTTTAGCGTTCTCAACAGGGCTAAATGCCCCAATAACAGAGAAGCATTACATTACATGTAAGGTACATAAATTTTCAGTAGTAGGTACATATACATAAAGAACATATAAAACATGGATAAATTAGAAAAATATTAGTAAGTACATAAATTAATTACAAAAATAAGAGTAATATGAATTATAAATTACATGTTGCGAAAGATTAGCTGCATCTGTTTTTTGAATGAATTCAAAGGAGTGTTAAAAATGTCTGGAAGATGAACATTATTTGACAGCTTATTATATAACACAGGCAAGCGATTCATAACCGAATTGATTGCAGAATTAGTTTTGTAAAAGTTAATTACAAATAGTTCATTTGATCTTGACGTGTGCGACTGCACGCGAAAAGAAAGTTGTGTAAGAAGTAGTGGGCAATCAATTATGTTATTAAGTAATTTATACATAAAAATAATGTCCAATAATTTACGCCTATTATACAGCGATGGTAGGTTTAGGTTATAATTAGGAAATTTTGTGAAAAAAAAAGATTTTTTGACAGTGTTACCAATATGCTTGTCCAGTAAAAATTTACTATCTAGAGTTACACCTATGTCTTTAATTTCATTGACTCTGGCTAATGTCGTACCTGATATATTGAACGAATATTGTATAACAGATCTGTTCCTTGTAAAACTTATATGAAAGCATTTGTTAATGTTAATAAGTAATTTGTTATTAGTAGCATAGTTTACAAATCTATTCAAATCTGATTGAAGTTCAATGAAACGAGCTGATGAAATTATGGGATGATATAGTTTTAAATCGTCGGCATATAACAGAAATGTAGTAAATTTGAAACAACTGCTTATATTATTTAAAAAAATATTAAATAATAAAGGCCCTAAATGACTACCCTGAGGGACTCCAGAAGATACTAAAACAGGGTCAGATTTATATCCACATGAAACTACACACTGAGTTCTACCAGTCAAATACGATCGAAATCAACTTAATAAACTACCATTTACACCGACATTAGCTAATTTAGTTAGTAATATATTGTGATCTATTCTATCGAAAACCTTGCTAAAATCAGTATAAATTGAGTCAACTTGACATCTGTTATCCATAGAACGCAAAATATCATTGGAATAAGTAAGTAAGTTGGTTTCAACCGATCTTCCGGGCATAAAGCCGTGCTGCTCAGGTATAATTAAGGATTTGACAGTGGAATACAGAACTGTGTATGCTAAGTTATAAGAAGTGGCCGCTAAAAACCAGTCATGTTGTGACTTCACTTATTGCTCCAATCAGAGCTGCTTTCTTATTGACGAATAGTAAAATTAAGTGTTATATGTCACTATTTTTCATTACATGTTAACGATTTAATCATTTGTAGTTATAAAAATCTTGGATTTATTCGCGAGATTTTCATAAAATTACCACACTCAAATCCCTTTTCAATTGTTTTGTACGAGCAAAATTAGAATATTGTTTCTTGATTTGGAATCAATTGTATCCAAATTCTGTAAGAGCTACTGAAATGATACAGCAAAAATTTGCACGATGTTATTGGTAGAAGGTACATTTAGGTTCTCAAAATGATTTTCATTAAAACGCACTGACCGTCTCTAAAATCGACGCACTGTCCACAATCCCTCTTGTTTATTTCTTGCAATGTTAAATTTTCATGTATCCAGAACAAATTAACTTCGCCAAAAAATATTGTTTTCCGTAACAACGGCAAGGACAAATTATGAATTAAAAATTCCCTTAAGGCGCCCATGCATTTAACGATTTATACACTAGTTGTGATGAAAATGACTTTTTTTAGGAACTTTTTTTTAAAAAAGAAACTCTCAACAGGATTAAATCCCAATCACTGAGTAGGTTCACGTACACAAACATCCATGCTTAGTGGGATTCGAACCTAGAACCCCGGGCGCACTCATGACGAAGAGACGTTGCTCTAACCATTGATCCACCGGAACCGACTTACTAATAAATAAATATTTGATTTCCAATTATCCGAAGAGAAATTTTCCTTTAATAAATAATAAAATATATGGGTCCAATGTTTTTTAACATTCTTTCAATGCAATAATACTAATATGAACTTATTTACGGGAACAAGCTACCTATTAGTAAAATAAAAACGAAACAATATTTTTCGAAGAGCTTGAAGAAAACAAACATATTAGAAATTCTTGAAATTACTGGAGAAAAGAATTTTGTTTACTACTATTTTCTTCGCAGGTAATCTTGATCTTGTCCACATCTTACCACACTAATTTCAAGAAATTTTCTTTATAAACAGTATCCTCTACGAACTTTCTTAAATAAATAAGCCTGTCGATAATATTACGTAGAACATGATGCAATCTGAAATAAGATCAATTTTTATATTAGTAGCTTACAAGGGCATATATCCCATGTGTACCCTTTCAGTGGGAGTGTAGAAAATACTTTATTATATTATACTTATTGATAAATGTCACTTGGCATTAATTAATTGATAAGTTATGACTGTGGTTACAACTTAATGCGGCAATGGCTTTTGTTAAGCAGGATATGTAGTAAATCTGTCATTCAGTAACTTGTAAATTTGCGCTGAAGTCATTGCTTATTCAAAATCGTGTTACTTTGTTGTACACCTACAGCAATAGAGTGCAGAAAGTTGTTTATTATAAATACTTAATCTAAGGTTAAGCTATTAAATTATATGTATGGAAATGGCAGCTAAATTCTGGTAGTACTTTCAGCATTATGAAATAATAATGAACATCTCATAATTTCTTTTGAACGGTCGTAGAGGGTCTACGACCGTTCAAAAGGCGTTAAAAATATATGAACAGGCTGTTTATTTTCGATATTTTTTTAGGGTATCATAAGTTTGTGTTATATATCGAGAACTATGAAGTTTTCGAAGAATCTAATTACACTATTTTATTTTACCTTAAAAACGGTACAAAGTTTGTTAAAACAATTTTCTCTAACTAACATAATAAATATGTTATGAGATATTTTCGAAATGAAAACAAGATTTTACCTGTAGCTCAGAAACAAAAGAAGATCGAAAATTCCTGTAGTTACTATTAAACTTTTCTCAAAAAGTTGACCATGGAATGGGTAAACGATTTTGCTCTATCGCTAATATTTCCCGAGATACCCTAAAAAAAAAAACATCGAAAATGAGACTTCCTGTACATACTGAAACGTCGGTTTTGTAAGAATAAATTCTATACGAGTATGACTATGATTTTTCTAATAGTTTTTTATCTCTCGCTAAGAGAGATTTATGCTAAAAATCGCATAGGTATTCAGATTTTAGTGAATAAGCACGGTTTAAGGTCCATACAATCCGATTTTAACTTACAATGATGTCTGTGTGTGTGTGTGTGTGTGTGTGTGTGTGTGTATGAGAGAGAGAGAGAGAGTCTGAATGTTGGAGGGACGGTTTCTCAAATTTTGTAAGACTAAAGACCAATTTAACTACGTATTCCTTAATATGACATTAATGGGAAGAGCTGAAAAAGTTTTGGTAACAATTAGACAACCAAAAGTAGTAGTTTCTTAAAAAAATCTTCTAAATATTAATTTTTGGAAATTTATGTTATTACAAATATTAAAAAATATAAAATTCTCGATCCAATACATTGAACGTTTTTATTATACCTTCTATAGATATAGAGATAGAGAATTATAATATTATAAATATATAAAATAATCCGTTGTAATGAATATCATAGCCCAAATAACTCCATAGAAACCAGTTGAAAAATTAAAATGTTTGTAATTGACAGAAAAATGTGACTTGACGCAGTGTCAAAAATCCATTTACATTACTGAAGGCTATTTCTGGGAAGTACATTTAATATTTCTTATTTTATTATTAATTAAATATTCAAAATTTTAGATAGGTACATATATTACAAATAAGCATGAGAAATACCGCCAATCTCGTCAATGAATTTGAAGAATCTCGATCATTTAGAAGAGTAGAAGGAAACTGATTTATAGAATGAATTAAAAATTATAAAAATATATTAATAATAGATATAATTAGAATTTTTGTGTGTGTACTAGAAATGGAACGAATCCAGCACTCTTCACTAGTCTAGTGATCGTCTCTAGTATGTAAACAGCTTGCATCTTTTTCCTATTAATGCATTACTCCATATGTCTCTCTTTATTGATATTTTTAGTTAAACTTTAGTTAAAGAAGAGTGCTGAATTGGGCCTATTATGTACTTATGTAGCCTAATATGGAAAAGGCGAGAGGTCTTGTGCTAGGCACAACAGATTCTTTTATTATACCTACATCATACTGCCTCCCAAAATAATGGAATACCTATAACACTATTTTATTTTTGATTTTTGATTAAAAGTTTATGTTCCGAACCATTACTCCAACGAGATTACTCTGCAGTGTTTCATTACTCTCCGTCCTCATTAATTGAGACTAATATATCGTATCCAATTTCACATTTGTTTCCAATAAAATAAATGTTACAATTTACAGTGCAGAATAAATATATTTATTTAGCGAACCATAAATATTTTGCCCAATTATTTATAGAAATTAAACAAATCATGTTGTTATATTTTATATTTCAATCAATAGTGCATGAATTATTTAAATGTCATGTCTCTTCAATTAATTTTAATTCATTTCATATGTATTTATTTGAAATCGTCACTAAAGTAATCCGCTATACCATGATTTCATGCAAATGAAGTGTTGTCAACCTTATGATAATTATTGTAAAATGTAAAATAATTTGGTCAGGTTTACGATGTACATTAGTAAAATTTGTACGAAAATGATAAAAAAAATATATGCAAGAATAACGAACTAAATAATTCTAATGAAGAAGTTTGAGATAAAATATAATTTTGAATGTTCTTTATGATACCTTCAATGTCCGAGATTAGCAACACTGAGTGTCAGACAGACAGATATGTAAACTGTAAACATACAACCTATAAAAATAAATATTCCTTTCATTTTCACATTTTAATTAAATTTGAATATGTACCTCGGCAATGAAGTTCCTTTTTATTACTCAAAAGTAAAACTTCAGTACCTTGACACATAAATAATAGTATATTACGTTCCAAGTTAAGAAAAGTGAAAGTTTATCATACTAGTACAGTAAAATCACTTTTCTGACGCGGTGCGTGTACAATTTTTCGTATTTTATACTAGTTTTAAAATAAAAAATAAAAATAAACAATTTCTTGTGTCAAAATGTATTTTAATGACAAAACCGTTGCTACGCAGTAACGGTTGCTGTTATAAAGTAACCCATTACTGTACGATTATGAGTATATTAAAATAGTATATTACTGTACAAAATACGAAAAACTATATTACTATGTTCTAATATAAATTACATAGTAATGTCATCATGACTAGTTAATCAAAAAAGTTGCAGCAACGTCTTTCAAGATAATTATGAATCAAACTGCAGTGTACACTAATAAATAATCTGTATATAAAAACCACTACATATCTTCGGATAGAAATTCTTCACAAAAAACACTGTCATAAGACGCAAGAAGTAAACAAAACGTTTATATCTAAATGCTTCCTGAATGAATAATGATTATTTGTTTCAAGGAATATATTACAACATAGTTATTTACGAACTATTGCAGGAAAACTATGTATGAGAAAAAAGTAAAAGTTTATCAAAAATATGAAAGATAACAGTTAAAAGATAAGAAAAATACCAACTATTTTTTTTTTAAATTATTTCCTCTAAAAAGTACGGGGAGTTTTACTTTTGATGACGTAAGACATGTGCACGGGTATTTAAACAAATAGGATTTAAATTTGAAAACCGACTGTATGGAGCTCCGCTTTCACTTCGCTTCAACTAAGAATATAATTATTCGGGTGTGTCGGATATATTCGGATGTTGTTCGGGTGATTTTCTTGTCTTTGCATGTTTGTTGATCTATCTGCTGCACTCCTTTGAAATTTGTTTGAAATCGCGAGTCACCAACCATGCGCTGAGTGGTACCAACTTCGAGAATGTCAAAATGTCACAAGACCTCTCGCCATTTCCATTTTATGTTATATAAATAATGTATTGCACTTCGCTACCGAACCGTCGTTTTGTTACATAAAAATTACAGAACTTTACCCAAATATTGTATTTTATTGTATTTAACATGTCTTCTGCACACATACAATTCTAATTATATCTTCTTTCTATTGTATGAGGAAGTTCCTATCTCAGAGATTCTTCCAATTCATTAACAAGATTGGCGGTATTTGTAATGGGTACATGCAGGTTACCTATAATTTTAAATATTTAATTAATAAAACCATAAGAAAGATTAAATTTACTTCCCAGAAAAAGCTTTCAGAATGTAACTAAACTTTTGATTTTTGACACTGATATCTGTCATTTAAAAATTATGTTATAAACATTTGAATTTGTCAACTGGTTTCCTTAATGTAGTTTCGCCTACTCGACTTATTATATCCCGATATTCTATATATTATAGTGTCTTTATCTCTAAATTTATAGAAGATATATAAAAAAATTTAAATGTATCAGATGTAGAATTTTGTTCTTTAAAAGGCGTAATATCAAAAATTTGCAAAAAATAATATTTAGAAGAATTTTTTTAAAAAACTACTACTTCCGGTTGTTCAATTGTTACCAAAACCTTTTCAGCTCTTCCCACGAATGTCAGATTGAAGAAACTGCAGTTAAATATTTTTTAAGTCTTATAGTTTTTGAGGAATCGTCCCTCCAACATCCATACATACACACACACACACACATACACACATCCACACACACACACAGACATCATCGTAAAAATGTTAAAATCGGTTTATATGGACCTTAAATCGTGCTTATTCACTTAAATCTCGATATGTGATTTTTAGCATGAATCCAATACCTCTCTTAGCGAGAGGTAAAAAAAGTATAATAAATTAATTGCAATAATATATTTTCTTTCCCTAATAATAAAATATAATATTACAGTTCAAATATACATTATTTTGTAATTTGCTCAACATTTTTACGTAAGTCTGTGAACCACTGAAGAATTTTAAACTCGGATTTTCACAAATTGTCTTTCATACTTCACTATGTAGTTCAAGATAAAAAAAAAATTAAAAAAATATCGTGGAATAGCCTATTACTTGAATGCGTGGAAGATGTCTTCACGCAAGAGGTTTGTACAATATTACAAATACATCATTAATTCAAAATATTTATTTTAAAGCGAACATAAAAATAAGTAGGCAATGACCATTTGTTTCACTAGAAATATTTATTTCATTAGACATTTGTATTTATTGGAAGAATTTTCTAAATTTACTCCTATTTGTTTAACTTTTAATAAAGGGAAATCCATGAAAGTTGTATTTTATAGACTAAATTTTATAATTGTCACGATCGATTTATTTTAGAATGCCCAAAAAGCCAATGTATTTTGCAACTTTTACATTCGAGTCAATCGGGAAGCAATTCTTCCTGGTCGAGTGTTGCATACAGGAAATGTCATTTTGAAGGTAACGAGTACAAAAATATATTTAAATTGCTACAAATCTTCGTAAACAAGTAGTTAGTAACTTGTATGATAAGCTACAATAGGTACTTTATAACAATAATTGCATGTAAATTGGTAGAAAAGAATTTTTACTGAATGAATAAAACACAGGAATTATAACTATTTTACATAAATTTCGTCATTTATTCAAATGCTAAGCTGTTTTTTGTTATTATTTGCAAAATATATATGACGCAAAATACAAAGTGCAATTGAATTTTTGTTAGTCCAAAACATGAATAACAAGAATGGAATACTGTAATAAATATATAACCTTTCATGTCTTTCTGACATATTTATAATACCTTGGTTGTAATAAATATATAGTATACATTTCCATAATTTTGTAATTAACTTATTAATGATATAACAAAATGCAAGAATGTTAATAATAACTTTTCTGAACTTGGTTCGGAACGTTGTGACGACAAAACATGGCTGGTTTTTGCAACTTTTTAAAAATATCATACTTTAAAACGATTTTATACAACAAAAAATAAAAATAAAAAATAATTTAATCATACTGATCGATGAATTAGACTATCCTTTTTCGATTTAAACAGAAAAAAGGTGCAATTATTTTTTTTTTCAATGACCTCATTATGAATTAAGATAAATTACTAATTATACTAATGATCATTAGTATTTGTCGTTTGTCTCGGCTATTAGGGTAATTTTTAGGACCAATATATTTACCTTAGACTCCACAATATTCAATTATTTTCTCATTGGGTTTTTTTTGCATGGTTCCAATTTTAAGGATTAAAAATTAAAATAAATGAAAGCGAACTATACTGTACACCGAAAACGACAAATGCAGTTATAAACAACATTAGCTGGAATTGGAATTGTAAGAAGATACTAGTATAAATAGATAGAGCAGTCATGTAAATATGCTTCGAATTATGCATTTCAGTATTTTGAGGAAAAATATTTACGAAAACAACTAGTAATGATGGGATTTCACACAGTTTTCGTCAAAAATATGTTGACAGGAATGTCAACAGCTTATTTTTACTTGTCATCTTTCTTAAGTGCAGCGTAAATAGATCGCACCAAAAATTGTATAGAAATCGAGTATAGCTAAATAATATAAAAAAATCTGTTGTGGCCAGCACAAGACCTTCCGTTAATTTGATGTATTTTGTACAAATCCCATACCAAAAGTTCATTGGAAATGATTCTATATATCCAGTAATAAATTGTAACACGAACATAATACATTTTTTTACAAAGAAAGTTCCTTGGAAAATATTATATAAATCCAATATGTATACTCATATATAAATACTCTAAAATTTACAAGCAAATAATATTGCTACCAAGTTTTTATCTGTACCCATTCCTAAATTATTGCCCCAAAAGTCAATATACCCCACATTTAGATAAAAATTTCAAAATTTTCAAAAATCTAATTTTATGTATCTAGATACTTCTTAATGCTTAATGATTCCAAATTTTGAAACCGCAGGTCGATATCTCTTTTTGTTCTCGAGATATTTAGATTCAAAGTTTTGCTCAAAACTGCCCATTTTTGGATAATAACCCAAAAATGGTTCGAGATATGAATTTGGCGACAATACCATTCGATTCTACGGGCAAAATTACATAAGTATACCAATTTTCAGAATTTTTGAACACCGCATACAATCTCTACAGCAAAATAACTGATAATGGTCAAAAATCTCAAAAATTTAAGGTGTACCCCTTACGATTTTTCAGATTTTGGCCATTATCAGGGGTTTTCAAGCTTTTATTCATAAAAAATGAACCGGTTTGACAAAAATTATGAAAATTGCTATACTTATGTATTTTTGTCCGTAGAATCGAATGGTGATGTCGCCATATTCATATCTCGACCCATTTTTGGGTTATTACCCAAAAATGGGCAATTTTGAACAAACTAGATATCGGCCTGCGGTTTCAAAATTTGGAATCAGTGCATTGAGAAGTATCTAGATACATACAAATTAGATTTTTGAAAATTTTGAAGTTTTTATCTAAATGTGGGGTATATTGAGTTTTGGGGCAATAATTCAAAAATGGGTAGATATATAATCTTGGTAATAATACTATTTGATTGTAAAGAGAATGTTACGTAACTGTACGCATTCTTAGAGTATTTGAACAACTGTGTGAATTTTTAGAAATACATGTATTGAAATAAAAATTGATAAATGCTATAAAAAAGTTCCTTGGAAAAGATTCTATATATCCAATAAAATTATGACACGAACACATACTATTTTTTTCAAATTCCATACTAAAAGTTCCTTTGAAAAGATTCTATAAATTCAATAAAATTATAACATCAACATACACTATGTAAATTGCACTTGACAATTCCTTCTTTCTTCTTCAGCTTTCTCCAATTTTCACACACGGACATACATAACCACACACACACACACACACACACACACACACACACACACACACACACACACACACACACACACACATACACACATACTTACATACATACTTACATACATACATACATACTTACATACATACATACATACATACATACATACATACACACATACATACATACACACATACATACATACATACATACATACATACATACATACATACATACATACATACAGACAGACAGACATCATCTTAAAAATGGTAAATTCGTATTCTAGGGACCATCAAACGTGCTTATTCATTAAAAACTAACCAACGAATTTTTTGATCAAAGACAATACCTTCCTTACCTAAAGGTGACGGAAGGTAAAAAGAATTATTATCTATTTCGGACCTTCGTTTAACAATATGACTAGTCACAAAGGCAATACATCTTCGTAGTCAGCTCCAGTGGCTCAACGCCTCTTAGTTATGAGGGTTCAGGGTTCGAATCCCACTAAGGCATGGATGTTTGTGTACGTAAACCTACTCAGTAATTGGGATTTGATCTTGTTGAGAGGCTTAAAGAAAGGGTTGGAAAATATGTCATTCTTATTCCGAAAAAGTGATTTTTATAAGTGTTTTTTGCCACGTGTGTACTATAAAAAGTCACTATACACCTATCAATATGCAGTATGTTAATTGTGGAAACGTTTTTGTCACATAAAATTATGTTATTACACTATTACCGCATTAAAATCTTAGCATGTAGTATGGTAATGAGTATAAGAATAACACTTAGAGCTACGACAAGTGTGACTGATTTCTATTCATTCATAAATATCCTTTACGATCCAATATAATTACCCGACCAGCCGACTGTTGATATATGAGTCGTGCATGTCATTATCCTTGAAACAAGTGTTGACAAATCATAAATATCATTGTGATGAAAAAAAAAAGAGATATTCAAACAGTTGCAGGATGAAGGATGTAATGTTTCCCTATTATGCATTGTGAGGAATTTTTATTTGATAATCTTTTCAAGGATGGAGAAAACGTATAACTTTGTAAATATAGGAAGTGATTATAAAGTATAATACAGACTGCGGAGTAATTATCATTGGATTATTTGTTCATTAGTACTAAATATGCAGATCCTATGCTATAATAATGGAAAAGTATTTCTATAATCTTTGTTAGATTGTCAAACAAATGTTATAATAAAACGCATATGTTGTTTGTTGTTTGTCCAGCCTTAATAGAAATATCTCTAATTCAATTTTAGATTTGACAGCTGTTTATTTTACGTATCTGTGACGGGATTTGTGTAATAGCTAGTTACACCAACGGGGCTTAAATTTTAAGCTAGGTTTAAACAAAAATATGCAAATCATAATTTTGACAGCAATATATTTTAATGCATTTGACATTTCATTTCGATGCAATATTGTCAATTTAAGCCAAGTTTAATATTTAAGTTTCGTTGGTGCAACGGTCATATATAACCAAAACGGATATATTTGACATTTTATAGGTAATCTAAATCGTTTTTAATTTTTATACAAATATTGAATAAATAAATTTATGTTCATCAATTTTCTGTACGTTTACTCAATATTTCATAAAGATCAATTTCCTGAAACGTACAGAAGTTGAATCGAATTATATTATACCGGTTCATACGGTCTTGGAAATCACAATAAACTGAAAATATTATAACCTATAAACATAAATTTAAACTATAAAGATAATCCAATATGAGATAAATTTTTGTATGAAAGAATATGATCAATATTACTATGCTACATTTATAATGTTAAATATAACTAAAATATATACATATACAGGGATGGGCAGAAAGGACGGGCGTTTTCTAAAACGTCACAAAATTGATACTTTTATTTAAGAAAAAAATTACTGACAGATTTGAGTTTGTAATGGCATAGAAATTGACAAAATCAAGTACGGAAAACAAACATCGTGCATGTGGCGTATGTTATCGTTAATGCATTTCTGGAGGCGTTCTACGAAGTTTGCAAGTACTCATTCCAACATCGTTCTGTCAATTTGGGTGACTTCTACGCGAATAGTTTTTTTCAGGTTCTTCTAATATGCGGAGTTTGTGTTCGTAGGTACGTACTTTGAAATTTGTAATAACATAAAATGTCAAAAAGTGATATTTAACTGCGTTTTTTCAATAAAAACTGTTAAGAACTTCATATAAATGTACTTCCGGTTGTTCAATTATAACCAAAATCTAATCAGCTCTTTATATGGATGTAAAGAAGAGAAATATGAAAGAATTATAATTTTTAGAATTGTAGTGGAGTTATCGCCGGAGAAATTTTTGTCACACGCGCACATATACAGACATCATCGTAAAACTAGCAAAATTGTATTTTAGGGACCCTAAAACGTCCTTATTCATTAAAAACTCACCACCGAATTTTTTGACCAGACAATACCTACCTTCCTTAACTAAAGGTGACGGTAAGTAGGTAAAAGTTAACATTATATTCTCTATATTTCTAATTTTAAATGGCACAAAAGTGACGCCTGTGGTGCACTCTCCACACCAGCAATGAGTGCCCGTGAGGTGACGCCTGGTAAGCGCCCGCACGGTACAAATATGTCATCATCATTACCGATATCTGCGATAAAGCAGATTGTGGCACACTCAGAAATGGGTAATATGCCGTGATGATAATAATTATTTATTTATTTATTTATTTATATTCTCTATATCTATAATAGATTTCAAATAGACACCCGGTATATCAAAATGTAACATTTTTAGCTTCAATCTCATTTTGATCAATAACTGACACAGTCCGTTTTCGACAAGTTCAAATTTTTTTATTATTGCGATATGCTTCTATTTGGCTAAGAGTCGAACTTTTTTACTTGAAACAAGGACAAATTTTCCATTTTGGCGTTTTAGGTACTAAAGGTATTCACATATAATAAATAGTACAATAGCGCTATTGTACTATTATTATTTCAATAGCTGCCAGTGCTTTTTGGCGATTCTTCGATAGATGGCTCTGCATGTGGGTACATTTCCCTCTTAAGTCAACTATCTTTTATGAGATGTTTATATCTTTCGCCATGCTCAATTGGGAATTGTCTCTGCAAAGAGACGGCAGTTATACCATACTGATGAGCTCTAACAAGAGTGAAACGCGTCTATGGTTACTAGTTGAGCATGGCCGGTGTCTGATGATGGCCGAAAGGTTGATTCAAACGCTGAAATCTTGTGAAACATGGCGAGTGTTTTCTTAATATTTTATTAAATATAATATTTTATTATTTACATATATGTAAGTTCTTTAAGTGACATGTAATATTTCCAACGTATAAAAAAAACATAATAACTAATTGCACGATATTGCTTTGTTAAGAAAGTTCTATACTTAATTGAAATTGGTTGTAAATATATTTTCTAGTTATTTTAATATTATCTAGCAAACCTACCTATTGAAAATCTTGTAAGAAAAAACTTCAAGTACAAAAAATCTGTTGTGGCCAGCACAAGACCTTCCGTCAATTCGATGTATTTTGTACAAATCCCATACCAAAAAGTCCTTGGAACAGATTCTATATAATATCATGTAAAATCGAACACGAACACATACTATTTTTTTACAAATTCTATACCAAAAGTTGATTCGAAAAGGTTCTATAAATCCAATAAAATTATAACATAAATATACACTAAGTAAAATGCACTAGACACTTCCTTCATTTCTTCTTTCCTCTATTTTATTAGGGGTCGCTTTTTCCTCTTCTCTTCCACTCATTCTTGTCCAACGCATCACACAGTCCTTTCTTTCTCAAGTCTTTTGCGATACAGTCCTTCCGTCTTCTCTTTCTGTGCGTGTCACTTGCGAGGAACACTATGTCATATCAATTTTAGATCCTATACGCTCCATATTTGGATTTGCACTTCCAAATGACATCTGTCAATTAGAATTTTTTAATATATCATCTGTTTCCATGATAAATACCAAAGCAGACTAATTTTTCAAAATTAATTTCTTTATAACGCTTTAAATCGACATCTATTGATTATGAAGGAAAATGTATAATAAAACCATATAGAGAAGAGTATTTTCTTTAATATGTATAATAACAAAATGTCAAAAAATAATATTTAACTGCGTTTTTTTAGGAAAAACTGTTAAAAACTTCAAATAACGGTACTTCCGGTGGAGTAATTATAACCAAAATCTAATCAACTCTTCATATGGATGTACAGAAGAGGAATACGAAAGAATTATAATTTTTAGAATTATAGTATTGGAGTTATCGTCGGAGAAAAATTTGTCACACACGGACACACACACACACGGACACACACACACACGGACACACACACACACACACATACAGACATCATCTTAAAAATGGTATATTCGTACTGTAGGGACCCTAAAACGTGCTTATTTATTAAAAACTCACCACCGAATTTTTTGACCAAAGACAATACCTTCCTTACCTAAAGGTGACGGAAGGTAAAAAGAACAGCATAAAAAGCTCATCCGCTTTATTGTCTGTTGTACCCACTTTATTTACTATTTCTAACTACAGGATGCAACTCCGAGTATTTTTTATTTTTTATTTATTTACTTTACACATTACAAATCAATATTTTCGCTAACTAACCACATGTACCCGAAATAGACAACTTGGGAACATTTTTTCTAAAATAAAGTTTAGTGACTTTCGTTTGGCAATAGCAGTAAAAATCCTAGAAAGATTTTAAACCCAACATTTTATTTTTAAATCCACCAACAAACATCATCGTATCGTATCTAGCACAGCACACTGTGTTCAAGCCAAGAGATTTTCAAGTATTGTTAGAAAAGTACCTGAGAGCTACAATAAGGTATTGTTAACTGAAGAATAGAGTCACGGTACACGAAGAGAATAATTACTATTTGAAATATGAGGCAAGACTACATGTTCGCACAACGTTGGAGAATTATTGGATTTTTTTTGCAAAAATGTACGTTTACGACAGGTTGTTATTACAAATGATGTAAACACGGTGCTCATTTTTGAAATACCTACAATAAAGATGTCTATATTCAATATAAGACTCTTTCCAATTTATAATTGGGAAAGTGTACTTGAAAATACATATTGAAATATTATAGGCCAATGGGCTACTTGCGTGGTACTGAAAATCTGATTTCTGTCACTATATACGTAATGTTATGTTGAAAATATATAAAAATATAAATTTAATTTTTAAAAAATTATTTATTTTTCAGTAAATTAAGAAAGAAAATTTTCTGTGACGTCATTATATTGAACTGGAACTGTTTAAAAATGTAACGTATAGATGGCATTGCGTGCAAGAAACAAAAATATTAAATAAAAAAAGGTACGCAAGTAGCCCATTCTGAACAAATCTGTAAGTCTTACAGATCTGTAAATCTGTAAAAAAAAACTGACAAAAACACATCTAGTTTTGTTGATTAATATAAAATTATACATAAGAGCGGCGGGTTTCGTTGCGATTTTGTTCATTATTTACAGATTTACAGATCTGCAAGACTAATGCCCGTATTCATAAACACTCGTAAAATTTTAAACGGTTCGTTATAATTTTTATCCAATAAAAACAGTCGACATTGAAAGAAAAATCGAAATTTTATTTGTCAAATGTGATTATATTTGTCAAAAATTATGAGCCGTTTTGAAACTTTACGAGTGTTTATGAATATGGGCATTACAGTTTTGTTCAGAATCGGACAGTTATATAAGAAAAATAGCAATAGCAAAAAAGTATGATGTGGCCAGCACATTATCTATCAACAATTGAATGTATTTTGTACAAATCCCTTTCCGAAAGTTTCTTGGAGAAGATTTTATATATCCAGTAAAATTGTAACACGAACATAACTATTTTCTACAAATTCCATACCGAAAATTCGTTAGAAAAGATTCTATATATCCAATAAAATTATAACAGGAACATATATTATGTAAATAGCACTTGACACTGACATCTGTCAATTAGAATATTTGTGTACATTACCAGTTTCCATGGTTATATCATAGCTGGATGGTTTATGAAAGTTAACCTCTTTAAAATTCTTTATCTCTATATCTATTGAATATGAAGGAAAATGTGTATTCAAACCATATAGACAATAAAATATTCTTTCATATTTATATTAACATAAAATGACAAAAAATGATATTTAACTGCGTTTTTACATTTACTGTCAAGAACTTCAAATAAAGGTACTTGCTGTATAACCAAAATCTAATCAGCTCTTCATATGGATGTAAAGAAGAGAAATAATTGTAGAGTTGGAGTTATCGTTGGATTTTTTTGTCACACACACACACACACATTCATACATACATACATACATACATACATACATACATACATACATACATACATACATACATACATACATACATACATAAATAGAAATACATACAGACATCATAGTAAAATTAGTAGAATCGTATTCTAGGGACCCTGAAACGTGCTTATTCATTAAAACCCAAATGCAATACGTTCCTTACGGTGACGGAATATAAATAATTGTTATAAAATTTAAATCATCCTGAACTACTGGTATATTTCATTATGTCAGATCTAGATCAAAAGAAAATGTAAAAAATCAGCATTTCTTTTTAATTTTAAACTGAGTAGGTATTACCCTACTTTTTTCTAATTTTATTTTTCTGTGCGGAGACCACCTGTTACTCTGACAAATTGTATTTTAATGGTTGGAGTTACTTGACGACCAACACCAGGAATTGTAAAGCTACAAAAACCGAAGAATCCCTTCAAAACAAAATATATTCAGCTGTTTAAATTCATTTGTAATTTCGTAATCTTACTTGAAAAGATCAGTAGGAAAAAAAGAAAAAAAATGTGCATTTTTTTATAAATAAATGAGTGAAACGAATTTTAAATATGGTTAAAAATTATGAATTGGAGTTAAACAATTATAAAGGAACTATATAATAATGCAATAGGTAAGTAAATACTGTTTTCACAAAGGTTTTACACTTTATTTTGTCATTCATTATCGAGTGAAATTTACAAAGAAAAACTAATTTCAAAACAACTTCTTTGTAATTGAGACAAGAATTTTGTATGTATTTTCTTCTTTATATAAAAGCAAAAACAAGTTTCTTTAGTGCAATTACAACTTTGTAATTTATGATTCTTTATTATTTTTAATTAAAAAAATGTTTAATATAAATGAATAATTCAAAGAAGTACAAAATAAGTTATTTTGTGAAATTGTTAATTTTTCATAAAAAAAAGTTACGTTTGACAGAACAACAAACACATTATAGATAAAAAAAACAATTGTTTTGCAATTCAGTAAATTTATGATACGTAAACAATAATTTAAAATTTATGAGCTGTCTTTACCCTGGGTACGTTTAAGCAATATTTAATACAACAATAATACAATGTAAATACATTTAATTACGTTGCGTATTATTGCATACCTATATAGTATTCAAAAATATATTTTTATTGTTTGAAAGTCATCCTTAGTATAATTTTCGTGAATAAATCTTCACTTCATTAGAATTGAATAGCACTAGCATATTGCCAAGTGATTTTAAATCCAAAAAAATTTCATCACTTTTCGCAATAATGTTCAAGAATTTCAACTTTAAAATAAATAACAATTCATCATGAAATAATCAAAACAAATAAATAACAATTAAACAGTTGACTAGAGTTCTATAAATAAAACAACATCGTACTCTACGCACTCTAGATTCTACTACACAAGATCTGTAACCACATCAAGAAGTCTATGAATAGCAGTAATAGATTGTGAACATCTGCCCATCGGACGGCGTCTACCACGAGTCTAGTCCTCGTCGATCTGCTTTTGTTTTGTGAAAGTACAGATCTAGGGATTGTTCAGCACAATGGCTCGACTTAGTTGACTTTGAATTTGAATAGAAGAAATTTTCTTAACTTAATAAAATAAATAGAAGTCTTAGATGTTTTTGTTTGATAAGTGATGACTTTACTGACGTTAGGAATGATTTTAAAGTTCTATATTTAGAAGTTGTCGTATTTTATTTGTGTCTGCGAATTTTATCACATGCGTATGCACTAAACGTGTTTTCCTAATAAAATAAAACTCTACCTATGTTTGAAGTAAGAAAATATGTGGCTTCGAGATCTATTTATTTCTGAAGTAAATGAAATAAAACACGAAGTTAACTTTGCGGATTGGGTGTTAATACTGTTCTATTTTATTTGTGTCTGCAACTCTTGAACACAAAGATATCAAGACGGTATTTAGTAACTGGATTTTCCAGTAGACCCTACCTCACTTCAACAAACTACCTTAAAAGTAATGAAATTAAGATGTAAAAGAAATGAAATCTTCATCTGTAAAGTAGGTACCATCTTTCCAATTTAATAAAAATCCTAGTAAATTTGAGAAACCGTGATGCAACGAGATATATTGTCACAAATTAAACAAATATTTATTTAAATCCAGTACGTCGAACAAATTTTTAATTAAATGACATCTTTCTATACTTACCTAGTCTTGTTCGTTTTGTGTATAATATACAAATAGGAGATCACTGAAGAGCACTGAAAATTATCTGATGACATTGTCGACTGCATTCGACTTTTATTTGAAGTTTACAAACTACACTCACATTTATCAAAGTACATCAACATCATAGACACACCTCTATTTTCATTGAAAATAAATGTGTACTGTAATTTCCTTTTTGTGATCTTCAACCGATGTGTCATACGAATTACAGACATTGGACTCTACTAAATACGAATATATATAATTCGTCTAGGTTTGCACTCTAGATAGAGAATAAAAAGAAGGGAATATTATTTTATGTACATTCTACTGTAGAGGCTAATTTAAGATTCGAAGGAATTCCAGGTATAGTGACTTTACTAATGATACGGCAGATTTAATGGTATATTTTCTTGCCATTACTAGTGTTTCACAAGACAAGATTTCTTGTCTTGCTAGGCTATTTTTTGTCTTGTCTTGCAAAACAAGACAAGAAATTTAAATAACTCTTGTCTTGTGTTACTCTTGCAAGCAAAAATCTTGTCTTGCTTGCAAGACTCTTGCATATTTCTTGTCTTGCAATTTCATATCAATAGGAACAACATATTTAAATCGGAAGTGATATTTTACTTGAAGCTGTGAAGAGATTTTCGTGAAAAAATGTATTATGCTATAATTGAAAACTTTTCAAATCTTGTATTTAACACTTTTATATTAATGAGACCGACATATTAGATTCTTGTTAATATTAGTAAACCTAAAGTGGTACTTTACTTGAAGCTCTGAACTGATTTCCTTGAAAAAATATATTAAAATATGATAAAAAAAAACTTCTCAAATTTGGTTTTAGAACTCGTAAAAAAAACTTGATAAAATATAATACAAAATTTCTTATTAAAGACTTTTCTATTTATTGGAACAACAAATTAGATTTTGTTTACAAACGATAAAGTGATATTTAACTCCAAGCTCATTGCAATTTTAAACATCGAATTAGCGGGAGGTCATGTGCTGGCCATATCAGATTTTTTATCTCTAAATCTATAGAAGATATAATAAGAAAATTTAAATCAGATCGAGTACTTAATGCTCTATTATTTTTTGTACTACAAATTTTCAAAATATAATATTTAGAAGATTTTTTAAGAATCTACTACTTCCGATTGTCAATTGTTACCAAAGCCTTTTTAGCTTTTCTGATTAATGTCAGCTTAGCTAGAGGTAAAACCTATAATAAAATGTTGATATAATGAATTATAATATAATATTGCAAGAGTGCAAGAATACAAGAAAATACTAAAAAATCTTGCTATTCTTGCACTTTTCTTGCAACGCATATTCTTGTCTTGTCTTGCAACGAACTATATAACTCTTGTCTTGTTCTTGCAAGACTCTTGTGAAACACTAGCCATTACCGACCAATCAATGAGTTTTACTAGTTTTACGATGATCTCTCTCTCTCTCTCTCTCTCTCTCTCTCTCTCTCTCTCTGTGTGTGTGTGTGTGTGTGTGTGTGTGTGTGTGTGTGTGTGTGTGTGTGTATGAGAAAACTCGAACACTATACAATTCTAAAAATTATAATTCTTTCGTATTCCTCTTTTCTACGTCCATAAGAATAGCGGATTAGATTTTGGTTATGATTGGTACCCTTATTGAAGTTCTTAACAGTTTTTCTTGATCGTGCTAAACTATCCCATTCTAGTATAGGGGCGGTTAAGCTTGTTATGAATGTCCCTCGATTTTTGGTGAAGAGAACTATATCTATGCTTTTTGTGATGCTGTTACGATACCGTCTCTAGCATTAGGTATCGTTTACTCTGAACTTTTTCTTCGTCACCATCTGCTCTTTCACCACCTTGCGTGCACGTTAGGGGCGTTCACCAGCCCCCTTGTATTATAACCAAGCTACGCCACCGGCTGGCAGATGTGCGTCACACGACGATCTAGGTAGGCATAGACAGAGAGTTTGTTGACCCTGTAGTCTACGACTCAGGGAGGTTTTTTGTTATTATTTTAAGGTTATATTTACTCAGATGCATCTGCGATAAAATATTGCAGATTAATGATGGAGATTTATCTGGATTATTTACATACGTATAAGCCCGTATCATAATAGTAATAAATATGGTATCATGATTTTTATCCATGGTCTTCGGTGACACAATAATAAAAAAAAATGAGAAGTAGCGCTATGGTAGGTAAGTCAGCAGAAGAATAATGATTTTCTGTCACCATTTTTGACCAAAAATAGTACGATAATCTAAAGGTGCTTCAAAAATATCAAAGATCTAAGGGCAGCTTTATGTTGAACTTAATGGGCTACTTGCGTACGTTTTTTTATTTCATATTTTTGAAGAGCAGGTAAAAACTTGCTACCCCTATCTTTTCTTTTGACAAAATTTTTATTAATTAGCCAGAAAAAAAATAATGAAATTTGATTATTTGAATTACCGCCATGTATGACGTAGAATTATGCCGCACCAATGAGTGATCGTAAAGCCATAACGTTTGTTTGTACGGGTAATGTAGATCCGTATCGATATTTTAAATTACATGTAACTTCCTATGTGTTTATTTGTGAAGTAATTAATATATTTGAGAGCCCAGAGAGAACAAAATGTCAAATTCAAATTAAAACTTTCTCGCACGCAATGCCATCTATAAGTTACATTCTTAAACATGGTTCTCTTCCTCATTTCAATATAATGACGTCACAGAAAATTTTCTTTCTTAATTTACTAAAAAACAAATAACTTTTTTAAAATAAAATTTATATTTTTATATATGTTTTCAACATAACATTACGTATATAGTGATAGAAATCGGATTTTCAGTACCATGCAAGTAGCCCATTAGATTAGATTTTAAAATATAAACTCACTTAAAACCCATGCGATGGTTTATGAACGATTTATGCTCAGTTGCACCAACAAGGCTTAAATTTTAAGCTAAGCTTAAACAAAAAAATGCTAGTCGAAATTGTGACAGCAATATATTATAATTCATCTGACATTATATGAGTTCTGTCTGTATACACTAGAAAAAGAAATACATGTAAAGGAAATTTACTAAAACATTGGTAGAAGATTTGAAAAATTCCTCATAAAAAATCTTCAATAAGAAATATCTTCTTTTCTATGGGGTTCCGTGGACGCGTGCCTGAGTGTCTGGTCGCGAACCTGGGGGAACCGGGTTCGATCCCGACAGACGCCAAATATTTCCAATTTTAAATAGCACAAAAGTGACCCCTGTGGTGCACTCTCCACACCAGTTATGAGTGCCCGTGAGGTGACGCCTGATAAGCGCCCACACGGTAAAATATATCGTCACCATTACCGATGTCTACATGTGTTGTAGATACTGGCACACCCAGAAATGGGTAATATGCCGTGATGATATATTTATTTATTTCTTTTCTACAAAATAGTAGAAAACCGAAAATATGTTCATTATAAATTATCTTTTTGTTTTTATCTGTGTTAACTAAATATTGTATCCTTACTTTTGAGCACTCAGTATATATGGAAAATAACAATTAATAACATTGTTGTTCTAATCTTGAATGAATCATATTTACTTACAGTCTAATGAATTATGTACACTGTAGCATTTTATTTCATGCCAAAAGAAATCTTGGCAGAAACCGATCACAGTTGGCTTTCAAAAGCCAACAAGTGGTATATTCAAATATAAAGGAAGCTTATAATGCACAAGAATTCCAAAAATAAAAAGAATAACTTCTTGCGCTAAGCACTATTTGAAAAGACTTTTATCGCAGTATACTCAAACAAACAATCCTTTGTATGAGCCAAGATTTTTATAAAATCCAACCACAACCACAAAAAAAGAAAAAAACAATAGAACAAAATAGTATATATTATATTAACGACCGGTTAACACAACTTAAATTTAAGCTTTCCTTGATTAGACAATATTGCAGCAATAATGTCAAATGAATTATTGTGCATTGCTCATAAAGACGTCATTACGAAATTGAATTACGTATCGAAAAAGCCCTTCATTTCGATAATCATTTTTTTCTTTTAGAAGGTTGGTACTAGATGACACTTAAATTTTCAAACGTCATAAATCAGAATTGACAAATAAGTTAATAAATATCAATCCAATGATCTAATGTTATACCAACTACAGAATAATCAAAACTAATTGATGCAGATCGCAATTCAATTATGGGGATCTTTTTGTCCCACAGTTTGCACAACCCCAGGTGAAAGCGGAAATACTATTTGACATGTCGTTTTGACCATAAATACAAATAGGTTATATCAGAGCAGGGGCCTGACAGCGACAGCTAATAGGATTTTGAGTGATTGAAATGATTTAGATTATTGCTTATGGATAATGTAAGAAATAATAGTACGTTGGTACGGGAAAGAACAAGCAATTTAATAAAAAATTTTAAATATACCCAAATTTAAATTTTCAAATGTCACTGTCAACAGTGTTAAAAACAAAAAATAAATGTATGTATCAATCTTACCTATTTCAAGTATTGCTAAATGAATAAATTATTTTTGATCACTCTGTACAACATTACATATACAAATTTCCCTAAATAAAAACGGTTTAATATATGTAGCAGTATTTTTTTAAATTTCAGTACATAAAAAAAATCAAAATAGTATTTCATTTCACAAGTACGTAATTGCTTAACAAATAGAGTAGGTATGTATACTTTTTCTACGACCACAGTTTTACAGGATTTTATTTTATTCATTTGTATGTTACTTTTGATTTTTGCGCTAAGGGCTTATATAGTATAGTTATACGAGTATGTTTGTATCTATCTGTCAAATAATTGTTTTGATAGGCAATATTGCCAAGCCAATTCTAATGATAGTTCCTTCATGTAAAAGTGATTGTAATGAGATATGTATTTACTTAATACAAATCGTGTGTAAGTCAATTTGAAATTTTTTATTTAAATATCAATTTGAATATTGTCAAAAATGTTAACTAAAGAAATTAAAGCTTTTCTTCTTGAATCCTAATTTTAGAAATATAAATAAATTAGAAAACGGTGAATGGCAATATTCCATACTTTATTATCGTTTCTCCTTAAAATTTCACGATCAATTTTGACAACTTGATTTTTGAATTAAATAATAAACAGATATATTCACCGATTTTTCATACTTGACCGTTGCGTCATTAATTGTTGAACAGCAAAATAACAAGTAATTGTATGTTTATCTCTGTCTTACTTATGGTTTCCTACATTGTCTTCAATACGTATATCTAATACACGAACATCAAACTATGACGTAACGATCAAGTGTGAAAAATCGGTTTATACGTTTCTGTATTAATAGCCTACTCCAAATTAGGTTTTTCTGAACACACTGTATATGTTACTTATAAGAGAGTAGAAAAAGTTTACTTTTGACACCCTATTTCATTTGAAATCAATTAAATTTTCATTTTTCGTTTTGTCAAAACCAAATATTCAACCTGTTTAATGCTTTCCATCGTTCTTCTGCACTTTAAGTTATCATTAAGTATAATCATCATTGGGTTATTCCAGGGTCGGTCGAAATTGCTTATTAATTTCACAATAAAATATTATTGTGCATTTTCCTCAAATATTCCAATTATGCTTTCATAGTCCATTGCCCTCTTTTAGTAAGAACAATTTAATTTCCGCTATTTCCTTGTACTGATAACCCTGTAGGCACAGCAAACTCTTTGAATTTGAACAGAAAGTGGTAGATAAACAGACATTTTACGTACATTTTTTTGCTCCGTTCTGTTATCAAATCAAAATTTTATACCTTGCAGCATCTTTCTCTGGAGTTGTTTTAATTAAAACGCCTATATTTAACAACGTACAAAAAAAATACTTTAAAAAAATCACAGATTTCGCGTTGCCAAGCAAAATGAATCGCAGGAGAACTTCGCATCAGACGGTTGAATATTCGCTAATGTCCTCGGATACCTGAATGAACATAGAGCAATTTTGGCAACCTTAGAAGTTGGTATTTTAAATTATCGATTCGCGTGCGTAGTTCCATGCAATTTTTCTTCGATAGAAAATATTATATAGACGTAAATATTTACATACGAATAAAGAAATTAGTCTGGAATTTGTGTGATATGAATATAAAATACTTGGACAAATATTTCAACGAAATATAAACACAAAGTGGGTATCAATGCTTGGTTGAAACAATAAGTTTTGGATTAAATGTCATGGTTCACAAACATCCGATGGAATAGCTTTCCTGAAATTTAATCCATCAATTTGAGTTTCGGTAACGACGATCTTAATCTGATTAATTAGTAGTCCGGAGGATAATCAACAAAGCTTAAGAGATTTCATTTATATTAGTTACTCGTCTTGCTTTTATTTGCATTTTTAAACTGAAAACAGAATAGTATATTTGGTTAAATAAAACTGTGTTGTATTATGATTATGGTTAATAGAAATTTGTATTGATATTTCTGTTTTATATACCGGGTGTCTACTTGAAATCCTTAATATAGGTAATATAGTTAAATAAATAAATAAATAAATAAATAAATAAATATATCATCACGGCATATTACCCATTTCTGGGTGTGCCAGTATCCACAACACATGTAGACCTCGGTAATGATGACGATATATTTTACCGTGAGGGCGCTTACCAGGCGTCACCTCACGGGCACTCATAGCTGGTGTGGAGAGTGCACCACAGGGATCACTTTTATGCCATTACCTATTAATTTTAGAAGTTTTAAATAAAAAAGTTCTAAAAACTCCACAATATGAGACTAAAATTAATCACAATTTCATTTATTTTACGAAAAAAACGCAAATTAAATTTCGCAATTACAGCAAATTTCAGAGTGCCATTGAATTACTGATTATAATACATAATTCTACTCTCGTCAATAAATAATTTTATATAATTATTAAAAGTATAATTAAACACAAAAAGAAAGTACAAAATGATTCATGAATGGTATATTATTATAACATTAAATAATTATAATAATAATATGTCAAAAGTTATATGTCAAATAAAAACAAATAAAACAGTAATTCAATGGCACTCTGAAATTTGCTGCAAATATCGAATTTTAATTTGCGGTTATTTTTTGTAACATAAAATGAAATTGTGATTAATTTTAGTCTCGTATTGTGTAGGTTTTAATTCTGAACAACTTTTTTATTAACAATTTTTCTCTAAAATTAATAGGTCAGAAACTACAGCAAAATAAAAAAAAAATTGAAAATATAAAATATAGTTATATTCCAAATCTAAATTCTAAATTTCTAAATTTGTAAATCGTTCATAAACCATCGTATATTGGTTTTAAGTATGTTTATATTTTATTATCTAAAATCTAAATTACAATTAGTAAATTAATTTCATCATAAACCAGTACTAAAACTTGCCCAAAACAATTTTTCTCTTGCAATTCAACCAAACAGAACAACAATAACCTCACCTAACGCTCTAAAGTTACTTTTGGAAAACCCGAGGTGAGTTTTATGCGTTAGGTGTGTTAGTTGAAATGCAAGCGAAAACAATTTTAAGCGAATCTCTACATTTGCCCGGCAATGTGCGCATCATCCCACTATCTACATTTACTCTAACATAAACATCACAAATTTTGAAAATTTAAAGAAAAATAAAATTGTGGTGTTTCTTATATTTGTCATTGTCATGCATAATGTAATATACTTCCATTCTTTTCACTTTTATCTGGTGTGAATTATATTTTTAAATTTATTCAAATATTCATTTATTCATATCTGTATCTCTCTATACTTCAGTGTAAATACATACAGAAAAGATCGTGATTTAAAGTGATAGAAACACTTTCATATGGTTATTATATGTAAAACTTCATGTACAGTATGAACCCTTGAATGTGAGAAGGATTAACCATTATTTTCTGATCAAAATTGGATATACGTCAATAACAGGAAATAAATTTTTGTATCAGTGTTACCAATTTCAAGTATTTTTTTGTTATTACTAACTGAATCAGTTTTATTTTTGTCACTCTGTATATTTCATTAAAGGTACAATATGAGCGTTATACTTAAATAATCAGCCCTACTTTCAGGTGTTTCTACTGTACATACACCTACATATAGGTATCATTGCATTCGCATATTCGCAACAGCAAATAGGTATTAATTACATGGCTTCAGATTCGAAAGGTGAACTAAGAATCCGTACACATAACACTAATTAAATGCCACAGTTCGACGTAAATTATATAGGTTAAAGTTCACTTTAGTTTTGAAGTTTGCCCTTTAGTAGCATGCATTTAATTATTGTTTGTCTTATTTCTACAGGAAATACAAAATATATAACAATTAAAAAAGTATAAGCTTGTCATTTAAATTGTAAGTATAAAAAAACAATTTTCATTTAGCAGAAATTGTAGCTAGTTTCCGATCTATTTCTAGAGATAATTGAAACCACCTCTCAATAGCTCGCTGACAATCGTTTCAATTTCAATCAAGCGACAAACAAGTGTCATCGGTAAACAATCTTAAAATAAATATAAAAAACAATGGTTAAAAGATCACAGTGTTGGTTTAATCACCAAGCTACTATAAATAACATTTTCAAAACATTGTCTCGCATTCTAGGGATATATTTAGTTTCATAATCTGGCAAATTATAAAAGAAAATCATTATAAACTCTGCTATTAATACTGCAACACGGAGTCGCTAAGTTATTTTCAGCCAGGAGTTTCAGACAGAACAAATTACAGCTGTCAAAATGTTATCTTTTTCCGAGTTCTTTTAGGGATGACTTCTGTAACAGATTCTTTCATAATTGACATTGTTTTGTTCTCTCGTTACAGTTTCAGTAGAGGAAAGTTAAACTTGGTCAAGTTTCAAATCAAAGATAAATGAAAGACGCTTTTAACTTGCTAATTTTGGCGAAAGAGAGCAATTATGTTGAAAAATATGTAACGGCTGGTTGCATAATAATTTTAAAAGTAAACTTTAGTTAAAGCTAAACTTTATTTTAAAGTGACTAATAAAATTCATAATAAAATCTTCCTTTACTTTAAGTTTAAGTGAAGTAGTTCTAAAGTTTTAAAAATTATTTTAGAACAAAACGTTTAGTTCTAATTCAAAAAATCACATATCCATGTAGTTCTCGTTTGTTTCAATAATAACTTAAAAACAATAAGTAGAAAATCTGGTTTGGAAAAACAGAACAGTGTAAAGAAAAATGAAGTTGACATCACGATTTAAAGATATTTACTAAAGAAACAAACAATTGAATGGTGGTTATGGTTTGAAAAATGTATGTGATACGTTTGCTAATTTATCTCCTCAACTTTTTAGACCAAATCGAGAATATTAGCAAAATTTAAAAGTGATGGATGTTTAGATAAGAATCATAAGAAAAGGGTAAGAACAAAAACTGCGCGAACTGAAGAAAATAAAAATAATGTCTACTGTCTACAAAAGTTTTGGCAAATGAACTAAACTTAAAGTGTAATTATGAAACGGTTTTTTTCACGTTTAGATCAAACTTTAAAAGTAAAGTGACTTTATATTTATTATGAAACCTGCCGTAAGTGGCATAAATATATTTTTCCGACGACCCCTACGAAAAGTACGTGATTAAACCACTCGCCTCCGGCTCGTGGCTCAAACTGCACGTTCGTGTGAAATATCCAACTTTCAGCACTAGTTATACAATATACTATTTCCAACGACTACTACGAAAAGTAGATAAATTCACACGCTAAACTATTACTGAAAGTTGGTCATTGCACATCACTAGCAATGCTGTGTGATATAAAATCTCGTTAGCCAATCAGATGCGTCCGCAACTGTGTGATATGATTTTATCACACGCTGCGATAAGTGAGCGAACTAACCTAAAAATTTGTGTATAAATGGAAAATAATCAGAGATGCAGTCGTTTGTAAATTATTTATTTCCTGGCCGAAGTTTCGACTTTTGTTAAAGTCGAAACGTCGGCCAGGAAATAAATAATTTACAAACGACTGCATGTCTGATTATTTGCCATTTTTACATTCTGAAATCAGTCGATCATCGTAATCAACCACTAAAAATTTGTATTTAAAAATTTGACAGTTGCAAATAATTTGCTAAATTTACACGGATTAAGAAGGTTGGACCCTGATTTATCAGATTTTAACATAATTTTTGGTGAATTCTGATAGCAATGATGTTAACATAATCTGTTTTAATATTTTTATGTAAATTTTATATTTTTTTTTTCAGCACGAAAGGGTATTTCAAACTCATGTGATTAAACCACTCGCCTTCGGCTCGTGGCTCAAACTACATATACAATATACTATTAAAATTTTTGCATGAAAACATTGTTATGAATTAATTTCATTCTTAGTGATATAATAACTATTTTCTTTGAACTTTAACTCCTACTTGTATGATATGCCCTTGATACACTAATGTCATCATTTTTTGCAAAAAAATTAAAAACATTGGAATCTTAACACGTCAGCAGACTTTGATAACTTTCTTTGACACATCAACTCTTGAAATGTAATTGTTTTTGTCCTCATGTTTTATTTATGAGATTGTTATAACTTTAGTTTGTTTATTTGTAAATAACTCAATGATAATTGTGTGAAATATTTGTTGTTCAAATTGAAAATGTTGTTCTGGACATCAAGGCTATAATAGCACGCAAAGTACTGAACATTGTAGTAGAAACACGTGAGTGTGGAATAGGTAATGATAACACAATTGGCATTAATGCGTAGATGAATTAACAGCAATAGAATTATTTAAATTTATTTTTTAGTATAAAGTTCATCCAAGTTTAGTTTAACCTTTTGTATGTTGATTTAAGTTTTTTAATGTGTAATGGTAAAATCTTTTTAATTTAATATTTATGAAATAATTTTAAAATCGTTTTAGGTTTAAATTAATTTTTTTGACATTCCTGACAACTTTTTTTAAAATTTTAGAAAATAATTAGGGAAGCGGGAAATTACAAAAGTATAATTTTACATTGCAAAGTACTATGTTCGGATGTTTAAGTCACCACCCAGTATATGAAACAACTTTTAGGGATGATAAGAACATATTCAGAATTCAACAATTAAATAATATCATACCCTTACAATGCGAAAAAAATTGATAAAAATCAATTCAAAATTACTATTTCATTTCTATTTTAAATTTTTTGAGTAGGCTAAGAAAATATTCAACTATTAAAACAAAAGAAAATTATCTGTCATTTTCGTATGTCATCTTTAAAAATTATTTTTTCGAAATGTTTCAAAATTCGTTATTTATTTCGCGTAATTATTTGGTCTTCTTTAATTACGATAAATTTTTTCCAAAAAATTGTATGCTAGAAATATATTTTGATGGATCTTGATGGATCAAATAAACAAAATAATTTGTAAATATTTGTTAAATCTGTTGCCATTATTAAATTAATTATTTGTCGGCCCAGGTGGCTCAATGGTTAGAGCAACGCCTCTTAGTCATGAGTGCGCTCGGGATTCTGGGTTTGAGTCCCACTAACTACAGGCATAGATGTTTGTGTATATTAAACTACTCAGTAATGGAGTCATGCCAAAAAAAAAAAAATGTTGTTAATATTTTTATAAAAATAGAATCTATGACACTTATTATCCACATTGCAACATAAAATATCCCAAAATATAATACTTTTCATTCATAATTTACTTAAAAGATATTCGCGCTACGATTTTCTGTGACGTCATGTATCGGCTACTCACACAACGACACTAGTCACACGTACATGAAGGTCACAATGTCACAAAATTCAAACGCGAAGTTAAACAGGATAAACTAACCAAATATTTATAAAGCTGTCAGGGGAAAAGTGCGCTCTATTCAATCTTTTTTGTTTCATAAAGATTTAATTATTTCATTAGAGAAATATTATTTTTAATTGCAGGTTTGTGTGCTTGATATGTAATTTAATACATAAAAGTGCAATAATTGTATATTTATAATGATAATAATGATAAAACATGGTGAAGAAGAACTGTGCAGTTCCAACTTGTGGAAACAATTTATTAAAAAACCCAAAAAAAACCATTTATAAGCAATATTAATTTACATTTTGTCCGCCAGGGTGAACTGGAATCGTTCAGATACATGACGTATGCGCTCACGTGACCTCATTGAAATTTGAAATTGACTCCTATTTTTAAAAAATTATAACTACAAAACAATGTACACAAATGGCGTGAAAATATTATTTACATATACTGTGACCGGTAGACTTCCAGGAAAAAAATAAAACAGAAAATGTGGCATGACCCCATTGGAATTTAATTCTGTTAAGAGGTTATAAAAAAAAGAAGGTAACGAAATTGTAATAATGGGTGACAATGACATACGAAAATAACAGTTAATTTTCTTCTGTTTTAATGATTTAACGTTTGTTCAACCTACTTAAAAAAATAAAATAGAAATTATTATTTATAGAATTAATTTTCATCAAATTTTTAGCAATGTAAGGGTATGATATTATTATATCGTTGAATTCAGGAGAAAATTATCTATTTCATGAGTTATATAATGCCAGTTAAAAAAATATAACGCTGATCCAATAATTGAGTACCACTGGCTTTAAAATAATATAGATTATGCCAGAATGTGTCCCGTCTATGCCTTACAAAATATCTTAATCACTTTTTTGTGTAACGTTATATACACGAATAAAATGCACGGTTCCATTATCATGATACAGCCTGTACGTATTTCGGCTTGAAAACTGAAAAATGTGTTCTCCCTAATAAGATACAAAATTCTACTTTTTACTATTAATTGCCATAAAAATTACGGACATTACTATTTCCGCAACATTTAGCCGCTCTATGGTAAAATGACCCCTAAAAGCAATAAACGTGTTAATATAATTTACTATTTTCAAGCCTGTAATAAATTTACAAAACTTTTTGTTGTTGTGTCCGCCGATTTCTTACAGTACAACTGTTGCTTCTTTTGTTTTTCGTCACAATTCTTTTTTATTTTTAAACCAACGACATAGCGATACCACGGCCAAATTGAGATGCCTAGGTAAGTGTGTGACGAACATTAAATTCTTGAACATTTTATCTCTGAAAAACTGATGCAGAATATAAAATAATAAATATTCGAAAACACTATGCCTACTATAGAATACATTAACTTGAGTAGTTGTTTTTGTTGTTTACCTTAAATATGAACATGTTGACTTTATAATCAAAAAATCTTGAAATATGCTGGGATTTATAATAAGAACAACAAAGTCATTCACTCAAATCAAATCGTACAATCTGTTATACAATACATTAGTTAGACCACACTTAGAATATAATTCAATTATTTGGAACCCTTTTTATAATTTTAATATAAATACAATAGAAAACATTCAAAAAAAATTTACAAGAATATTATATTATAGACTACATATTCCATATGAATCATACACATGCAGATTAAAAGTTCTTAATATGACATCTTTAGTAAAGCGAAGAAAAATATATGATCAAATATTTTTATACAAAATAATACACAATAAAATTTTTGTCAGCGAGTTAATACAATATATGAAATTATTTGTACCACCTAGGTGTACTAGATCTCAAATCATGTTTCAAGTCGAAAATTGTGCCACAAATAGTTATATAAACTCGCCACTTCATCGGATTACTGTTGCACACAATAATCTTTGTGCATCAATTGACATATTTAATGTTTGCTTCTCACTGTATAAAAAAATGTTAAATATTTACATAACCGAATCTCACGTTTAACTTTACTATATTGTTGTAAATTTCATTATTTGAGATAACTACTCTGTCCTTTATACATCTGTGTTTATTCTTATTATATTATTGTAAATTTAGAATTTGTAAATAATTCTTTTTATGCATATGCATAATGGTGTATACACTTTTGTAAATTCGCGGGAACCTGTTTGGCCTAGGCTGTTGGTTCTCCTTAACTAAATAAATAAATAAATATATGCATAGTCCGTGAAGCGAGAAGGGTGTAAATTTTAATATAATGAAAACTTATAATGTGACAATTATCCTAATAGTTTCTACGACGTATACAATTATAGATTTTTCTTGAAAATAGTATGAGTAAACAACTCGTTATGGTATAATTTTACCTTCTATATGTACGTGATTATTTAATTTAACCATTTATAGAATAGCTGACATATTTTATTGTCACGACCACAGATCTTAAGATGTAAGACTCTTTATACGGAAACGATAACCATAAATATTTGTGGGCAATTCTATATTTATCTTTCAAAAATTATCTCTTATTTATAATTAAAATACCACAGAGCTACTTATTCCTTTTCTGATTGTACTAGGAAATATTACAATAAATATTTCTTGTTACACACTGATACCATTTGTAAAGAAATATACAAACTGTTATGAATCTGGTACATCAATCAAAAATATTTTTTTGATTCAGTGTACATGCATAAATAAAAATTAATTGGTTTGTGTGAGTCTGTTTATTTCATTCATCAAAATGATTTATGTCTTACTAGTATGTTATTGTTTTATAACAACCTCAACATTAGGTCCGTTATTGAGTAAATAATGCCCTAGGGCGTATTAAGTTGCTATGGTAATGTTGACAACAAACTGAGGTTAGTAATACTGATACTAACATAAAGTGCAGTTAAGGTTAAGAAGCATTGTGAATTGTAGTCGTTTATAATCATATTTGTTTCATCACAAATACAAATCAGCATACTTCTTATTCTTAGCAATAACATATTGACAGAAAAATACCACAAGAAATATATTTTTTGTTTGAAAAAATGCTTTGTGTACAGAAACAAAATATTACCTAGATACCGCATTCACAGGCTACTTTGTAAGTTGTATTAAAATTTTGTGATTTATTATTTTTGTTTGATAAATTCTAGTCAGACAAAATGTTTATTAAGAATTTCTAGTAAGACATAAAACGTTGAAGGCACCACGGATGTTAAACGACAATAATACCTGCGGTCAACAGTGTACTGTCGAGGGCCTCTGGCCCGAGGCGAGTACGTTGACCTTATAACAACCCTTGGTACCTTAATTACTATTATATTTTATTTATAGGTCGTTTGTTCTTAAACAATTATTGGAGCTTATTTGTCGATAAGGCCATATACTTCGTATTGTACCCCCTCAGACCGGTTCGTGCGCTTGTATGTGAAAATTTAATGCGTGTTTTGGAGGGTTAATTAACCAACCTGAAACCTGAAGTAGGAACTTGAAACGTAACTGTACTCGCATGTAGTAAACATGTCGAGGCTGAAATGTAAAGTTCAAATGTACCTCAAAAGCTTTATTGCAATTTCTATTCGCTGTTATGTCAATACGTACTTCAGTTTGTATGTTATAGTGCCAAAAACCACACAGCATCACAAAACAGATTGGAAAAATGTATCAATATCCAATATACGTCAACACAAAAAACCTATGTTGCGAGTTTCCCTCGTCGCGACCACGGGCCATAAATTAAATTAGGAACGTGGAACGACGTAGGGGTGAACGTATGATTAAAGTGAACAGATGTCGCCACAGGAGATTCCAGCTACAGGCTGCAGTTTCTCTATGTTGATCGTTGAGCTCCAATGGAAAATTGATGAAGAGATATTGATTTTACAAGATTTAGGATTTTGAAGGCATGTCATAGTGCTCAAGGGATTCCCATGACGATAGCCAAAGGGTGTCGTATATTACATTGAGATTTTTTTGCAAATAAAAGGAAATTACTTTATATTCTTTTACGTGGTAGTTGAAATGTTCATATAAAAATTTTCCCTTTAAAGATTTGTAACAGAATTGTCGCATACACTATACCGTATGTCCACGGATCGAGTTCCAAGGAGAAAAAACTTTTTTATTTTACAAAAAAATGTATTCTTGATAAAAGTTTTTTTTTCAAATTTTCTTTTAGTTTCAAATAAAAATCGAAAATTGGTCGCTTTAGTTGAAAATTAGTCCCAAAAAATAAGTCTGCGTTGTCATGGTAATTGCTGTTATTTATTTATTTTCATTAACTGTCAGTTATAAAAATCAACCATAATCGTTGAAAATGTTGTCAAAAGACGAACGAATTTACCTAATTCAATGCTATGGCAAAGGTAATAAAGCGATCAGTCGAGTTGTCGAAGAATTTAATCAAAAGTTTCCGGATATTTATATCTCAAATAGAGGTTGTGTTAACAATTACCATGACAACGCAAACTTATTTTTTGGGAATAATTTTCAACTAAAACGAACAATTTTCGATTTTTATCTGGAACTAAAAGAAAATTTGAAAATGTTAAAACTGAATTGGCCGTTTCGGGACATCCAAAAACTTTGATTAAGAATACATTTTTTTGTAAAATAAAAAAGTTTTTCCTCTTTGGAACTCGATCCGTGGACATACTGTATATTATTAAAAAATTAAAAAATACATATTGTAAACAAATGTTTATATTAAAATTAACATACAATTATATAAAAAATCGTAATATTAAATTTAATAAAATTGAAACATTCAATAAAAAGCACTAGACCGTTTTTTACCTTCCGTTGATTTTACTAGTTTTACGAAGATATGTGTGTGTGTGCGTGTGTGTGTACGTCACCTTTAGGTATCTTTGGTCAAAAAATTCGATGGTGAGATTTTAATGAATAAGCACGTTTTAAGATACCCAGAATACGATTTTACTAGTTTTACGTTAGTGGCTGTATGCATGTGTGTGTGTGTGTGTGTGTGTGTGTGTGTGTGTGTGAGACAAAAATTTCTTTGACGATAACTCCAATACTACAATTATTCTAAATTTATAATTTTTTCGTATTCCTCTTCTTTATATCCATATGAAGAGCTGATTTGATTTTGGTTATAATTGGTCAATCGGAAGTTCCCTTATTTGAAGTTCTTAATAGCTTTCTTTTTAATAAATATCATTTTTTGACATTTTATGTGATTATCAATATGAAAGAATATGTTATTGTCTATACGATTTGATTATACATTTTCCTTCATATTCAATAGATATAGAGTTAAAGAATTATTAAGAGATTAACTTTCATAAATCAGCCAGCTTTGCTATAATCATGGCACGGAAACAGCTCATGTACTCAAATAATTGTAATTGTCAAGTGCAATTTACATATTGTATGTTTGTATTATAATTTTATTGGATTTATAGAATCTTTTCCAAAGAACTTTCGGTATGGAATTTATAGAAAATACAGTTTTACTGGATATATAGAATCTCTTCCAAGTTTTGGTTTGAGATTTATATAAAATACATAGAATTGATTGAAGGTAATGTGCTGGCCACATCAGATTTTTTCAATTATAGTACGTATTAAAAAATTCCGATATGTAGATGAATTTTTAATTAATTACTCTTGCTCGATGATATATGAAACACTTTTATAATATGTGAAATTAATAACGCTCCTTTTTACCTACCATAAATTTTAATTAAAGTTTCCACAAGTTTATATGTAAAGATTATGAAAATTTCAAATTTCCTCCGGAATTTATTATCGTACTTGGAAGTTAAGAACTTTATGGTTATTTTACCAGCATAACTCTTTGAAATTGTAGATAAAATTTTCATAAATTAACAGATACTTTGATAAGAAGTATTATAATCTATCTATAGGTTAGCAGAAATTGTTTTTGGGGATCAAAATATTGGACAGACGACTTTTTACCAAACAATACGGGAACGGGAGACCCGAACTGTTTCTTCCAAATTAAATCAGTAGACTCATTCATTTGCTTTGTCGTACAAATTACGATGTTCGCGAATACTGCTTATTAACAAAAAATAATCAATCTGTTTTGTCACAGACGATAATGATAATGACTTATTTGTACGGACGCTTACCAGACAGATTGACATACCCAAAAATGGGTAATATCGATTTATTCCTGTGAAACTCACAAACAGAAAGGCTGCTGACGGATGAAGCAAAGCTATACCTTTCTGCCATGTTTAATAGTTCTCTCTTGTGATTGGTCGAACTTAAAATTTACATTTGAAAATATAAAATATAGTTATATTCCAAATCTAAATTTCAAATTTCTAAATTTGTAAATCTTTCATAAACCATCGTATCGTATGCGTTTTAAGTGAGTTTATATTTTAAAATATAAATTATAAAGTAGTAAATTAAATTCATCATAAACCAGCCTTATCTCTGCAACAATATTCCACATCTGACGCCTCCAAACTTGTAGCACAGCGGAACTGATCGGTTTTCAATGCTCTCATATGACGGGTCGACACCACACGTCACCCTGGAGATTGCATCCAGAGATGTCTAGACTAGTAGTAAATGTGGGAGTGACAAACTATTTCAACTACGACCTACGTGCAGAATGATAAATGGTACCCTAGACGAGATGAAGATTGAAGATTATATAGCGAAATTCATTCACCAAGAAGTTATTCCAGAAGTGGAGGTCTTGATGTGGGGGGATGATATTACTAATCATGAGCATGAGCTATCACGTAATAGACACTTACACAATTGTAATATGTAAGAGCGCATCTTGCGGCAAAGCATAGAACTAAAGGTTGCTATGGTTACTACTAACAAACAAAAACCTGTCATCAGCCATAAACATCTATATTCCAGCCATCGTTTTAGTTGAATAATCAAATGATCTTCAATATTATCAAACAAAAAAAGATGCCCCACGCACATCTTGTGGTTTTAAACTCATTTTTATTGAACACAACGAACAAATCACAAAGAATTAGGTTAACACTGAATGACATATGCATAAATAATGACAGATAGAATCAGGGAGCGGGACGTAAGACAACGAGAGGAGGTTTGTTTGGAAGCATCAAAACCACGATCGATCTAAGGTCTAAGGTATTAATAAATTTAACTAGGATCTTCATAAAAAAATCTGTTGTGGCCAGCACAAAACCTTCCGTCAATTCGATGTATTTTGTACAAATCCCATACCAAAAGGTCCTTGGAACAGATTCTATATAATATCATGTAAAATCAAACACGAACACATACTATTTCTATTCTATAAATCCAATAAAATTATAACATAAACATACACTAAGTAAAATGCACTTGACACTTCTTCTTATTCTTCAGCTTCCCTATTTTATTAGAGGTAGCTGTTTCCTCTTTTCTTCCACTCATTCCTGTCCAACACATCTTCTTGACATAGGCATTCCTTTCAGTCTTCTGCGATACAGTCCTTCCATCTTCTCTTTGGCCTTTCTCTGCGTGTCACTTGCGAGGAGCACTATGACATACCAATTTTGTGATCCTACACTTTCCATATTTGGTTTTGCGCTTACAACTGACATCTATCAATTAGCATTTTTTTAATATATGAGCATCAGCTGTTTCCATGATAAATAGCAAAACTGACTAATTCTTGAAAATTAATTTCTTTATAACGCTTTAAATCTACATCTATTGAATATGAAGGAAAATGTATAATCAAACCGTATAGAGAAGAGTATTTTCTTTAATATGTATAACAAAATGTCAAAAAATAATATTCAACTGCGTTTTTTTTTAAGAAAAACTGTTAAAAACTTCAAATAAGGGTACTTCCGGTGGATCAATTATAACCAAAATCTAATCAACTCTTCATATGGTTGTACAGAAGAGGAATACGAAAGAATTATAATTTTTAGAATTGTAGTATTGGAGTTATCGTCGGAGAAAAATTTGTCACACACGGACACACACACACATACAAACATCATCTTAAAAATAGTAAATTCGTATTCTAGGGACCCTAAAACGTGCTTATTCATTAAAAACTCACCACCGAATTTTTTGACCAAAGACAATACCTTCCTTACCTAAAGGTGACGAAAAGTAAAAAGCATAATATAATTTATTGAAGATTTTCTTCGACTGTTAACATAAATTGAAAGAATAAAAAATATTGGAGAATCAGTCATAAATTTTATTTTAGATATCAATAACAACCGACGTTTTGGATCCATTGATCCATACTCAGGGTACGTTATTTGTTTCTATTGCTATTGAAACCTAAAATAAAATTTATGACTAATTCTCCAATATGTCTTGCTTCCTTCAAAATATAATTATTTATTTATTTGTAAATTATTTTAATATGAACACCAATATCTGCGCTGTTCAAATTTAAGAAAAAGTTATCTACATTACATTTCTGTCTATATACAGAATTTCCCCAATTACAAAAGTCGGTAACAAAGTTATTCCCTTCTTAATGAAATATTTTTCATTTTTATATTTATCCTTTCTGTTTTTGTAACATGATAACTCCAAAAAACAAACACGAAGAACAAATGAATTATAAACATGGAGGAAGCTATTTACAGTATATAATAAAGTTTTTTGTACATACGCAAAACCATCAGGACAAGAAAAACATACTACGCGAGATTCACGACCTTACTATCCTCTCTCCTTGCAGAAAACATGGTGTTATTGTACTTGGTTTTTACCTTTAATAGTACGTAAAGTAAATATCGCAATTATGGTAATGCGAATGAACAAACAAGTAAATATTACCGCAATGACAATGCGCTTTCAGTGAGAGTTTATATAATTATTTTTTAGTACTAACTGATATAGAAAGGGTAATTTGCTTGTAATTGTGTTAGCCACTCTACCATTATGATTGTTTAACAATTTATAATTGCTAGTGTAAATAATAGAACACGGAAAAAACAATGTAATTAGTTATTTGTTGTTTACTAAGAAAATGTAATTTCATTAGAAAGATTTCAAGAAAAAAAAATGTTGTAGCCAACACAATATCTCTCGCCATTTCCGTTTTAATACATGAGCATTTCTTGTATACACAAATAATTCTATCATTCTTTCATTCTATAAGGAATCTTGTCCTAATCTTCTAAAACGTTCAAGATGGTTACGGGTGTTTCTTAAGGATTTATGTACTACTACTATTACAATTTTAAATATTTAATTAATAATTCAATAAGAAATATTAAATATACATACTTCTCAAAAAAAGCTTTCAGTAATGTCAGTAAAACTGTTGATTTTTGACAATGACATTTATATGTCAATTACAAATATTTGAATTTGACAACTAGTTTCCTTGTTGTAAAGTGAACTGTGCGGTTTATAGGAACAAATTTTTCTATATATATTATATTTTCTTTATCTCAAAATCGATAAAAGATATAATAAAAATTTTAAATGTATTAGATGGAGAATTTTATGTTCTTCAATATTTATAATAACAAAAATTTTCAAAAAATATTTAGAATTTTTTTTAAGAAACTACTACTTCCGGTTATGTAATAGTTTAATGGTTATGAAAACCTTTTCAGCTCTTTCCATTGAAGAATACGTAGTTTAACAGGACTTATGTATTATAGTTTTTGAGGAATCGTTTTTCCAAAATACATACACACACATACACACACACACACATACACACACACAAACACACACACATACACACACACATACACACACACACACACACACACACACACACACACACACAGAGAGAGAGAGAGAGAGAGAGAGAGAGAGAGAGAGAGAGAGAGAGAGAGAGAGAGAGAGAGAGAGAGAGAGACATCGTAAAAATGTTATAATCGGATTCTAAGGAACTAAAATCTGGATACGCGATTTTTACTATGAATCCAATACCTCTCTTAGCAAGAGGTGGGTAGTTATAGAAAACTATTATTTACGTCAGTAATAAAATATGTTTGATATATATTACATTAATTATTATTATTATACATGTCGTTTAAGTTTACTGGAAAACCATATTAAATTTAACAAATTCTACGAAAACATTGCGAAATAAAAAGTTTTTTAATATATTATTTCTCCTGCTGTAAAATGTGTTTCCCAGTATATTTTCTATCTCATTTTTTATTACTTACGAACAGGAAAAAAGAAAAGAAATTTTTATGAAAAATTGATGCTGCTGATATTAAATAACTGATGTTTCCCGGAACTTCGTCAGTATTTACTTTCCAGGATCTATTATTAACTATCAGAATACTCATTTTTATTCAACAACGTGAAATATCATACAATATTGGTATAAAAGATATCTATTAGTATTCTTCACGTAAGAATGTCATTGCACAATAATATTTCGTTCATAGGTATGTAGTTCAATTCGCTCAGATTATAATGAATAAGCACGTTTCAAGGTCATATTTTTATAATGATTGTGTGTGTGTGTGTGTATGTGGGTGTGTATGTCTGGATGTTGGAGGGACGATTCATCACAAAGTATAAGACTTAAGACCTATTTAACTATGAATTCCTCAATCTGACATTCCTGGGAAGAGAAAAGGTTTTGGTAACAATTGGACAACAGGAAGTAGTACTTTCTAAAAAAAAATCTTCTAAATATTATTTTTTGAAAATTTTTGATATTACTAATATTGAAGAACATAAAATTCTACATCTGATACTTTTAAAAAAAATTATATCTTCTATAAATTTAGAGATAAAGACGCTATAATATATAGAATAATGGGATGTAATAAGTCGAATAGGCTAAACTACACTAAGGAAACCAGTTGACAAATTCAAATGTTTGTAACATAATTTGTAAATGACAGATATAGTAGGCTAAACTACACTAAGGAAACCAGTTGACAAATTCAAATGTTTATAACATAATTTGTAAATGACAGATATCAGTGTCAAAAATCAAAAGTTTTAGTTACATTCTGAAATCTTTTTCTGGTAAGTACCTACCACCTATTTACAAATTACAAACATATTTGTTGAGTCTTCGATTACATATAAATTGAAACCATTCTCATATCCGTCCCGTACGTGCTATTCTCCTCGTATATAGTTGTAGTGACTTTACCGATAGCTAACGAAAACAGACCCTCCAGTATCAAAGTGAGCTTTGCTTGATTTATTTCTGTCAGAGATGCCGAGGGTGCTAGTACAGTCACCCCAATAGAACCAGAAGAGATCTAACGTGCTATGGAAACAAGTGATACGGATACGAGGCATGGCACTCTATGAGTTGTGTGGTTATTTGACAGTGAGCATTAAGAGAATTTTTCAGTATAAAAGAAATGGAGAAAAAAGGATAACTAGAATAATCAAAACACAACGGAAATATCGACTCAAATGTGATAATATAAATTTAGAAAAGATAGTAATATTTATGCAACAAGGGGGTAAATACAAGCTTTATAACATGAAAGAGGTCAAGTATTTTGTGACGAAGAACATTGAAACAAATTACAAATTTGACAAACGAGCATGCAGACAACTATTTAAGCACACCAAATATCGAGTTTATATGACGGATAACAATTCTGAAGTTGAATACTGCAGTACTCAGTCGGTATTACCAACTTGAATGTAGAGAAAAAATTAAATTTAGGTGAGACAACATAAATGCCACACGTGTATTGATGGTGGTAGCTCTGTAATGTGTAAAGTAAATAAAATACGAAAATCAATTAATTTCGACACTGCGTGCCGTGTGTAAAGTGCCAACTTTACACATCGGAGTATAAAATAGTTACTTATGTAACAAGTGTGTAAAGTAGTATTTTTTTAGTCGAGTGCGAAAATTAGCACGAGATAAAAAATAATATTTACAAACGAGTTGCATACAATATTTTTCCTACGACCGAAATGTTTGTGCTATTTTTAATAATTCTGAATGTGAGTATACAGGCATCTTCAAATATTGTTAGTATTATTTGACAAGTACATTAACCAAATGTGCATGTTGCCTAAGAACATATTTACTTTTCACGTACTAGTGCTCGAAAAGTACTTTTCACCCACTGTTTGAAAAGTGATACTTTACACATTGTAAAGAATCCGTAAAGTATGTACTTTACGCATGGTTATAGGAGAAATGATTTTAAGGCAGTATGAAATTGTGGTGAGTTCAAAATTAATTGTGAACGTAACTTAAAGATAGTAAATAATCTATTCTGTTTTCAGGTGTTCGCACTAAGAATTGGACAAATTCGTGGAATTGCCGGAATTTCTTGGGAATTAGTGAAATTACCTAGGAATACCGGAATTACCTGGGAACTACCGGAATTACTTGGAATTACTGGAATTACTAGGAATTAGCGGAATTACCTAGGAATTATCGGAATTATTTGAGAATTAGCGGAATTACTGGAATTACTTGGAATTACTGGAATTAACCTAGGAATTACTGGAATTACTAGGAATTACTGGAATTAACCCAGGAATTACTAAGAATTACTGGAATTAACGTAGGAATTACTGGAATTACTTGGAATTACTTGGAATTACTAGGAATTACTGGAATTAACCTAGGAATTACTAGGAATTACTAGGAATTACTGGAATTAACCTAGGAATTACCGGAATTAACCTGGAATTACTTGGAATTAACCTGGAATTACTGGAATTACTTGGAATTACTGGAATTAACCTAGGAATTACCGGAATTACTTGGAATTAACCTGGAATTACTTGGAATTAACCTGGAATTACTGGAATTACTTGGAATTACTGGAATTAACCTAGGAATTACCGGAATTACTTGGAATTGCCGGAATTATTTGGGAATTAGTGGAATTACCTGAGAATTAGCGGAATTACCAGAATTGAAGAATTCGTAGAATTAGTAGCAAATTAGTGGATTACCTGAGAACTAGCAGATTACCTGAGAATTAGTGAAATTACCAGAATTGGAGAATTCGTAGGAATTAGTAGGATATTAGTGGATTACCTGAGAATTAGCGGAATTACCTGAAAATTAGTGGAATTACTAGAATTGGAGATTTCGTAGAATTAGTAGGGAATTAGAGGATTACATGAGAATTAGTGAAATTACCAGAATTGGAGAATTCGTGGAATTAGTAGGAAATTAGTGGATTACCTGAGAATTAGCGGAATTATCTGAGAATTAGTGAAATTACCAGAATTGGAGAATTCGTGGAATTAGTAGGAAATTAGTGGATTACCTGGGAATTAGCGGAATTACCTGAGAATTAGTGAAATTACCAGAATTGGAGAATTCGTGGAATTAGTAGGAAATTAGTGGACTACCTGGGAATTAGCGGAATTACCTGAGAATTAGTGAAATTACCAGAATTGGAGAATTCGTGGAATTAGTAGGTAATTAGTGGATTACCTGGGAATTAGCGGAATTACCTGAGAATTAGCGAAATTACCAGAATTGGAGAATTCGTGGAATTAGTAGGAAATTAGTGGATTACCTGGGAATTAGCGGAATTACCTGAGAATTAGTGAAATTACCAGAATTGGAGAATTCGTGGAATTAGTAGGAAATTAGTGGACTACCTGGGAATTAGCGGAATTACCTGAGAATTAGTGAAATTACCAGAATTGGAGAATTCGTGGAATTAGTAGGTAATTAGTGGATTACCTGGGAATTAGCGGAATTACCTGAGAATTAGCGAAATTACCAGAATTGGAGAATTCGTGGAATTAGTAGGAAATTAGTGGATTACCTGGGAATTAGCGGAATTACCTGAGAATTAGTGAAATTACCAGAATTGGAGAATTCGTGGAATTAGTAGGAAATTAGTGGATTACCTGGGAATTAGCGGAATTACCTGAGAATTAGTGAAATTACCCGAATTGGAGAATTCGTGGAATTAGTAGGAAATTAGTGGATTACCTGGGAATTAGCGGAATTACCTGAGAATTAGTGAAATTACCAGAATTGGAGAATTCGTGGAATTAGTAGGAAATTAGTGGATTACCTGGGAATTAGCGGAATTACCTGAGAATTAGTGAAATTACCAGAATTGGAGAATTCGAAGAATTAGTAGGAAATTAGTGATTACCTGGGAATTAGCGGAATTACCTGAGAATTAGTGAAATTACCAGAATTGGAGAATTCGTGGAATTAGTAGGAAATTAGTGGATTACCTGGGAATTAACGGAATTACTAGGAATTAGCGGAATTACCTAGGAATTGCCGGAATTATTTGAGAATTTATATTCACAATCATCCTTATTTTAAATCAATAATTTTCAAAATAAATCAATGAGTTATAAACTGTACACATTTTTGTTTGCGCGATAAATTTATCCATTCGCAATTAAATAATCTATTTACACTTTCTTATCAAACTATAAATACTGAGGTTTTTAACCTTACATAAAATATCTCTAATAAGACGTCATAGGCGCCAAACTAATAAATCATACGCTAAGATTATACATAAATCATAAAACCGATATTAATCCATTCACAAACTGGAACTACATATTATGATGCTTTGGCAGCTATATTTGCATCAGAAAATGAATTGTTTTTTTTTACTTGAAATGAAGAACAACTTATTGCAAACTTTTCAGTGTTTATAGAATTTTCTACGTAGGTAGCAGCTTTTCAATTTTAACAGTTTACTTACACCTGACCGAGGAGTAAAGAAAATCTTTGATAGTGGGTAATAAAGAAAATAAGAAGAGGAAGACCTAAAATAAAGTGATTAAAATCAGTGCAAAAAGACTTACAAGTGTAAGGGATAAAAAAACTGTAAAGAAAGAGCACGGGACAGAATACAGTGGAAGAATATTACGAGAAGCTATGGGTCTGGCCTGGAGAACTGAATATTATTATTAGATTACGATACAATTTGTTACTACATCTATAGAATACCGTCCAAAAATATTTCAAAAAAAAAAACAAAGTAACAGGTGAATGCACATTTTCAGCAAAAACCAATGAATTGTTATGCATTGCTGTCAAAATGTCGATCTTCATTTTTTTGTTTAAACGAAACTTAAACTTTAAGCCTTGTTGGTACAACATTGTTATTTCGTCTATATTTTTGTTCAAATTATATTAGGTCCAGTTAGAGTAAAGTTAGTTTAGGTTAAGTTATTATTAGGTTAATTTAGGTGATGTTGAGCTAGGTTAGTTACGGTTAAAAGTAAAATTATTATTATTATTATTATTATTATTGTTGTTATTATTATTATTATAAATACAACTAAAATACTGACCTAATAAATAGCAGCCTTCAAAAATACTAATGATACATAATCAAATTATCTTTATGATATATTTTTATCTTTAAAGATAAACATTTTTTAAAGGTTTTATATTTGCCAAACTTTTTAATTTTACACAAACGTAACTAATGATATCCAAATATACGTGACTGATATCAGTATTATATTTCAAAAAATATTTGCTTCTATTATTTTATCAATAGACCATTCCATTGATCTTTTTGTTTTGATAAATTGTTAACATGTACGTCTTAATTATTAAATTTCGCAAAACATTTTGTTTTGTAAGATATATTAACCTTTATTTCGCAAAACAATTTAATATATTATTTTCAGATAAACGTGTTTTTCAACAATATATAAACAAGTACGCATCATTTACCACAATATATTAGTAGAGTAGGACTTTTATTAACAAAAAATATTTGTTGACTAGGTCTTCAAATGGACTAAAAATCCCATTTTCATAAACTATGTAGATATGATGTTTTTATTATACATAAAAATTTCTTTTTTATTAAAAAATATGGAATTTTTGCAGACTAAATAATAATAAATATTATTTATACTTTAATTAAATATTGACCAAATTTTAGTGAAATTAAATATAAATAAGATTGAAACTGAAATAATCTAGTGTTTACAACTTATGTTATTTTTGCAAAAAGGGGATTAGCTATAAATACTATACATAATAACATGTAATAAAATGGGAACAACAAATTCTGTAAAAACAGTTTATATTTATAGTTTAATTATAAAATATGTTTGGCGACAAACAATATAGAATATTCCACAAAAATTGAAATTCGATATGGCGTCGCACAATTTTGATACAGGTATAACTATTTTTTTTTTAAATAGCCTATTTTTACATAATTTAAAATGCAAATTTTTGCTTATTTTTTGTCTCATTTTTGGAAGTGTGCACGAAATGATAACCACAGTGCACGAAATAATGCACCCAGTGTATGAAAAATGCGCTCATTGTTTGCATAATGTGTTCGTTTATTATTTTGATTGTTCAAACAACTTTTATAAAAATATAGTGCAAAAATGATTCCCTTATTTTTTATGTTCTCATTTAATTGAAAATTGCACACTTTTAAAATGAAATAATAGACGAGACTGAAAATTTATAAAAAAAATCTGTTGTGGCCAGCACAAGACCTTCCGTCAATTCCATGTATTTTGTACAAATCCCATACCAAAAGGTCCTTGGAACAGATTCTATATAATATCATGTAAAAACATACTATTTTTTACAAATTCCATACCAAAAGTTCATTTGAAAAGGTTCTATAAATCCAATAAAATTATAACATAAACTACACTAGTAATGTCCTTCCATCTTCTCTTTGGCCTTTCTCTGCGTGTCACTTGCGGGCAACACTATGACATACCAATTTTAGATCCTATACTTTTTTCCATATTTGGTTTTGCACTTGCAACTGACATCTGTCAATTAAATTTTTTTGAATAATTATGTCAGCTGTTTCCATGATAAATAACAAAGCTGACTAATTTTTGAAAATTAATTTCTTTATAATGCTTTATATTTACACCTATTGAATATGAAGGAAAATGTATAATCAAACTGTATAGAGAAGAGTATTTTCTTTACTATATATAATAACAAAATGTCAAAAAATAATATTTAACTGCGTTTTTTTAAGAAAAACTGTTAAAAACTTCAAATAAGGGTACTTCCGGTGGATCAGTTATAACCAAAATCTAATCAACTCTTCATATGGATGTACAGAAGAGGAATACGAAAGAATTATAATTTTTAGATTTGTAGTATTGGAGTTATCGTCGGAGAAAAATTTGTCACACACGGACACACACACGCACACACGGACACACACACACACACGGACACACACACACACACACACACACGGACACACACACACACACACACACACACGGACACACACACACACATACAGACATCATCTTAAAAATGGTATATTCGTATTGTAGGGACACTAAAACGTGCTTATTCATTAAAAACTCACCACCGAATTTTTTGACCAAAGACAATACCTTCCTTACCTAAAGGTAACGGAAGGTAAAAACATTCAGTAATTTTAAATTTTGGAGTTATAGTAGGTTATATTTTTGAGAATGAACCAGTTTCACATTTTTCAAAAAGTGAAATGAAAGCTTATGCAACATTTTTTAAAGTAATAATGATAATAATAATAATTTGTTATTTTCGTAAATAGTTAATTTAAAAAAATTGGCGCCAAAAATAGTCATGAAAAACAACAACTCCCTCCCCCCTCCCGTGACATCGGAGTAAATACAGCACATCATTCATAGCCAACAGGAAAACAGTTTACGTTATTTATATAAATTAAAGTAGGCGATAGTTTGTCACATGTTAAACTGTATGTACTCTGACATCACATTCTGTTTCAGATCACTTGACTTTTTCAAAATATTACACAAATTTCAATATTTAAATGTAAAATATCTATAGTGGATATTTCGTGATATTTTCAAATTTGATGCTCTTTGAAGAACAATATCTCATAAAATTTAATACTTAGAAGTTCTTAGTGATACACGACGAGACAAGAATACTCTTGCATGTCGTCTCGTCTTCGTGCATTATGCGAAACGAGAATAAGAACGAGATTGCAGGTCCGAAAACGAGACGAGATCAATATTTTACATTTCTCGTCTTCGTGCATTATTTATAGATGCATAAGGCGAGAAATTTCTCGCATCTTGTCTCGTCTCGTAGCATTATGCGAAACGAGAACGAGATCGAGATTACAGATCCGAAAACGAGACGAAATCAATATTTTACATTTCTCGCATCGTCTCGTCTCGCGTGCATCACTCGAAGTCATATAAAAATTCTTGCAGCAAGGCGGATTTATGCAGCCATTTTCATTTAAAAGATAAATGTATGTAAACCAATGTAGCCATGCATACACCATTTTCATTTACGTTTTCATTTATTTCTCATTCTCATTTATTTTTAAAGATGGCCAACTTTTATCTAATAAATGAAAATTATAAATGGCGCATGCGTGGACGACATGACAGTAACGAGAATTTGAGTTGATCAGCTGGTTGTCATTATGTATCTCCGATATCGTTTCTTTTTACGGTTTTTTCTTGCAATAGCACATTTAAAACTAAACTCATAACTTCTTCGCTGTCACTATTGTTGAACATTTTTATTAATAAACTTTATTCCAATGAAAGTCGGGTTTATAACGTTCATCATCTGTCAGCGTATTTTTATATGTGCGCATGCGTTCATTTTCATTTATTTTTGTTACATATTTTTGTATGAATATGTTCATTTAAAAATTATAAATGAGAATTAAATGTAAATGAAAATGGCTGCATAAATCCGCCTTTAATTGGTTTAATTTCGTACAAATGTCAAATCTATAAATAAGAAAATATTTTGAAAATGAAATTTATCTAAAATTAATAACGTACATAATAAATACTTATCCGCCATGAACTTCACCTTGTTATTTTGGCTAAAGGCCTGTTTACAACTTGAAATTAATTGAAAAATCACCTGGCTCAAATGTGTAAAAAGTGAAATTTTGTACGAAACATTTATTTTATTTATTAATAGCTGTTAGAATGTAATGCGTTAGATATTTATAATATAAACAAAACCAAATTAAGTTTGCCATTTCACACCTCAAGAATATTATTACTTATTTAATAATAGATCCCAATTAAAATTACAAAACAAAATGGTGTTTTCTATTTTTCACAAAAAAAGAAACTATTTTGTCTACAGTAAAGTTATCCTTTTAACCTTTGTATTGTCGCATTTCAAATAATAATTTCTAGATTACTATCTTTATACGTTTAATTTTATGTAAACAGGGTCATGTTTGTTAAGTGTTTATCAACTTACACAATTTTCTCAGGAAAATAATATTATTTGCACAGTAATTAAGTAAAACTTACAGTTTTGCGTAGTCGAATTCTTCGAAATCTGCTGTAATTTTCACCTACAACATGCGATCAGTTGTAGTCGTATGCTGCCTATGAGTAGCGGATGTAATCTGAAAAACAGAAAATTTAATATTAGTAAGCAGTTTTTACAAAAATAAATCTTATTTTAAAGTAACTTTAAGCTTTCAAATGAACATGAAATATATTGTGCCTTTAAAATAACTTTACTTTTTTTTCGACTTTAGATAAGTAAATCTTATTTTGTGTATTTTCTTAACTCTTAAGTTAATTTAGTAAAGGATGAAATAAATTAGGATTACAATTCTAATTTAGTCTTACGGATGTGGATAATTTTACTTTTTATTTTTAGATATGTGGTTAGTGAAACAAACAAATATGTTTAATTAATAGGTACTGGTCATATCAGGATATTGTGGGTTTTTTAAATTAGGAAAAAAATTATCATATTCTCATAGTAGAATATTTTAACCACATAGTTCAAATTTATCATAAAAATGATTACCCCTAATTTCCAATATACAGTCGACTCTCTCTAAATCAACTTCTCTGTAATTTGTATTTTTCTCTAAATCGATTTATTTTTTTGACATGTCCAACCGTATAGGAATTTATATGTCAAAATTATTGTTTAAATCGATATTTTTAATCCCTTTAAAAGAATTAAATTATTTAGATACAATTCTTAGACTCAGGTATCTTCGGCTGTATATGTGGATTATCCAAATGAGACAAAATTAAAAGGACCAGAATCGAATCTTCAAAAATAATATCGAAATTTAATACAGAAAAAGAATGTGTCACTAATTAAATATACTCTCTTATTTTCATTATTTAAAAATGTTTTAAGTATCTTGAAATATCTTTGTTACAAAAAACAAAAACAAAAAAAATCTGTTGTGGCCAGCACAAGACCTCTCGCCATTTCCATATTAGGCTATATAAGTATTGTATTGCTCTTCGCTTTCGAACCGTCGTTTTATAACAAAATATTGCAGAACTTTACCCAAATATTGTTTTTTATTGTATTTAACATGTCTCCTGCTCACATATAATTCTAATTATATCTATTTTTCATTGTATGAGGAAGTTTCTAAATGTCAGAGATTCTTCCAATTCATTAACCACATTGGCGGTATTTCTAATGGATATATGCATTTTACCACAATTTTACCTATAATTTCAAATATTTAATTAATAAAACAATAAGAAAGATTAAATATACTTCCCAGAAAAAGCTATCAGAATGTCACTAAAATTGTTGATTTTTGATACTGACATGTGTCATTTACAAACTATGTTACGAACATTGGAAATTGTCAAGGTTTCCTTAGTGCCTTAGCCTCTGCGATTAGATTACTCTATAAATTATAGTGTCTATAATCTATCAAGATATAATAAAATTTTTAAGTATATTAGATGGAGAATTTTATGTTCTTCAATATTTAATAAAAAAAAACTCCCAAAAATTTATATTTAGAAGAATTTTTGTAAGAAACTACTACTTCCGGTTGTTCAATTGTTACCAAAACCTTTTCAGCTCTTCCCAGGAATGTCAAATTGAGGAAACTGCAGTTAAATATTTCTTAAGTCTTATAGTTTTTGAGGAATCGTGAATAAACGAAAAAAATGTAGACAACTTTGTAACAATTTTATTTGGTAATTATTTCAATGGCTTTGTGGCAATTCAAGGAATTGAGGTAAAAATTTGAATTTTACCATAATTAACAATCACCATAAAGCACCAGTTCCCCAGTTCCCTACCAAGCCAACTACAAATTTCGAGTTCTATCACTGGTTAAATTTAAAGAATTTATTTCTGTTACACCCTGTATTTATTATAATAAAAAATAGAGCAGATAAATTATCTCGTTGCGCGTTTAGATTTAAAAATAAATTGGACGCACATTTTTATCATAAATTAAAAATATTATGGGAAATGTCCCGCTTATATACACAAAAATATGAAAAAATGAATACAAAAACTTTATTTAATAATTTTAAGTAAACCAGATCATTCTGTATCAAAATGCGTCATAAAAATTAGCCCGGATGTTTATTGCGGTTAAATGACAACATTTAATGATATCTAAACACATTTGCTGAAAACCTTGATTACTAAAACAATATAAACATCAAATATTATATCTGATTACCGTGACATGACCGCAATATTGAATACATTTATCCTCCAGCGAAATGCATTTATTTTCGCCGTTATATAAGTGAATTATTTCGTTTACAAAACGAAATATTCGCTAAAAGGTTTCACAACAAAATTAATATTGTCACGTAATTATTTCTAACTATTCAGAATACTCTATTTTTGATATGGGTCAGTTTCCGAGAATTCTGGCCAAAATGAAAACCATATTGCAAAATTCGATGAAATCGTGTTGTTGAACTAGTAAATATAAATAATTGCAATTTGTACTCTAATGACCACAATATATCAATAGATATCTGCGTTAAACAAATATTTAACTACTTTGTAAATATTCTATCTCTTTATGCATGATAAAAATTATGTAGGAGTAACTATCTGTACACATAAATAACGAATAATTGTTTTATTTATTTTGTTATAGAACTTTCTCCGAAACAGGAATTGTAAAGTTGTTTACAATATGCGAAACCTCAAAGTTTCTTGGAATTGTTGTGGGAAACTACATACGTACAAATAACAATAAATATATTCATTAGGGAACATATAAAAGTTGTTACAGTACATACGTGTATGTCATGTACACAAAAGATACAATAGAAAAGACATAACAACAACGAAGATGAAACTCACCACCAAAAAAGAATTAAAATAAAGTTAAATACAATAATAAACCTTTCTTCACAAATTATTATTATTATTATTTAATTATTGTACTACAATTGATGATGATTGCAATGCAATCGAAATGTACATTTTGAAAATATAATTATAATTTGTGAAAAAGGTTTATTATTGTATTTAATTTAAGTTATATCTTCACGTTTACTCAAATAATTTAGTAAGTGTAAAATAAAGTTGCTGAACGAAAAATTAATGAAATTTGGTATTCTTCCGCGTGCCAGAGTGTCTGGTCGCGAACCTGGGGAACCGTGTTCGATCCCGAGCGACGCCAAATATGTCATCATCATTACCGATATCTGCGATAATGCAAATTGTGGCACAGTCAGAAATGGGTAATATGACGTGATGATACATTTATTTATTTTATTTAAGAATAGCGTACCCAAATGAATGCCACAGAATTTGAAACAAAGTTTTCCAGTGATAGTAAACAGTCACTTTGTGAAATTTCTAATGTATTTAAAGTTTGTAGGTACGAGAGATTAATTTTAGATTACATTTCTATCATTAGTATAAGTTACAGTCGAACCTCTATAACTCGAAACTCAAGGGACCACGAAATTACTTCGAGTTATAGAGATTTTGATTCAGAGAAAAAGCATACTTATTGGAAACAAGTTTAATTTATTAAATAAATACGTAATTCTAAACTATTTTTTAACATAACTCTGAGAGTTCACATCTTAGGCAAAAAAAATTTAAGAATACTTTTTTGAACAAAAAAAAACATACGAGGTTTAATTTCGTATTCAAATGGTCAAGAAATCAAAAAAAAAATCTGATGTAGCACGCACATTAACTTCAGTCAATTCTATGTATTTTGTACAAACACCAAAAGTTCCTTGTACAAGATTCTATATATCCAGTAAAATTTTAACACGGAAATATAATAATTCCATACTGAAAGTTCCATGGCAAAGATTCTCAAATCCAATAAAAATTATAACACGAACTTACACTATGTAAATTACACTTGGCAATTAGAATTGTTATCATTTATACATATTCACTGTCTTTAAAATTTTGCAATGTTTTTATATTTTTCTAATTCACTCTAATGTAAATTTATAGATATTATTTATGACAACAATGTAACCGATTTTGTTAAATTATTTAGTGCTACACTGTTATTGGGATTTTGTCCTGTTGCGTGGCCCGATTAATAATAATAATAATAATAATAATAATAATAATAAAAAAGAAAATACATGATTTCTGCTGATGAGCGGTTCACCAGTTACTAACAACTTAAACTTATACGAAATTCCTCTAAAATTTTAAACATCTGCATATCAGTTTAGCACTCATATTTTCATCTAAAATTCGATACGATTAAAGATAAACAATATTACGTATTTAATATGGATTCTGATATGACAGAAGGATAACACATCTGTCGCTAATTTAAAAATGTTTACTTACATTCAATGAAACAACAGTATCATTGAGTGAAATAAATCTGTTTACTGAGTCTTCTTGAAAAAAATGTCGTCTATTCCGGGTGTCTGAGACACCATTAGCCTTGGGGCAACATTCTACACAGCGCCTAATATTTCTTCTTCAAAGCTAGATTTTGGCAAGGGCCACAGATAAAATACTTCAATAAGTGCATTAATTACAAAGATACAAACGTAATTATTTCGCAATTGCAGACTCAAGTGTGTGGAAAAATTTCCCGTTGTTTATTTACAGCAAAGCGGATGTTCTATTGTTTTTAATTATGTGATCGAGTGTTTGACATCAATTAAATATTAATGACGTAAAGGCACGTGCCACAATCTCGTTCGATGGGCCCTAAATAGTTAATGTACGATAATAAAATTGCATCAGCATTAGCTATGATTAAGCTTTATCGGTAAATGCATCGATTAATATTTTTTTTGTCAGGTATCAGATACTTCACAAAAATTTGTACGATAAAAGTAATTGATAACTAAAAATAGTTAATTTAACATGGAAAATAAGAATATTTTAAATATTTGCTACATATTTATTTTTAATAAACTTTGTACGTTCGTGAACACATGCCCGGCTTTACCATCAAATAAATCGTTTAGTAATAAAAATCATGCAATAACAGGATTCATTTCAATAATAAATGATTTTCTATGCATTAACATAACCTATTAATAAACGGTCAACGGAGAAAATGTTATAACAAATGGGGTCCTAGACCATTTTTCTTTTATTTTTTTTCTGTAAGAACAGGATAAAATAAGAATTTTACTGCAAACGCGACTTAAAAATTTTACGTAATAAGCGAGATATGAATTTTTAAAGTTTAAGAATTTGTGCGTGACGTAGCAGGTACTAACAAGTGATCGACAAACAATGGGACAAATTGTTAGTTATAGAGGGAACAATTTTTTTCATGTTTGCATAGCTGAAATATTTGTAAATAAAAACTTATTGAAACAGTTTGACAATATTATTACACAAAGCATGACGACGGATGGCGCCAGTCTTGGCCTGTTTTGAAGTTTCAATATTAAATTTAACTAATATTATTATTAATTTAATAAATATTACAAATTGATTTAATTATAAATATATTATTATTGTTAATATTACTAGGTGTTATAATTAAACAAATTCATCAAACACAAACTTGTTAAATGTTTTGTTAGGTTATGGAACAACATGACATTTCATATTCTTTTAAAGGTGACCTTACAGACGCGCGAATCTCCTTTTTAAAATCAGGCGACTAATCAAATTCTTAGTACCTAACGCGTCATACCCAATTAGTAATCATCTTCAATCGCTTATAGTTTGTGACCTAGTCAATATTTAAAGAAATTTTTTTCACTAATACTCATTAGTTTATGTATATTTTCGTCTTCTTATTTAAGATAGTTAAAATATGACTATGGTATAGGACCCCATTTATATAGTTAGATAAAATTGGTAATATTAAAATTGATATGTATTTAAAATTACAAATAAATGAAAAAGTACGCTAGATTCGAACCCACTACCCTTCACAGAAGAAGCAAACGCGTTACCATCGAGCTACGAGCAATCTTTTGTCAAACAATCTTTTACGGGGTATAATAATTACTTTAAATTCGTTATAACATTTTTTAATTTTCTTTACGTACTCTTTATTCATTTTAGACAATTAATTATTATCTCCATTTTCAAGTATAGCAGAAGATAAAAAAAAACTGTGGGAGAAAAAGTATAATGAGCAACACGTGCAAAATCACGTATTTCTCACTCGTGTAATTACAGTGGATATGAGGTAATCATTTTCATCTCATATTTTGCGTGAAATAGGTGCTTTTCCACACTTATTACACAATATATTGTAACAAAAGTCTTGGAGAAATGAAGAAAGTAGTTCACGTCATATCCTTATCCTCTCAAATGACACAGTTTACTTACTCCATGTCATGTGCAAACAAATCTTAATAGAATAAAATAAAGCTTTGCTTTACACATTATAAATATAATTTCTATTTATGAAACAAATGTCGTTTACTGAAAAAGTATTTTACCTACTTTGCGTCGATAAAACGAAGAAATATGTACACGTCAAACAGAAAACATGTAATATTGCTATTTATAACTATATTATCGAGTATTTCAAACTAAATATAGAATAATGCAACTTTCAATGAAATTAAAATTATATCGGTACTATTAATATTTCCTGCATATATGCATAGTGTTCATTGAAACTTGGGTAGTTAAATATTTACGAACTACTTGTACGTATATGATGTTCGTGGATAGCAGCATTTTATCTTAATAGTAGTATTACACACTTATGCCAAATATGTCTACGTACACATTGTAACCAAAGTACTAACTCGAGAAAAGAGACAAGTCGCATGGGGATAATTTTCAAGCCGAATGGTCTTTTCATTATACACCAACAATAGTTATTTGAAGTTATAATAAATGTTCAATAAAGTACAATTGAGAGTTATCCTTTAACCGACTAACAGGCCTATTCTACTAAAAAAATGTATAACGATATCGTTACTGAACGACTGTCGCTAAGCATTTGGTTAAACGACTTTAATAACGACAAATGCCAAAAACCTATTCTACTAATCATATCGTTATAAATTATCGTTATCAGGATTATAACGATAATATCTAACTTCATGTATATTTTGACAGAATAAATTTTCATGTTTTTCAATTTAAATTTGACATATCGATTCATTGTTTGTTTATTGCAGAATGTATTTGAAAATTATTTATTTATTATTTACATTCTGCAACGAAAAAACCTTGGATTTTTCTTTTTTCTACCCTTATCAACATGCAGAGTAGCTTGGAGTCCTTCGTCCACTAAATATTATCTAAATCTAAATTTTTAAATATATTTCTGAAATATAAATAAAATGCCTAATACTAAAAAGTATAATATATATAATTAATCTTTGCAGAATCTGTTTCTCAGCTACAATTAACAAAATATCTTCTTCAGCCATTTTTACTTTTGTTCTCAAAATATGTCTAACTTTACGACTTCAACGATGCATGTGAACTTGTCGTTAATAAACGATAGGAAATAACGATATGTAACGATTCGTAACGATAAATAAATTAACAGAATAAGGTTTTAGTAAAAATCGTTATCATAACGACTTATCGCCTAGTAACGAGTCAGAACGATACATATTTTTTTAGTAGAATAGGCCTGTAAGTGGGGTAACTTAGTGACCCCAGGTATACATTTTACTTGATATTTCTTTGAATTTTTTTTTCTTATGTTGAAGTTTCATGTAATCTTCCCTTCTGTCACCTACTTTCTGGTAACTTACCCAAGAACTGTTAAAAAAAATGGTACAGAGTAAAACAAAAATAAATAGAGCAATTCCACCACCCGCAACGCTAGCCGCCAATAGAAAGAGGGTTAGGTGCTTTCTCTGCACACGATAGAATGACTAAAAATTACGCTCATATGCTCAGTGTCAAAAAACACTGAAAAATTAAAAAAAAATAAATACATTTTCGGAAAGCTGCGCCAATGCAGATTAATGTTTGCCGAGTTTTTCTTTTTCTTTTCGAGTTGATATTTTTGCATACTACACAATAAATATGTTTTAGTTTATGAATGAAGCTTTAATAAACCTATTAATCATATATTTTAGGTTCATACATATATTAAGTAATTATTACATAAGGGGTCACTGAGTTACCCCACTTAGCAGTTTACGTCGAGTAGAAACACTCAGTTTGTTAAGGGTAATACTTTTGACGTCACATGCGCAAAAAAGAGAGAGTTGATGTAAAAGTTTAAATGGAAGATCATAATACAAACAAACCATCGCCATTTTTAAAGTTCCGACTTCTGTCACTTGTGTTTTGATATTTGAGTTCTACATAATTCAATGCCTTCGTGTGGCTGTAGAAACCACTGAAATATATACTAACTGGAATGCGCGTACGAACCGTGACTGTGAAGCATATTGAAAGCCTGCTGCTGGAGTAGTCGGCAAACATCGAGACAGTTCGTGAGTAGACGGAAATTATTTCGTGCGGCGCATGTTTAAATAAATGAAACATAATATGAAAACACAGCGATCAACTATGATACGAGTTATTCGGCTAGGTTCGGTTCGGCACGAACGTGCGCGAACAGGACCAGCCATTATTGTTCAATGAGGCTTCAGTGCAGCGTACGCTGATAGGTAGAGTACGCGAGTTCCAGTTAGTATATATTTCAGTGGTAAAAATTTAAAAAAAATCTAATTTGTCATGTATTCTTTATAATTTTAGCGGGAGTCACTGTTGTAAGGACCTGACACTCACTTCGTTTTTCATATTTGGCACCATCTTGTTTCAACTGTCATCATGACAGCGATTTGTTTGTACAACAGGTTAGTCATGAGTAGTTTACAGAAAATATCAATAGATGGAGATGGAGCACAAAATGTCTCTGTAGAACCCTCCATTGCGATACTTTACATTAGTTCCTCTGTAGCATCCGTCCACTTAACCTAGTCATTGCCTCCTAGAGGCTGCAGTACTCCACACTGATGAGCTCCAATAAGAGCGAAACGCGTCAGTGGATCTGGTTGAGTGGCCCAGTCTCTGATAAATGACCAAGAGCTTGATTCAAGAGACTGAAATCTTGTGAACCATAACAGATACGATTTTTAAAATTTTATATTTAATGTTTTTATGTAAACAACAAAAGCAGATCGAGATGCCAAGTTTTTTAACAATTTTGTATTCTTTCTCACTATAAACATGTCATTAGTGACTCATTATTGTTCCGAGAAATTGTTTTTCTACACCTAGTAACCTAGTGATCAATCATAAAACCAAAATAATGTCAAAGTTATTAACCTCCGTTTTACTCCAATATTTTTCCTAAATAATGATAATAATAATAACAATAATAATAATAATAATAATAATAATAATAATAAATAAAGGTTAACTGTCTTAAACCCATTTGCACCACCGGCAGTTGAAATTTAAACCAGGTTTTATTCAGTTATCCAAATATAAAAATAGATGTTAATTCCAAATGATGTGTAAAGTTGACACTTTACACATTGCAACCAGTGTGTAAAGTAATAGTTATTTACATTCGAGTGCGTGTAAGTTGTATTTTACAGCGCGACAGCTTTGTTTAAGGCACGAGCCCTTAAGGCGAGTGCCTTATTAGCTGGAGCGTTGTAAAATACTTCACGCACGAGAATTGTATCAAACTTTTTGCCGACGATAATGAAAATCACTTTTTTAATGAGATAGGTTGTATTTCTGAAAAGGGTTAGTTTAAAATACTGAGGTTAAGTCAATTTCCAAATTTGATTTTACTTACCTTCATTAGAGTACTTCTAGCGAAAATTTATCTGTAATAATAGACGTTGTTTATGACTGATAATATATTTATTTGCTGATGTTTTCTTCGTAATAAATAATAGGTAGGTGTCGATATTTGACATTTCAGCAATGTTCGCCTCGCGTATTTGACAGGTATATCGATCGGTGACTATGTCGGTAACGGCGGATTTTTACAATAATGACAGATGTCGCTGCCGTGATTTTGGTTTATAGAAATTAATTTTAAATATAGGAAATGTTAAAGTAAAAAAATAACTTAAGTAGGTAGTACTTTTTTACATGAATTTTATTATAATAAAAATGATTTCTTTTCTAAATGCCCATAAACGTCCAGTGTATTTTGATTATTTTACCGCATAGTTAGACAAGTTACAACACAGTAAGCGTAAAATGTAGGTTATACTTGCTGTGTATACAATTGTAAAGTTCCTACTACACTTCAGGAGGGCAAAAAATAATTTTCATATTTTATTTACTTTACACATTACAGAGCTACCACTATTAATAACAAGTATGGCATTTAAAGGGTCTTACCTAAATTTAGTTTTTATGTACATTCATGTTGGTGTGCTAGTAGTAAATAATAATATATACACCATGGTTATAAAGAGTACTATTGTCCTCGCGAAATATGTACCTCGGTTCCCTCGAGATACAATCTTTTCGCTCGGTCAATGATATTCTTCATAATCTTGATGTATAATATATTATAATATGTGACCATACATGATGTGTGTGACAATTTTAATGTTTTAGTTATATTTAACTTTACGCATAATCGCAATGATTATTATTGACATTAATAGGTTAATGACAGTTCTTTATTTTTTAAAGAATTTAAAATCATATTGCGAAACGTGTTTTTTTGTTTCCTTTATCTTTTTATGTGCGTCATATTTCGTAATTTTGGATATTGTAATACATTAAAAAAAGACGTCATTGTTCACAAACAACAAAAAATGAATAGAAAAAATATAATTCCAGTTTTATCATCATTTGAAAAATATGTTTTGGTAGTATATTTTTGCCGTATCAAAACATGTAGGAATACGTCTGAAGCACTTATAAAATATATGAATTCAAATTAATTATACAAAGAAAGTCTGACATTATAACATTTATAACAATAATAAAGACATATGATACAAAGCATTGTATATAATTTATGTTATTACTGTTATTAATCATAAAGTTTTTCTAGCACAGTAGTACTATCTATAAATAAATAGTAACTAGTCTAGCACCTACATATTAAAACTTAGATTTTATTTATTTAATTGTTTACGTATACGTTTTATTGTTTCTTTGTAACGTTTCTATTTTTAACCACCAATTATGAGAATCATAAACAATAAAACCACATTTGCGCCTTGATTCTGCAATTGTATAATTTATATCACAATATTATTTACTTCCCACAGAATATTTATTAAAAGTACACTTTTTTTATTAAATTAGATTTATAAAGTATGTCTTATTTTAACACAATAAAAGTGTGAAAAAAGTGTACTTTTTAACGCTACGGAGTAAAATACTTAAACGTTACTGAAATAAGACTATACTTTTTACACTTGTTGCATAAATAACTATTTTTACCTTCTGTCACCTTTAGGTAAGGAAGGTATTGTCTTTCGTCAAAAAAATCGGTGTTGAATTTTTAATGAATAAGCACGTTTTAGGAATCCGAGAATACGATTTTACTAGGTTTACGATGATGTCTGTTTGTGTGTGTGTGTGTGTTTGTGTGTGTGTGTGTATGTGCGTGTGTCAGTGTCAGTGTGTGTGTGTGTGTATGTGTGTGTGTGTGTGTGTGTGTGTGTGATTATCAATATGAAAGAATATCTTATTGTACGGTTTGATTATACATTTTCCTTCATATATTAAATAGATATAGAGTTAAAGAATTATAAAGAGATTAACTTTCATGAATTATCCAGCTTTGCTATCATCATGGAAACAGTTGATATATTCAAATAATTCTAATTGATAAATTTTCCGTGTCAATCGCAATTAATATAGCGTATGTTCTTGTTATAATTTTATTAGATTTATAGAATCTTTTTGAAGGAACTTTCGGTATGGAATTTGTAGAAAATAATATAAGTTCGTGTTACAATTTTACTGGATATATAGAACCTTTTCCGAGGAACTTTGGTATGTACAAAACACATAGAACTGACGGAAGGTAATGTGCTGGTCACATCAGATTTTTTTAATAATATAATATATTGTATTTTTGGTAATACTACTTTTTCAAACAATATAAATAAATGTCACAATTACAGTTAGTACTCATGTCTCCATAATATTATCTAGTGATATCTTAGGACTTCCGGTGCTCCTCAATTTTAAAGGAGTACCTAGCTAAATTTTGTAGATTAGGTAAAGTTATGTTACGGTTTGTGCAGCTAAGTTGGAAGAGAAAAATATTTAAATCTCTAAATATTGACAAAAACAATAAATACAGTCTAATCACACTTATAACATTACATGTAACTAAGGTAAAAATTTATAATATTTTTGATATTGGAAGCCATGCGCGACTAAGTTCTAAACCGTCACAATTATTCACATTATTATTCTTGGATTTAAAAATCCCAATATCTTCTCTAATTAATCTGTTGGCCAGATGTACAGATCTTCAAATAATTCTTGTAGGTACATATCTTATTCGGTAAAATTCTTCAAGGGCATGCTCTGAAACTGACGATTTCTCAGGCTGATTCAATCATACAATCGTTGGTGTTCATATTTTGGAATTTTTTTTATTCTGCATATGTTGAGTCATGCAGTAGATAAATAAAATACCAAATGACACATATACTCAGCAATTTCCGTCAACTCCTTAATTCTGGTTTTAACTATTGTTTTTACTCTTTGTTTACATCTAACAACCTTACAAGGTTATACAACCATCACTTCCCATGTCCAAACAAAATCATTCTTTATTCAAACAACATTCTTTATTACTCAATAGCTCAACTATTGCATCTCCATGTTTGCTTCGCAGAATAATGTATGCACACGCACGTTGTAATTACGAAGTCAAGTATATGTTTACTTACTTGCAACAATAAAAACACCGCAAGACAGTGAACGTTGGGCTAGGTTGGGGTTTGAGAAAAGTTGCACAATATGCACAACCTTGACATTTGAAGGATGCAGAATGGAAAAATACGAAAGGAAGTGGTTTTCGAAAGGAGATTATTTAAATTTGAATTAAATTAAAGCCAAAAAAATTAAGATAGAATCTAGCCAAATCCAAAAAAATCAAAAGTCGCACAATGCCAAATCGGTTTTGTTGATTTATATATTTTATTTGAAATCGTCATTAAAGTACACAAATATAGTCATTAAAAGTTCAAAAATCGGCACTAAAGTAATTCATTGTACGACAATTTCAAGCAAATACAATGTTGCCAACATTATAATAATTACTGTATATATAAGATAATTTGGGCTGGTGTACGATATATAATAGTAAATTTGTAAGTAAAATGACAAAAAATATGGGCAAGAACAATGAACTAAATAATTCCGATGAAGAATATTAAAATAAAACGTAAATTTGAGTGTTCTTTACGATAACCTCAATGTTCGGAGGTTAGCAACATTGAGTGTTACAGTTACATAGACATAACCTATAAAAATAAAATATTACTTTCATTTTCACAAATTTTCGGTTTCAAATAAAATTTAATATGCAATTCGGCACTGAAGTTCCATTTTATCACTCATATAGTTTATTTTCCTCGGCCTTTCTGCCTCGGCAATTAAATTCCATATTCTTAATAAAAAGTAGACTTTAGTATCTTTATACATAAATAATTATTTGCCAACGACTGAATTGTTGAAGTTGCCCTATGGGAAGACGCGTTAACATGATGTAACTTGTAATATAATTCTCTTTAAAAATTAATAATCAATAGGAGTCTAACGTTAAATTATAACTAAAATTAATAAAATTACCCCTCAACCTTAAAATTAATTTTAAGAAAAACTAAATACTAATTTCGAGAACTATTATAGATTGCCATCATCAGTAGTACGAAATTAGGAAAAGTTAAACAGTAGTAGAAGCGTAGTTGACATGTTGAGTAATCGTGACTACTCTCTTTAACTTCTCCTAATTTTGTACTGCTGAACTCAATCATTGCTGGCGTGGAGAGTGTACCACATTTTTGTGCCACATAACGATAATTTAAAAAAAAATGTTAAGTTCTATTTTATTTGTTTTAAAATACAGATGAGTAACTGTTTAAAACAAAGCCTCTCATAATTCATTCATTGAATAAAATGTTGTCAAGACAAATATTTATAATCTTCGCCTTATATTTATGTTGCCACATGAGTATAAATACATTTAAGTTATGCTGGTCACGTTTTTCATTCGGAAGAATAATAGCATTAATTATGAGATATTTATGTAAAAATATATAAAAAAGAATATACTTTCTATGTTCACATAAATATTGTACACGTCAGTGTACATAAGCATCCTCTCATAAAGATAAAATATTAACAATAACCATCATTGCTTAATTAGTTTCCTGTATTTATGTTGCCACATGAGAATAAACACATTTGTGTTTTACTGGTCCTTCTTACCTCCCTCTACCCTTGGTAAGGGAGATTTTAGTAAATGACCACGTTTTAAGGTCCCTACAATCAATTTTTAACGTTTTCACGATGTGTGTATGTGTGTATGTATGTGTATGGATTTTGTCTTCGCTCTAACTCAAATACTATCATTCAGAAAATTCTTAAACCTCGTATTTCTATCCTATTCTAATATGAAAAAAAGCCTTTAGATTTTGGTGTAAATCGGATAACCGGAAATGGCACTTTACCTGAAGCTCATAGTGGTTTTTCTTCAAAACATTTCATTAAATGCCATTTTTTCGAATTTTATGTCTTATGAAAATTAAAGATTATTGAATTTTCTACAGGAATACATTAATACTTTTTCTATATATTTTACAGATAAATTTAAAAATAATTAGTCGCGAAGCCTAACATAAAAACTATTTCTTTGTTACACAGTTCATTTTTCAAATGAATGTAACTGACAGTAAATGTCACTGTCAGAAAACTTATCACTTCAAATTAATAATAGTGACATTTTAAAAAGAAAATAGTAAATAAAGCAATAGTTTTCTGCAATGGAACAGTTTGCAGCGTTAGTAAATACGTAGGTAGGTATGTATTTAAATTAATAAAAATTAAATAGCGGGAGTTTTTGTGTTGGCCACATCAGATATTTTCTTTTATGAAAAATATTGCTATATACGAATGTACAGATGATCCAGAGTAGTGTGATAGTAAAATACGATTAACTGATTGCATTGGCGCATAGTGAATTTTTGATGAAAATATTTATATTCAAGATATTTAAAGTACAATCAATTTATGTACGAATATATGCTTCTAAAATTAATATGTAATGTTCTTCCATAAACACCAATCTAACGCAACGATTTGACTAAATAACAAGTTGATTTTAAAAGATTAACAGAACTGTACAACAAAAAATACAAATACGTAAAGCCGCTGACTTTTCCAAAATGTCGGTAATATAGGTAACATAGTTTCACATTGCCGGTAAAATGACGCTATTTTTACCTCTCGCTAAGAGAGGTAGTGGATTCATGCTAAAATTCGCATATCCAGATTTTATTGAATAAGCACGATTTAAGGTCCCTAGAATCCGATTATAACATTTTTAAAATGATGTCTGTGTGTGCGTGTGTGTGTATGTGTATGTATGTCTGGATGTTGTAGAAACGATTCCTCAAAAACTATAAGACTTAAAAAATATTTAACTGCAGTTTCCTCAATCTGACATTCCTGGGAAGAGCTGAAAAGGGTTTGGTAACAATTGAACAACCGGAAGTAGTAGTTTCTTAGAAAAATTCTTCTAAATATAATTTTTTTGGGAGTTTTTTTTTATTAAATATTGAAGAACATAAAATTCTCCATCTAATACACTTAAAATTTTTATTATATCTTGCATAGATTTAGAGATAACGACACTATAATTTATAGAGTAAATTAATCGCAGAGGCTAAGGCACTAAGGAAACCAGTTGACAAATTCCAAAGTTTATAACATAGTTTGTAAATGACACATGTCATTGTCAAATATCAACAGTTTTAGTGACATTCTGATAGCTTTTTCTGGGAAGTATATTTAATCTTTCTTATTGTTTTATTAATATTTGAAATTATAGGTAAAATTGTGGTAAAATTCATATATCCATCAGAAATACCGCCAATCTGGTTAATGAATTGGAAGAATCTCTGACATTTAGAAACTTCCTCATACAATGAAAAATAGATATAATTAGAATTATATGTTTGCAGAAGTCATGTTAAATACAATAAAAAACAATATTTGGGTAAAGTTCTGTAATATTTTGATATAAAACGACGGTTCGAAAGCGAAGTGCAATACAATACTTATATAGCCTAATATGGAAATGGCGAGAGGTCTTGTGCTGGCCACAACAATTTTTTTTTTTTGTGGAATATAATTTGGATCACTCTGTATAAATATATGAAATAGTGTTTATTGTTTATGTTTAAGTGATCACCCATCCAGACTTTAACTGTACTCCTCTTTACTTTACTCTAAAATTAGTTTGTTTATAAAAGATAAAATTTCTATCGCATTTCTTCTATAAATAGACCTGCAATATATTATCAAATAAAAACGCTACTATGTAAGCTATTTCTGGCCAACCAAGAAATACAGTCTTAAAAACAAATTAATTAAGTTGTAATATATTCTTGACATTTGTTTGTATGTATATTCATAAACTGACCTTCTAATAATCTTTATAGGTGCTATATGTTTACGTCAAATTCTAGTGTCTGTGAATTTTATAAGGATAAAAGAATTCAAATATGTTTGGTAAAATAAATAGTGCCAAATATGTGCCACGTGTAAATCTAAACACTATCTAATTTAAAATTTAAGTGAAGGTTACTCAATTATGGCTATAAATAAATATAATTTACAGTATTTCAATTCATCATCAATTCAAGTACAGGAAATAAACAGAGAAAAATAAATATAAGATCAAAAGTATTTGTATTTATAAGAAAATTACAGTCGACATGAACTATAAACCAGCAAACATCACGGCGATAAGAAGTTTTGGAGCTAATTCAAGTTCTAAGATGCTGAAAAAACTACATAAATAAACAATAGGGAATTCTAGCTCAATCGAATTAAAGGAAAATAGTAAAAAAATACGAATGTATATGCTGAATAGCGAATATTCATAAAAAAATCTGATGTGGCCAAAACAAAACCTCCCGCTATTTAATTTTTATTAATTTAAATACATACTTACGGATTTACAAATGCTGCAAACTGTTCCATTGCATAAAACTATTGCTTTATTTACTATTTTCTTTTTAAAATGTCACTATTATTAATTTGAAGTGATAAGTTTTCTGACAGTGACATTTACTGTCAGTTACATTCATTTGAAATATGAACTGTATAACAAAGGAATTATTGTATTTATCTTAGGCTTCGCGACTAACAAGAAAAATTATTTTTAAATTTATCTGTAAAATATATAGAAAAAGTATTAATGTATTCCAGTAGAAAATTCAATAATCTTTAATTTTCATAAGACATAAAATGCGAAAAAATGGCATTTAATCGTATTTTTTGAAGAAAAACCATTATGAGCTTCAGGTAAAGTGCCATTTCCGATTATCCGATTTACACCAAAATCTAATGGCTTCTTTCATATTAGAATGGGATGGAAATACAAGGTTTCAGAATTTTCTGAATGATAGTATCTGAGTTAGAGTGAAGACAAAATCCCTACACATACACACACACACATACCTACACGCATACACACATACGCACATACAGACATAATCGTGAAAATGTTAAAATTGGATTTTAGGGACCTTAAAACGTGGTCATTTACTAAAATCTCGATATGTAATTTTTGGCACGATCCCTATACCTCCCTTACCAAGGGTAGCGGGAGGTAAAAATGAAATCGTATAATTGAAATATTTCGGAAATAAGGGGTTTTTTGTTATAGCACTTCGACACGAATATGAAATCATTATATAATATTTTGATTGGCAACGGAAAGACCGCCTATACATGCATAACAAATAGCGTGTTAGGAGGGGCTAACATTCCTGTACGGCAGTTTTCAAACAGTTTTTATTTTAACACAAATTTCCTGCATTAAACTTAATAATTTAAATACACCTGTAATTATAAAGTATGTAGACTTATACAGTGTTATAATATTCATTTATATTATGTAAATATAACTTAAAATAGCATATATTTCAAGAACATTTAGGTCCATTATGAAAACAGTTTGATAAAAAAACACATATGCGTGACGTCACGTCAATCTTTTCAAAATTCGGGAGACCATAACTCGCTTATTAATAGGAATTTTTTCGCCGGATTTTCATCAACAGTCTTATTTTTCCTAATATTTTCAGATGAAATTATAAAAAAAAAAATGGTGGAATCCCCCATTTTCTATATAAATTTTAAACAACAGATTAAATTTTGAGAATTAAAAGTTTGCAAAGAAAACTTATTTCAAGTACATATTTTTTGCTATCTGTCGTATTTTCTCCCACTTTTGGCTAAAAGTTATCTTAAAATCTCTTTTCAGAACATTAAGAAAGAAATTATTATCAACTTGTGCTCATTTTTCAAGAAATATCGCTGAAGCAATGGTACGTGACGTAAATATAGTTTTATGTGCTCTCTTTGTTGTTTCAGTTGTAATTCCGTATCCACGTGAAAAGATAAAGTTGCAGACAACGTGACATTGTACAAATGGAATCAAAGACACCTCGTTATGTAAAGAAAATGCTCCGACTAGGGAAATTCAATTTAAATTTTAGATTTGATCTTCAACGTTATTGCTGTATTTGGCGTAACATCGATAGAAAATAAACCTACAACGGATGCTTTCAGGATACTTAAGCAGTTATATATAGTTTGAGAAATAAATATGTTGTGGTCAGCACAAGACCTCTCGCCATTTCCATATTAGGCTATATAAATACATATTGTATTTAACATTTCTGGTACACACAAAAAAATTTAATTACATCTGTTATTCATATATTCGTTCTATAAATAAATTTCCTCCTACTTTTCTAAATATTCGAGATTCTTCAAATTTATTGACGAGATTGGCGGTATTTCTGATAGATATTATATGTATCTATAATTTTAAATATTTAATTAATAATAAAATAAGAAATATTAAATATACTTCCCGGAGAAAGACTTCAGTAATGTATCTGGATTTTTGATACTGTGCATTTTTCTGCCAATTACTAATATTTTAATTTTTCAACTGGGTTCCATGGAGTTGTTTGGGCTGTGAGAGTCAATACAACGGATTATTTTGTATATTTATAATTCTCTCTAAATATGTAGAAGATATAATAAAAATATTAAATGTATCGAATAATAATAATAATAATAATAATAATATCTAGAAGATTTTTGTTGCGAAACAATGGGGTCATTTCAAAAAAAAATAATTGTCGATTTTTTTATAAAATCATAAAATCCATCTCATTTAATAAATATAGTAACAGAAAATAATTTGAAATATGCGACTTTTCATTCATAAATTCACTAATAAACTTTCACGCTTTTAAACACGGACTAAATTTGTGACGACACAAATTCATACTCACACAAAGACAATTCTCTCTCACACCCACACGCTTCACAACATGAAACATTAACCTAACCTAAAAGTTTAACAGCTGACAGCAAAATATACAAGAGAGAAGATTATTATTACTTTCTAATTCTTTAGAAATACTAGTGCAGTAAAAGGTATGTAAATAAACCATTTATTTAAATAAATCCCAAACCAAATAATCATAGTTCTAAATTAAACCAGTAGAGCTCGATTGTCGTATCCGTGAATATGTGTCGTCAGCCGTTGAAATATTTGAAATTAAAAGCAACTTTAAAAAATCATATCTCTGATTCTAAAGACTTGTAAGATGTAAAACATACACATAAATGTTTAATTTGACCTATTTTTTCAAGAAAAAAATAAATCAGAAAATGTGAAATGACCCCATTGTTACCAAAACCTTTTCAGCTCTTCCTATTCATGTCTGATTAAGGAATACGTAGTTAAATTTGTCTTTGTCTTTAGTCTTATAGAATTTGAGAAACACATACACACCCAGAGACATCATTATAAAAACTTTACAATCGGATTCTAGTTAATATACACGGAGTTTTTTAAAGATGGTTAAACAAAACTTCTAGTGGTAAATTCAAAATGGTTTAGAAAACCAGAGTGGATCTTCTGTCTCACTCTTTGCAAATATATCTGGCACTTCATCCACATCACGTTTACAAACAAAAAGTAAATAAACTGAAATACCAAATAAAAATAAAGTGTCAATCATCCCCAAGGTCGTCATGAAACACGTGACTATGGAAGAAAACGTTTTACTTCTGGCACAAACACTCAATCAAAATACCCAAAGGTGAAGGTGCAAGAAATTTGGCATTTGTTTTCTATAATAAACATTGAGCGTCATGTTTTATTACTCAGTATATGTCTATGCAATGCACTGTACTTATCATTTTCACAACTTTATTTTGTTGCAGTTATGATTTTTACCTCCCGCTACCCTTGGTAAGGGAGGTATAGGGATCGTGCTAAAAATCACATATCGAGATTTTAGTAAATGACCACGTTTTAAGATCCCTAGAATCCAATTTTAACATTTTCACGAAGATGTCTGTATGCATGTGTATGTGTATGTGTGTGTGTGTGTGTGTGTGTATGTGTACGGATTTTGTTAGCGCTCTAACTCAAATACTATCATTCAGAAAATTCTGAAACCTTGTATTTCTACCCTATTCTAATATGGAAAGACACCATTATATTTTGGTGTAAATCGTATGACCGGAAATGGCACTTTACCTGAAGCTCATAATGGTTTTTCTTCAAAAAATACCATTATATGCCATTTTTCGCATTTTTGTCATTAAGAAAATTAAAGATTATTCAATTTTCTACAGGAATACATTAATACTTTTTCTACATATTTTACAGATAAATTTAAAAATCATTTTTTTTTTTTAATCCCGAAGCCTAAGATAAAGACAATTTCTTTGTTATACAGTTCATATTTCAAATGAATGTAACTACAGGTGAATGTCACTGTCAAAAAACTAATCACTTCAAATTAATAATAGTGTCATTTTAAAAATAAAATAGTAAATAAAGCAATAGTTATATGCAATGGAACAGTTTGCAGCATTAGTAAATACGGAACTGTGTATTTAAATTAATAAAAATTAAATAGCGGGAGGTTTTGTGTTGGCCACATCAGATTTTTTATATTATAGTTTCTCATAAATTTGTTATAGTTTTGAATGAAGATAAAAAATATAAATAATGCAAATTTTAAATCGTCACGATACCGATCGCATACTCCATCGTATTAAAGCGAAACCGTGTTGCAAAATACTATCGTGTTATAAGAGAAACACCTGTATAAACTTTTCGCTGTAATCCCGTAGGTAGAATACATTGCTTTGCTGTATATTTTAAACTACACACTTATTTATGTTATGGTACAGGATAAATTTTATAGCTGTTAGTTTGCCAAGATGAATGATGTTAATGTGTTTATTTCCTTAAATTACTAATAAATTTTAGTAAATTACACCTTTTGATTATATATAAAATGTTGTGAACATTAGAAACATGTAAAAAGTTGCAATACCTGTCAAACCAAAAATGAAAACTACCAATTAATAAATACAAGAGAAAAAAACTTGTAACCAACCGAAAACACGCATCATGAACATTTGGGTGTGTCAATCAACCTTGATTAGATTATTTCTTCATTTGTTTCTTCCATGAAATATGAGATCACTTGAATATATTAGGTTTGTTCGTACAACAAAATATGCAACTAATTTCCAATTTTTCAGTGTGCGTAGTTTGAAACTGGTTTCAAACTGATTGGAAATTTTTGGATTCTGCGAACAGAATTAAAGGTTATTATTATTTCTATCTGAAATTATTAGAAATTCACATTAACTACATTTTAGGAAAAGATCTGAATTTTGGGGGATATCTTTCTCGTAGTTAGTTATAGAATGGGGTCATTTCACATTTTCTGATTTATTTTTTTCTTGAAAAAATAGGTCAAATTAAACATGTATGTGTATGTTTTTCATCTTATAAGTCTTTAGAATCAGAGATATGATTTTTTAAAAGTTGCGTTTAATTTCAAATATTTCAACGGCTGACGACACATATTCACGGATATGACAATCGAGCTCTACCGGTTTAATTTAGAACTATGACTATTTGGTTTGGTATTTATTTAAATAAATGGTTTATTTACATAATTTATACTGCACTAGTACTTTTAAGGAAATAGAAAGTAATAATAATCTTCTCTCTTATATATTTAGCTGTCAGCTGTCACACTTTTAGGTTAGGTTACTGTTTCATGTTGTGAAGCGTGTGTGTGTGAGAGTGAATTGTCTTTGTGTGAGTATGAATTTGTGTCGTCACAAATTTAGTCCGTGTTTAAAACCGCGAAAGTTTATTAGCAAATTTATGAATGAAAAGTCGCATATTTCAAATGATTTTCTATTACTATATTTATTAAATGAGATGGATTTCATGATTTTATAAAAAAAATCGACAATTATTTTTTTTGAAATGTCCCCATTATAGGTTATCTGTTATTGAAGCAACAATATGTACCTTGCATTCTAGTGCATATTGCTCACACCAAGCAACTGGTCAGAATTATGTGAACAAGTTTTAATGAAAGCAATGTCTCATGCCATTAAATTAATGGCTACACTGCAATAGATTTTCAATTGCATCAGCATAGCACTTGCTGGAATTTAAAATGGTTCTATTTTCAATTCAAATTGGATTCGTCATCCGGAAAAGCGGCACGACATAAAAGATTATATCACTAGCAGTTTCATAAATGATGAAATTATAAACAACAAAAGATAAAATCACAAAAATCCACATTAATATTGAACCTTGTGGTACTTTTTTTGACAAAAGTTTTCCTTTGAGAGCAAAGCAAACAATACTACCATATATACGTCAGTTTCGTAATATTTTGTAATTTCTTATAACTTAACCTAACATAACGCTACATTATTGTTAATAAAAATAAAGAAAATCAACTTCTATTTTTTTTTGTGTAGTCCATAACAAGAAGAGGGGATATTTGTAATATATAAAGATACGTAAAAACTAAAAATAAAATCAGTAAACACGTTAGCTATAGTTATATATAAAAAAAATCCTTGAAAAGAATTTGCAACTAACAACTGTAAACAATGATGTATCTTTTTTTGTCCACGACAATTATTAATGCGTATGAATTGACACGAATAACAATCAATGACTAAGAAATTTAGGGAGGATGACTCAGAATCTTAAGTAAACAAGAGTCTCATTATAAAATCACCAACAAGATTGATGTACAAAATACGAGTACCCACGTACATATTTGACGAATTTACGACATATTCGGCCCGATTCTGTAAGAAGAGTTACTAGAATAAAGTTACTAAAATAGTCTTTAAAATGAAGGTCAGTTACAACTACAGTAACTTGTTATTTTTTGTATTCTATAAGCACAGAGTCATTACAGTTTTAGATACTTAGTTGTTAAACAAGTTATTACGCTAGAGACTAGCCAAACGTAGTATTTAAGGTGTAGTAACCTTTCAGAATGGCTGGAATTTGGAAGATTTTTGAATTTCATAGAGCATTGGCAGATTTGGAAAATCGATATGTATAAATAAGTAACTGTAAATAATTTTCGGTAACGTTTATTTATGAAATTGGAAAATTTATTTGATAAATTTATATTTTTATGTCACAGGAGAAGAAATAGGTTAGAAAATAGATTGGTAAGAAACGAGAGTAATCCTTTCTTAATTTCGGATATAATATTTAAAAAAATTGTTCCGATTACCAAAACCAATTGTACAAGATCTTATTGAAGAAGTAACTCCGTTAGCGGAACCTTCAATAAGATCAACAGGCGTACCTATTCATTTAAAAGTAAGCTGTACATTTTTCTTGGCTCCTTTCTTTATAGAATTCAAAAAATATGTAAGTCCTTCCCATGACAATTTAACCTCATTAGTTTTCAGAGGATGTGTTTTCATTTCGAGCATTATTTTGTGGTTTTCTAAATAAGCTATTAATATTTCCAACTGTTCATTGGTTCTTCTTGAACCCTAGGTTTGTTATATACCATGATACAAACAGATATAACACTTGTTCACTTGTAAACACTAAGAAATGTCACTTGTCAGATTAGAATATACGCAGAAGAAAAAATACGTATGCGCACCACAATTCGTGTTCCTCATTTCACTGCTATCTTAGTAACTAAGTTTGTTTAGTTACTCCGGTAGTAACGTTCCTAAACATAAAATTACAAAATACGAAATATGTATTCAGTTACTAGGATAGTTGCTATCAGAGTAACTTCATAGTAACGTTGCTAACAAGTAACTATGTTAGATACTTTTTACAAAATCGGACTGATTATGTCATAATTCTTTTAAGTTTTAACATAATTCACAGTAAGCTTCAAAGCTTCTAGATTAATATTGTCCACCATAGTAACATATTAGAAAATTGTAAAAAAATAATTCTCCACAGCACGAATCTTGTGTAGTGACAGTGAGATCCATTGCTACGTAACCTCAACCTCTCTATTTAAATATTTCAACCAATAAAGTGCCGATTTTAATGACGTATTGTTGAATGGTGCTAAAATGCAAGTCGGAATGTTTAAGAAGCAAATATGGTATGTGCTATTTATAAATAAAATAACCTACAACAAAACCTAACCAGTCATGTATTACATCTTCGTATTATGGTAGAGAAAAGGTAGCAAAAGTTTGTAGAATCACATAAACAAAATAAATGACAAAAAAATTCAACTCACCTAACCTTACAAAAACTTTTTTGAAATCCATTTTAATCATCTCATAAACCTGTCTTCTATTTTCTAACATTTTATCATTCATTATTATTAATAACCATATATTTATCTACATTTATATTTTTGTAATACAAACTAAAATATTTTTCTAAATTTATCCTAACCATTTAAATAATTCTATATAACTTTTCATATGTAAAAAAAAAAATTTATATGTTTTTTCTTCAAGAAATATATTGTATTACAGCTGTGGCCTGATGATGTCCGTTGCGACGAAATTTTTAAAATAAATTTAATCTAGCAGTCTATCCAAATGTCAAACAAGTAGTTTTTAATGACAGTAACAATTTGTTTTACGGGTTGTCAAAAATTTTCTTTGCAATATTCTAAAATTAGTAACATCCGTTTGTTCGGCCTAATAGTATTATACTACCATTATTATAAATAAGACGATTACATATCTCAGCTAACTCCTAGACAAGTTGTGACGATTGACAACTCGTTACTGTCATTAAAAATTATTTGTTTGACATTTGGATAGACAGCTAGATTAAATTTATTTTAAAAATTTAACAGCGCAGACACTCAGATTTTATTTTTTTCTGTGTGAACCGTAACAGATATCACAAATTACACAGAGAGACAAAAGTTTACTATTGAATGTATCTTTCTGAAGAAAAATAATTTCACGTTTTCGGCATTGCCATTAAAAAGTTACGGTCTAATTTATGTTGGGAGACCTAAGTTTCATACACTAGTATCACCTTAAAAGATGACATAACCATATAAACTGTCATACCAAATTTCATCCAAATCGAATAAAGCGTCCGATTATTATAAGCAAAATTATTTTTTTTTTTCGAAGAACTTTGAAGCAGAATACTGGCTAAATGGTACACTTTCCGGTAGAAGCAAGTTTGATTAAATCGTCTTATTTTAGCCTCAGGAATCTGTGGTTAAGCCATGTCCCCCTATTTAAGAGACATTCTGTATATACATATATCAAATGCATCCGTAGTTTTATATGTACAATACCTAATAAATTTCCTTTGAAACCATTGTAAGTCTAAACTATATTTGTCATAAATATATATATTTAGTTTTGCACTTAATAATTTAAGAGACACCCTGTATATATATATATATATATATATATATATATATATATATATATATATATATATACTAACAGTTATATCTTGTCACTTAAAACTTTTGACATACTATAGCTCGAGAATAGACGAACAATAATTTCTTGTGTACATTTGTATAAATCATTACACAATACGATTGACGATAATGCAACCCTAAACTGTATTTGTCTAAACGTTCCACGAATTACATCTCGAAATAAACCTGTAATTACATTTAATTTAAAAAAAGTGTAAACAAGTTATGAATCTAAAGGCACCTTGTAGAAGAGTATGTTCATTATTTAATAAAATTAACTTTGAACATTGATATATTTAGCTGTAGTTTGTAAAGATTTAAAAATGTAATGTGTCAGTATTTCATCAATAAGTAAATATGTGTACGTAATTTTTATGTTTTTCTTTAATTACGTTGCTTTGTTATATGTTTGTAAGATTTTCTCATCCCTCAGTAATTGGGATCTTCGATCCTGTTGAGTGAGTTAATAAATAAAATAAAAATAAAATAAATGTAAAACGCAATGAATCAGTAATTTTTTTAAATTCTTTTCTTAAACGTTATTAATACCGGCTCAAAATCAGGTCATCTAACAATTTTTTGTTACACTTTATAGCTCGCTTTATAGTTATTTCATAATCTTTCAATCACTAATATGACTAATATGGCCAATATATCATAACAATTTTTATTGGATTGATATATCGATAAAGCATAATTTCGTTGGAAACAGGTCACGGTGGTCTTGTGCGCGGAATTAAGCAATAACTTCTTATTTGCCATTGTTTTCTCAGCGTCATAAGACTTACTGCTGTAATAGCAACATGGAGATAATTTAAAACTTTAATCTCCCATGCACTAAAACGATAACGAATACAGTTGGTCATAATTAAATATGTCTGCAGTGCAGGATGCAATTATGTTCGGTTTCGAATATATGCCAAGGCTGCAAAATACCGTAAGTTCTCGTTTTATGACAGATCCGCATACGTATCAAAGTAGTTAAAGGTCTTAATCTGTGAGATATCATTTGATTACCATTGTAACCTAAAAGGAAGGAGAAATAGTATACAGTCAGAAGTACATACTTACTTATTTTTACCTCTCGCTAAAAGAGGTATTGGAATCATACTAAAAACCGCATATCAAGATTTTAGTGAATAAGCACGTTGTAAGGTGGTTAAAAACCATAAGACATAAGATCAGTTCAACTTTGTATTCCTCCATCTGACATTCATGGGAAGAGAAGAGCTGAAAAGGTTTTGGTAACAACTGCACCCCAATTCTGTAAGGAAGTTGTTAAGTCTTAGCAACGTTGCTAAAAATTATAACCAATAGAAACAAATGTAAAGACTGTCATTTTCATGTTTTATTCAGTGTTCGCTATTATTATTGGTTATTTGCTATAACAATGTTGCTAAGTCTTAACAACTTTCTCACGGAATTGGGGCGCTAGACAACCGGAAGTACGTACTATATACTTCTATATTGAAGAACATAAAATTCTAATCATGAGACATTTACATTTTTTATTATATCTTCTATAGATTTAGAGATAAAGGCACCGTAATATATTTAGAAAAATTGGATGTAATAAATCGCACAGGCCAAACTATACTAAGGAAACCTATTGACACATTCGAATATTTGTAACATAATCTATAACAACAGCTAAATTTCATTGTCATAAATCAGCAATTTTAGTGACATTCTGAAAGATTTTTCTGGGAAGTATATTTAATCTTTCTTATTATTTAAATAAATACTTAAAATTATAGGTAAAATGCAAATATCCATAAAAAATATCGCCAATCTTGTTAATGTATTGGAAGAATCTCTGATATTTATGAACTTCCTCATACAATGAAAAAATAGATATAATTATAATTATGCGCAAGACACGTTAAATGCAAAAAAAAAAAACAATATTTGAATACAGTTCTGCAAGATTTTTTCTTATAAAACGACATTTCGACAGCGAAGTGCAATACAATACTTATACATATAACATAAAATGGAAATGGCGAGAGGTATTGTGCTGGCCACAACAGATTTTTAAGGTTAAGTTGATGAACGAAGAACAGAGTAATAGCGTTTTTCATTTATATATTTTGTTTTGCACTCAGTGCAGCTTATGACGTCATGACCGGCACTAGTTGTCACAACTCATGTGTAGTGCATTTTAAATTAAACAAGTTACAAATAACCAGAAAAAGTTTGTTAGCTATCACTGTCAAATAGGGAGGTTACGTAGCATTGAATATCACTACACAAGATTCAGGTTGTGACGTGACAACTTATTTTTCTTACATTCATTATATACTTTGAATATGACTGGAAAGAACTGACGATCGTACGTGCAAGAAAATGCGCACTGGATAAGGTTCAGTTCACTAGAAAAGTATAAATGAAACAGGTAAAACTCGGCTAGTGCGCACTGATTATATAAATGGAAACAGAGTTATGCACTTAGTACAAAAAAGTTCGCACTAAACATGTAAATAGAAAACGCTATTACAGGCAGCCTCAAAAATCCGGATCTTTGTAATTCGAATTCTTCGGTAGTTCGGAGACCTGTTTACTTGTACTATGTACTCTGTAGTCCGGATTCCGGACAGTTTCGGTAATACGGATGCGTACCTACGTTGTAAATTCGTTTGAAACGTCACCAGACATCACCTGATAGGCAGTTGGCTGCAGCAGACCACCCTACTCACGTACTATTAGTAGTCGAAGTGTTCCTGATTATTGCACTATGGCTCCGCGAAAACACATTACATTGTCTTTACAAACAAAAAATTAGATTCTTGAACAATTAAAAAATGGAGTGTCGAATAAACAATTAGCGGCACGATATGAAGTGGGTACTTCTACCATTTCGGACAAAAAAACAAAAAAAAACATATTCAAGAGTAATTGATAATTTTCTAATTGTGCCACATGGTTATATACTTTTTATCTATGTAGATTTATTTCCAACTGTGATTCTGGGCCAGGAGTTATATATGTATTTAAATAAAGCATTACAAACTGCTCACTTAACTGAATTTTGCATCAATACAAGAAAAATCGCGGTAATCCGGATATTTCGTTATTCCGGATTGAGTGTGTTTTTATTAGTCCGGATTAACGAGGTTGCACTGTAGTATTAAGTAATAGTGATTCCAGTGATCTCGCAAACAATTAAATATATATAATTCCGTCTTCTGTTATGGTAAATCTTTTCCGCAAATCTCACGCAGTTGCCAAATGTATCTCGAACAAAAAATTGTTTGTGATAAAAATAACCGTAAATATTTTTAAACGAACGTCGCTTCGTCATAGATAAATACGCAAAAAACTGTGCGGTCCGAGGTTTATCCATTGCTCTGCCCGAGTCACGAGTCTGCGATTTGTGCGTAGGATCAGCGACATTTCGTGAATTCGTGAATGTTTATTTGTATTTGTATAGGACAGAGGATACACACTACTTAGTATGGATAATGTAATGCTAAGCATTCCGTCTCGTTTTTTATTTTATCAACGTCCTTCGGTTTGGTTGCGACTCTAGGCTAAACAGCCAGCTTATTTTTAAATAAAACCGTTAGACATTTATTTAAACAGGAACCCATACAATTTAATTGGTTTTCAGCCCCTTAAGAAACCTGATCAATAAAAATTTTACTGTCTCCAAGAATGACATGAATATAACATATTCATTCGGTTTGTAATGTAATTTGATAATGACCGTGAGGTCGAATCGATAATTTTTCCTGAAACAAGTGTTTAATTTTACTTCAACCTTTTAAAAATGATTCACCCAACCAACTATGAAATCAATTAATATCACGTTATACAGTTTATGTGTTTATAGTGTTTACTATTTAAAACTTTCTTCATTTACGACCTAATTCGCTAGCTTTGTTCATGGAACAGTTTGAAACTGTTAGCAACCGTCAGAGGCAAACTCAGTTCCAGGGCATCGAACCCGTTAAAGATTGGGTTCGGTTTAGGTTAAGATTAATTGGTTTTTTGAGAGATAAGTTTAGGTGCGGTTCTGGTTCAAACTTTAATAAAATTTGCGGTTTTGTTCCAGGTTCAGGTACCGAGTTTAAGTTCGGTTCGACCTAATAAAGGGGTCTATTCAGAACTCAGTATTTGTGTTGTCGTTATAGTCTTTATAGTTGTTATGTACTGTAAAGATTGTTAAAATCAAATTTGGTATTCTCAGAACTGAAGGTGGTTACCGTCAACAATTGTTACGTGTTTTGACAGTCTTTATCATAACGACTGCTAAAACTGTGTATTTATGGTTGTTATCACGTTGTTATTTCTAATATTTGACATGTGACAGATTACTACATCAATCAAATATTATTAATAATGGCCTTTCTGCTAAATATTAGCAGGATGCAGTTGTTTATTCGCATGGATCCTGCTTCGACTTAAATAATGATAATAAGAACGATAAAAACCGTCGTGGACGAAAGTTACTTTTGACGTAAATACATATTTCTTTGAAAATATTATTTTGACGTTGGGATCAGTGGTAGGAATTAACATACCCGTTCTAAATAATTTAGAAGTTTTCAAATATGGCACAAATGTCATATTCTTCTTTAGTTGTTTTGGCAGAATGTTTGCATTTTAAATATAATTGGCAACATATTATTAAAAGAATAAAGGTTAGGTTAAGTTCATATATGCATAATGAAGTTAGCTATTGTCAAATAATCTGGTTCATTCACAAGTATTATTTTGTAAAGATTGTCAATAATACCGACGTAGGTTCTGAATTGACAAATTCATAAAGATTGTTACAAATATCTTTATGATAACAATCTTCATATCCGTAACAACCTTTATGACTGTGTTTCTCCGAATAGGCCACAAAAATTGAATTAATGTTTTTTGAATAACAATCTTTATATAGAAATAATTAAAATGTGAGTCACAATTTATTATGCAACGCAAGACAAGAACATTTTCACGAACAGTCAACAGGTCAACACAAGCACAACACACATAAACGTTTCGAACTGAAAATGAACCTGAAGCGGAGTTGAACCCTGAACCCGAATTTTAATATCCGGTTCGCTTCCAACTCGGGTTCAACTAAAAATATATCTGAGGTTTGGTTATGGGTTTGGGTTCGGTAAAATGTTACGGTTTGGTTCCGGTTATGGTTCGCTTCAGGTTTAGATTCAATGTTCTAGCAGTAACATACAGCGTTCACAGAGTTACTTATATTTCAAACTCTGACTACTAACTGGCTGTCCACTGAAGTTTTCTGACTAGTTTAGGACTGGTTAACAACGGTCTGAATAATTTCCAACTTGGCTGGAAATTTTTAGTTTTGAGACATGGCATTTATATTTTTTAGAAATTTTGACATTTCCACATGTTCGAGTTCGTTTTCGTTTGCAAAAATTACATTATCTGTTTGATTAAAAATAATATTTACTATTTTAATAAATAATTTAAAGTGAGTATATTATTGCAAACTGATAAAATAAATAAATAAATAAATATATCATCACGGCATATTACCCATTTCTGGGTGTGACAGTATCTACAACACATGTAGACATCGGTAATGATGACGATATATTTTACCGTGTGGGCGCTTACCAGGCGTCACCTCACGGGCACTCATAGCTGGTGTGGAGAGTGCACCACAGGGGTAACTTTTGTGCCATTTAAAATTGGAAATATTTGGCGTCTGTCGAACCCGGTTCCCCCAGGTTCGTGACCAGACACTCAGGCACGCGGCCACAGGACTCCATAAGATAATATAATATATATATATATATATATATATATATATATATATATATATATATATAAACTGATAAGATACTTATTAAAATTCACTTAATAATAGATGGCGGATTCGTATTGCATGTCAAGTGAAAAATTTGACTTTTTAAATGATTCTTCAAGCGAAGATGACGCTTTTGAAATAATGGCTATTAGAAAAAACCCAAAAATGAGAATTTTGTATACTGAAGATTTTATTGAACACCTTCATACAAATTGCAAATGTTATTGCAGTGAGATTTAAAGTTTTACAGTATTTCCATTATCAAAATGGAAGAATGGCATAGTAGATGCTTATAAATGCACACTAGTTTTCATTGTGTTCACAGAAAAATTCAAACCGTTTAATTTGAAACCGGTCATGTTCATTCGGTCTCAAACGCCAACCGTTTGCAAACCGTTCTGTTCTATGAACAAAGATTAGACTCATATAGATAATTCTAAACCATTCTCTGCAATAATGTATTTTGCTCTCATTGCATTCTAATTATTTATGTTCGATTTCAAATCAGTTCTTCATATCTATACATAGTTGTTTGTAAAAATACATTCCTACATAAAATGAATGTAAATATCCATAAAATATTGATTTATAACCAATTTTACAATTAAGATGCCACTTATCTTTGAATTACTGCTATCATTAAAATAAACGTACATAGTAAATCAGAATAATATATACGGTATTTAATTCTAATTGTTATCTTTCTCTCATGTTTCCTGTTTCCCCAAATTCCAAATCAAGCAAATTAAGCTCCCCAAATGAAGTCACACATCCTAATTAGCTGAAACCCGCGCAAGTTCAAAACACAATTTGGCAACTTGGAAATGCCGCATCCTGGATAGCCTCATCAAAATAGCTCCGAATGACATTGGTATAAAGTGCGTCACGGAAAAAGAACGGCGCAAAACAAACGACTTATCAAACATCAAGCTAGCCATGGAATTGACATGTCAACGAATTCATTTGTTAACTGCGCCATTAAATAATCGATACTGGTACAACTGATGTGATTGAGAGGTACAAGCATCTGTATTATTGAAGGATACAACGGATATTACCGGATGATTAAACTAAGACATGAAGAAATTAACTCTTAACTGGTGACCTATTTGCAATTTAACACAACTGGTGATTGTTGAAAAGTCATTTGCTTTAACTTTTTGTTATTGTAGACTAAAAATTTAGTAAAGGTATATTTATGTCTAGTAGAGTAATTAGAGTCTAAAAAAAGGAAGTGGAAAAATTCAAATAAAATAGGATCGGTGTCAAAAAAAGCTTACTCGACATATCAAGGGCTAAAAGGCAGTATCTACCTCCTATTTTGTCGAAAACTAGTTATCAATTACAATGGGCTACTTGCGTGGTAATGAAAATCCGATTTCTATCTCTATATACGTAATGTTATGTTGAAAACATATATAAAAATATAAATTTTATTTTAAAAAATATAAATTTTATTTTAAAAAATATAAATTTTATTTTAAAAAATATATTTATTTTTTAGTAAATTAAGAAAGAAAATTTTCTGTGACGTCATTATATTGAACCGGGGAAGGAAACCATGTTTAAAAATGTAACGTATAGATGACATGGCGAGCGAGAAAGTTTTAATTTGAATTTGACATTAGTTAATTTTTTTCTCTCTCTGGTCTCTCAAATATATTAATTACTTCACAAATAAACACATAGGTAGTTACATGTAATTTAAAATATCGATACCAAAAAGACAAACTAAAATACTAACCTCCAAACGTCAAACAGGAGATCTACATTACCCGCACAAACGGCATGTTGGTGTGGGACGGTACCACGCTATGGCTTTACGGCCACTCATTGGTGAGGCGTAATTCTACGTCATGCATGGCGGTAATTCAAATAATCAAATTTCATTATTTTTTTTCTGGCTAGTTAATAAAAAATTTGTCAAAAGAAAAAATATGGGTAGCAAGTTTTTACCTTCTCTTCCAAAATATGAAATAAAAAAAGGTACGCAAGTAGCCCATTATTATATTTCAAGCTCTACCTATTATGACCAATTTCACCAACATCAAATAAATCTTAGTACCAAGTTTATATATCTACCAACTTTTGAATTATTGTCCCAAAAGTCAATATACCCATATTTAGATAAAAACTTCAAAATTTTCAAAAATATAATTTTTATGTATATAGATACTTCTCAATGTTCTGATTCCAGATTTTGAAACCGCAGGTCGATATCTCCTTTTGTTTTCGAGATATTTAGATTCAAAGTTTTGCTCAAAACTGCCCATTTTTGGGTAATAACCCGAAAATGGGTCAGAATATTAATTTCGCGATATCATTATTCGATTCTACGGGAAAAAAATACATAAGTACTCCAATTTTCATAATTTTTGAACACCACATACAATCTCTAAAGCAAAATAACTGAAAATGGCCAAATATCGCAAAAATCTAAGGTGTACCCCTTACGATTTTTTCAAATTTTGGCCATTTTCGGGGGGTTTGAAACTTTTATTCATAAAAAATGAACCGGTTGAACAAAAATTGTGAAAATTGGTACACTTATGTAATTTTGCCCGTATAATCGAATGGTCGTAGCGCCAAATTCATATCTCGACCCATTTTTGGGTTACCACCTAAAAATGGGCAGTTTTGAGCAAAACTTTGAATCTAAATATCTCGAGAACGAAGAGATATCGATCTGCGGTTTCAAAATTTGGAATCAGAGCATTAAGAAGTATCTAGATGCATAAAAATTAGATTTTTGAAAATTTTGAAGATTTTATCTAAATATGGGGTATATTGACTTTTGGGTCAATAATTCAAAAATGGGTAGATATATAAACTTGATAGTAATATTATTTGCTTGTAAAGACAATGTTACGTAAGTGTACGCATTTTTAGAGTAATGTATCTAGTAGCCCAAATAACTCCATGGAAACCAGTTGAAAAATTAAAATGTAATTGACAGAAAAATGTAAGTTGTCAGTATCAGTAATCCATTTACATTACTGAAGGCTTTTTCTGGGAAGTACATGTAATATTTCTTATTTTATTATTAATTAAATATTTAAAATTATAGGTGCATATATGCACATCAGAAATACCGCCAAACTCGTCAATGAATTTGAAGAATCTCGAACATTTAGAAGAGTAGGAGGAAACTTACTATAGAATGAATTAAATAATATAAAAATATATTAATAATTAGAATTTTTGTGTATGTACCAGAAATGTTAAACACAATAATATGTACTTATATAGCCTAATATGGAATAGGCTCTTCAACCAATTTTTTTTAAATTTATTTTTCGAAAATAGACGTTAATATATGAATATTTTTCATATTTTCATCTGTATTGTGATATAATTAAGCCTGTAATTAATTGGAAAAGATTCTATACAAAATTGAAATTTACGCTGTGACGTCATACCGCCTGATGACAGAACAACGCCGCTCGTGTAGAATTGCGGAAGTATTCAGTCAAGCTTTTAAACACTTAAACAAGTTGACACATGAAAGCTGATGTTTTTACATTGTGAATTGTTTGATATTTGTATTTATGTGTAAAATTGTATTTAAATATTCTAAAATAATATTAAGAAATAGTGACAGAACAGATGACTAAATGCAAACGCCAATATTATGCGCGCGCAATCTCTCTCTGTCACAAGCCGGTATGACGTCACAGTCGAATTGGAGGTAAAAAAAAATTACTTTTAATAATTAATTACAGGCGTAATACATATTTTTTAAATAAAGTGTTATATTTTTCGACATTGTTTTTAAGCGTATTATTGAAAATTAGTACCAAATATGATAAATTTTAATGTGGTTGAAGAGCCTATTGGCGAGAGGTCTTGTGTTAGCCACAACAGATTTTTTATTATTAAGTTGGCACTATCGATGTCATGTTTTATCTAACTATTTTTATAGACAACTATTCAATATCATTTATGGTGCATGATATATCAGCATATGTTAGTTTCCTGCTGATATATCAGCTGATAAGACCATAAACGCGTGTTATCAATATTCAAGTATGTTTACTCAATTTAAACAGGACAGGAATCAGAGATGATGGTGTAACTTCAAAACAAATTTCCTAATATTCTAAACATCAAATATTTCATTCAGCGATAACCACTTCCTCAATTTGCGTTCAAAGACTTTTCCAGTCATCCGTCATTCATGTTGTTTACACTGCCGAAAACAAACAGATCTCCCTCTCCATTGACGAAATGAACCCGAGATGTAAATGAATGAAGGTCACAAGTCACGAGTATGTTATCTAGTGTTGTTTAGAGACAGCATGTACAGATATCAACCCAGAGCCGGACGGTAGTTTGAAAAACTGAGGCAAACTCCAAATTATGCGCCTCAATTTTTTTTAACAATTTGCAATTACAATTAATAGTTAATTAAATAAAATAATATAAAAAACAAATACCTATCAGTTACACCTGTAAATTTTTAAAAAATAAATTTTTATTAATCATTAAGCAAGGAAACGAAGAACAAGCTATTGGGCTTACAATATTACAATGCGCCATTGGTGGCAGATTTCTGAACTGAGTGAAGTGTACATGTACAAAGGCGGTTGTTTTATTCAGGGATTGTATTTACTTGTATACGAATTTTAATACGCTTTTATCTTCGGCTATTATTGTTTTATTCTTAGTAGGATCTGAATTACTGCTAATATAACAGGTAAGTTTTTGATTTTTAAAAAATTAATGAACAAATTAGGAATGTGCAATTTATAGGTTAAAGTTACGATGGAGTTTTCTCCGAAAATATTTACCACATAATATTATGTGGCCACTATTTATTACTTGCTGGCCTTCCACCATATTTCTAGATGATACACTACAATTCCCAAATCTACAAATAGTATCTGTACCTAAGCAAAGAAAATTGTTCATTATGAAAGAAAAACAATTAAATAAAAGTAAAGCTATGTAGATAGAAATTAATATATGTACAACTACGGCAATGAAATACAATCTAAATAAAGGAAATCAAATGTTTTTTTATTAAAAAAAACTAATATACTGTTAATTAAAATATGACTAAAATACTCTTAACCTACAAATACTTACTAAAATTAACCCTATTAACTAAAATATTATTAAAACTATCACTAAATTGTTATTACAAAAAAGATCAAACTCAATTCTATCGAAATTAACAAAAAAAAAACACTATACTAAATCCGAAATTAAATTAAAAACTACGAAAATTAGTCTCACACCAATTGTACTCTTATGGAAGCCAGCGAAAAATGTACCATTCGTTTGATTTTGACGTTTCACGTCAGCGCCATCTCTTGATAATTTGGAAGCCCAATATAGTATGAAATTTAAAAAATATTAATTATCCAGGGCATCGAACCCGAACCTGAACTGGACCCAAACCGTAATATTTTAGCGAACCCAAACCTGGAACCAAACCTCAGATATATTTTTCATTTGAACCCGAATCGGGAACCGAACCGGGTATTAAAATTCGGGTTTAGAGTTCAGCTTCGATTCAGGTTCAGTTTCAGTTCGAAAAGTAAGCGTAATCGTCTCCGCCGTCTGTGTTGCTGCTTGTGTTGACTGTTCGTGAAAATTGTTTTCGTGTTCTTGTCTTCCGTGGCATTATAATTTCCGGCTTACATTTTAAATTATTTCTATATAAAGATTATTCAAAAAACATTAATTCAGTCGAGCCGAACCTGAACCCAATACCTGAACCCGGAACAAAACCGCAAATTTTATTAGTGCTTGAACCAGAAAAATAAATTCACCTGAACCCGAACCGAACCCAGTTTTTGCGGGTTCGATGCCTTTGGACTTATCTGAAATCAAGTGGAGACGGTGAGTTTTAATATTTTAAAAATCAATGATCGCTTTATAATAATAGCGGCAGCTATTTCTGGGAAAATTAATAAAGTAATGAGTTTATATTGTAACAACCTGGCGCATAAATTGTTTTGATAAGCTTAAATTTGAAAAAGCTTCTTGCTCCCCCAGAAATGATATCGTACGGAGTATCCTCAGGGCATTAGTGAGGTTAAGATTTTCGTTTGGCGCGAAGCCCTAAATCAAATCAGAATGTATGAAATTCTTATGGAAGCGCATTTTCAATTCATATTATTAAAGCTATTCTGGGTTTCTTAAGTACAATTTTGAGTTTCTTACTAACTGTTAACAATACTCTTTGCTTTCTGTACAGTAAAAGTATAAACAAATAATAATAAGTTAAGCATCATTTTATTTTAAAGAAAATAGGATTGCAAATGGTAACATATGTCGTAAACTTGGTGCAGTTAGAAATGACTACAGTGAGAGGTCAACTGAATTTGTAGGTTAGTTTTGGATTTGACGCTGTTTGTCTTTAAAGTTATAATATAAGGTGGTAAGTTTTTCGTTTTTGTTATTTGCGATGTCTAAAAGGGTTATTAAGTTGTTCGCAATAAATAATTTCTTTGCTGACGATCTAAATGTCAGGATTATATAGAATCGAAAACAGCTAGGACCTACGTTTGAGTGAATTTGCACTTTCTGCTTTAATTACAGTTTATTCAATAATTTTGGGTGTTTTAGATATTTATACGACATAAGTAGATAGACAATGCATTAGAGATTTGTATTTATAAAGTTTAATAGATAAGATTTGCATTTTAAAGTTCTTTTGAACATTCTGAAAATAGCATATTTTTCTTCCCGTATGAATAACATGGGACTATAAATCAGATTAGGCGAGTTAGGGTTTTAGTTTGAATTTGCCGCCACAAATTGACCGTTACACTAACGTGGTCTATAATAGGGCACCTGCACGTGACGTTTCAACATGGCGGCCACCAACTGATCTTGGACAACCAAACCTTCAGTTTGCACTGTGTCTTACGGAGAAATATCGTGCCGTAAGCTTTTATTGTGTTTTTACGGCACTTATTGTTTTATTTGGGAAAAACTGATTAGAGTGTGTAAAAGTGAGTGTATGAGGAGTGTTTTCCGTAAAAAATAAGTCAGGACATTCTTATTATTTAATGAGTTCCAGGTTATTAAATTAAACTAACCCAATCCTATTTTTTTGTGTATACTTTTATTGCATATAAAATAATTTAAACATAATCGGATAGGAACATATTGTATGAATGTTTAAATATATGTAATTTTCTTTAATAATATATATAAAAAACATGAAAAAGTATTTTTTAAATGACAGAATTACAAATTTTGAATGAAGTTTTTTTAGTAACAGAAAAAATATATATATTTGTGTCTGTTTCTCACAAAGGTTTAAAAATTAGATAGGTAATCAATTATTGATTTCATATTGATTTTTAAAAGGCATTTAGAATCCTCGTCAAAAAAATGTCAATGTATAAGGATCCACATTATTTATCCACTTAAATTTATCGATTTAACGTACTTTGCCTTCCAAAGATAAATTTTTAACGTATAAACTTGATATGCTCATTTATATACAATAAAAATACACAATATGACAATAAGAAAAATGAACTCGAAGATAAATACATACATATATCTCAAATTTAATTTTCTTTATAAATTAAAAAAATCTAATAATTCAATTTATTTTAATTTCAATATTCATGTTTTCATTTAAAAATACACATAAAAAAAACTTATACAAACTCAAATGAATATAATACAACCTGATGCTACAAGCTACTTATTTCAATTTAATATTTTTTAAAATATATTTATAAATAGGACTGTTTTGTTTTACTAGTAAATAATTCATACACTTATCTTTAATTATGGCTAATTACATTTTAAAATAGCATGTATAAATTTAGGAAAAACTGAATTTCTTGTACAGAAAACATATTCGCTGCATAAGACGCAATGTTAAACTAAAGCTTGGTTGCCCGAGATCAGCTGATCATCCGCCATGTTGTGACGTAGATGCAGGTGCCCTATAGTATTTAGATAAAAAGTTTTTAGCCAGTTCCTCAAGCTCATGGGGCGTCATTGACAACAGAAGCTGCCTTAAACATAACCACATCTTTTAAATCAACTCCGCTTATAGCGGATTGTTCTACATCGCATATCAGAATATGCAAATCGCTGCAAAAAACATCGCCATGGTTTTTCATCAATATCAGTTCAAAACGATTTTCCGTTTCATCCAGTAGAACATTCACAAAATTTATGTCAAATAGCTTTTTTGCGCCTAAAATTGATTGGTCACGAGACCACTTGACAAAATGAACCCGAAAATGTGCCACTAAAATCTGTGAAGCGAGGCCGAGGCGGCCCTGTATCAACTGAATTATCACCTTCCGATTCCGACGCCATGGGCAACATTGATAACGCCACTGCCACTCCGACAAGAGTGAAGTGTCAGTTCTTGGAAAGATATGAGGCACCAGCGAGTGAAGTTGACAAGCAACTTGAATCTTAAGATTGTGGGCTGTGAAGTATGTTTGCGGCTTTAAAATTCAAATATGCTGCGAATTGTTAGTTGTTTACTCTAGTGTAAAGGGGATGGAAGGATAAGGGTTAGTTTACATTCTGATTTATCTCGAAAATGCTGTTTCCAAACACGAAACTAAATCCTTGATAAACTAGGTCCACCCATCAAGAATATTAGCACGAGCTTGTTGGCCTGCAGAACAAAATGTAACAAATAATGTGGAAGCAGTGAATAAAAACCAATAGGAAAATGAAAAGGTCCACTGCAACGCATTTGGCAGAGGCGCTAATTAGGGCCGTCTGTCTATTTCTTTTTCATATTTGATTTTTTGGGAACTATTTTGGAATGTAATTGTAATATATTAATATTTGTTAAACTGTGTCTAGCGCTTCATGATTCCATTATATTGTCATATATTTTTGTACAGTATCGAGTTAGGTGAAAGAACAGCCCTGGGCTGAACCTCGCCTTTTACTTAAATGGTAATAAAAATTATTATTATTATTATTATAATTATTATTATTAAGATTAAGATTGTGATTATTATTATTATTTATTATTTATTATTATTATTTATTATTTTTTATTATTATTTGTTATTATTATTTATTATTATTATTATTATTATTCGGCTCCGGTGGCTCAATGGTTAGAGCAACGCCTCTTAATCATGAGTGCGCTCGGGGTTCTGGGTTCGAATCCCACTAAGGCATGGATGTTTGTGTATGTTAACCTACTCAGTAATTGGGATTTAATCCTGTTGAGAGGTTTTTAAAAAAAATTATTATTATTTATTATTATTATTTATTTATTATTATTTATTATTATTATTTGTTATTATTATTTATTATTATTATTTATTATTAGTATTAATTATTATTATTATTAGTATTATTATTAGTATTATTATTAGTATTATTATTAGTATTATTATTATTGTTATTATTAGTATTATTAGTATTATTATTATTGTTATTATTATTAGTATTATTATTATTATTATTAGTATTATTATTATTATTAGTATTATTATTAGTATTATTATTAGTATTATTATTATTGTTATTATTAGTATTATTATTAGTATTATTAGTATTATTATTATTGTTATTGTTATTATTATTAGTATTATTATTATTATTAGTATTATTATTATTATTATTATTATTATTATTATTATTATTATTATTATTATTATTATAAGTAATATTTATTTAGATACAACCATCCAAAAGACTAAGCCCAAATAAAAGGTAGTAAAGAAAAAAATATTCAACAAAATTTACCAGCATGATTTGAGAATTTTTTAATCTCTAACTGGAAAATGTCCATCTTAAAAAAACTTGAAGGTCTAAATATAATTCTATTCAAAATAGTCTATTAGAATATCATTATAATTGTATAATTTCCAAATTAGTACCAATCGTACAAAAGATTGTTTAGTAACAAACTGCTTAAATAATTCGAAGAAAAATATGTACTATTACTTGGTCATATAGCGGCGTTTTATCATAATAGTGTCAAATGCTGACGTCACATTGTAATTTAAATTTTACTACAAATACAATTTTCAATACAGAATTCATACGTTTGTTACTATTGAATCCAAGTTCCAATTAAAATAACCAAAATTGTAAAATTGATTGATTTATATGAAATACTCTATTTGTAAATTTTACAATGACAGCGAAGCCTTGGAGAAAAGACAAAATAGATTATTGAATATATCGATAATTTGAAGAAGAGCATAACACGTGTCGAAGTTTGTTGAATTATTTATTATAATGTATAAATATTTTATAATTATACACAATGAAAAACATAATTTCAAATAAATTCTGAGGAACTGAATCAAAATGAAAACAATAAATTCCATTAAGTTGACGCAATTTCATGAAAAGCAAAAATGATAAATAATTCAAAATTTTTTTATAGTACATAAAATATAAAGTACACATGAAACATAAATAGTTTTTATGATTTTTTTCTCTGTCAATCATTTCTGGATTATTTTATACAGTTGCATACAATTACTTTACCATGGTATTTAAAATCAATTTTCCAGAACCCGGGTAAAAATTCCATGGAATCCCTACTCGTAACTGTTTTCCTCTTCTTATCATCAAATACAAAACGACGAAGTCAGCATCTTGTTACAAAGATTCAGAATGTCTTATTAAGCAACTTTAGTACTGACCTTTAACAACAAGTTAAAATAACAACTCATTTATTCCATTCACCCACTGATAAAATTAGAACTGCACTACTGACGAAATAAAATAATTGAGAATGCCAATTATTAATACAATTAAGCGGCCTCTTTCAGAATCAGGGATCTGCTCTCAGCGTAACTGTTATTACTATTCAACCTTGGGGAGATTTTATTGATTCTTATCACAATGACATATTTTAAAGTTTATTGCTCATATTTGGTTCTAGAATAGTCTATGACTTCAACTATTACAAAATAAACATAAGATAGCTGTTTTCATTATTGTTATTATTAATAAATATTTCCCACAACAAGTATAAGGACAAACACATGGTCAATTTGAGCGTTAGAAATTATATTAGTCAAGGATCAAGGAAGTTATTGGAATTGAAATGTTTAAAGAAGACCTAATGGTTACAAATTGTGCTACATGGTTTTTATGTTCGCGTCGATTAAAAGTTTCTGTGATTTGATAGATGAAATAACGTGTTTTATGTTCTCAAAAACATAAACCTGTTTCTACCTTAATTAGAAAATGAGAACTGGTTTATTGATTTAACATTTTTAGTGGACATATGTTTCTAACTTTAAAAACCACTAATATTTCCAAATTTTTGGTAAAATAACATTTTAAAAATTAATAAAACTAATATTTATGGTCCGTGGCCGCGTGCCTGAGTGTTTGGTCGCGAATCTGGGGAACCGGGTTCGATCCCGACCAACGCCAAATATTTCGAATTTTAAATGGCACAAAAGTGACCCCTGTGGTGCACTATCCACACCAGCAATTAGTGCCCGTAAGGTGACGCCTAGTAAACGCCCGCACAGTACAAATATATCATCATTGCCAAAATATGTGTACAACGCAGATTGGCACACTCAGAAATGGGTAATATGCCGTGATGATATATTTACTTATTTTAACATTCATGGGAGTAAATCTATCAGACGATAAAAATTATGTAAATGTAGTAATTTACTTTCGCACTGTTATAAAGTAGCATTGTACTTTTGTATTAAGGATAAGTAAAATTAAAATATTTATTTCTTACGAAAATGGTATTAGCTGAGATTCTTGTTTTCTTTCCAGTTTCATATTGTATTGTGAAGTAGAATGTCTTTATTATAATGCTTTATGAATAGAGTATTATAAATATAACGATTTATTCAATGTTATAGGGTAAAATTTATTCATTCTAAACATTTAAAAACATTAAACAAGTAAAAGTAGTGAAAATTCATATAACGCCTATGTTAAATTTAGTAAAAACATGGCGGCTTGGTCTATATGTCACTACTGTATATGAGACACTGGAAACTGAATAATCCATTTTTGGTTTGGAGCTAAAAAAAAATCTGATGTGGCCAACACAAAACCTCCCGCTATTTATTTTTTTATTAATTTAAATACATACTTACGTATTTACTAACTCTGCAAACTGTTCCATTGCAGAAAACTATTGCTTTATTTACTATTTTCTTTTTCAAATGTCACTATTATTAATTTGAAGTTTTTTGAAGTGATTAGTTTTTTGACAGTGACGTTTACTGTCAGTTACATTCATTTGAAATATGAACTGTGTAACAAAGGAATTGTGTTTATCTTAGGCTTCGGGACTAATAAAAAAAATTATTTTTAAATTTATCTGTAAAATATATATATAGAAAAAGTATTAATGTATTCCTAAAGAAAATTCAATAATCTTTAATTTTCATAAGACATAAATTACGAAAAAATGGCATTTAATGGTATTTTTTGAAGAAAAACCATTATGAGCTTCAGGTAAAGTGTCATTTCCGGTTATCCGATTTACACCAAAATCTAATGACTTCTTTTCATATTTCAATAGGATAGAAATACAAGGTTTCAGAATTTTCTGAATGATAGTATTTGAGTTAGAGCGAAGACAAAATCCATACACCTACACACATACACACACTACACACACATACAGACATCATCGTGAAAATGTTAAAATTGGATTCTAGGGACCTTAAAACGTGGTCATTTACTAAAATCTCGATATGTCATTTTTAGCACGATCCCTATACCTCCCTTACCAAGGGAAGCGGGAGGTAAAAAATGAATTATGATCTCTTTAAATTGGATATCTAATATATCTTTCATCTCATATTATTTAGATTATGGTGAAAAACTAATTTTTGTCGATATTTTCTTTTTCAGCATCACTGGATACATTACTATCAAACCTATCTGAGCAACAAGTTTCTTACATCCTGTACTGGTCTTTGAATCGCCCGATCGATACTCTGGGAATTTGGACTTTCCCATTTTCAGTATATTCTTTAATTAAAACAACAAATGATTCACCAAAATTTCATTTTAAAATAACCCACATCTCATCTGGTATTGCAGTAAACAATCTACAACAAGGATTTCGGAATTGTTTTTCGGTGGACACATTAACGGAATGAGACACTATGTGATGTGTTATTCATGGCCCACTTGATCGTAATGTTCGTGATGCGTGGATGTGAATGCATGAACGGAACAAACAGCAGCCATCAGTGGTCTTGAATAACGCGATTGCTATTGATGGCATTACTGCATAGATTACTGGCTTTGGTTTGTATTGGTATTTAGAGGATGTGACTAATCAGGTACATGAAAATTGGTGGCTTTCAATAGAGTAGGTACAGGTAACATAGTTTGGAAGCAAGAAAAAATATGTTGTGGCCAACAAAATATCTCTCGCCATTTCTGTTTTGTTACGTAAGTATCGAATTTAACATTTCTGGTACGCACAATTAATGTCTACATGTGTTGTAGATACTGGCACACCCAGAAATGGGTAATATGCCGTGATGATATATTTATTTATTTATTTTATTTTACAATTAATGGGGCCATTTCACATTTTCTGATTTATTTTTTTCTTGAAAAAATAGGTCAAATTAAACATGTAAGTGTATGTTTTACTTGTTACAAGTATTTAGAATCAGAGATATGATTTTTTAAAAGTTGCGTTTAATTTCAAATATTTCAACGGCTGACGACACATATTCACGGATACGACAGTCGAGTTCTACCGGTTAAATTTAAAACTATGATTATTTGGTTTGGTATTTATTTAAATAAATGGTTTATTTACATACCTTATACTGCACTAGTACTGTTAAAGAAATAGAAAGTAATAATAATCTTCTCTCTTGTATATTTTGCTGTCAGCTGTCACACTTTTAGGTTAGATTACTGTTTCGTGTTGTGAAACGTGTGTGTGTCAGAGAGAGAATTGTGTTTGTGTATGAATTTGTGTCGTCACAAATTTAGTACGTGTTTAAAGCGCAAAAGTTTATTAGCAAATTTATGAATGAAAAGTTGCATATTTCAAATAATTTCCTATTACTATATTTATTAAATGAGATGGATTTCATGATTTTATAAAAAAAATAGACAATTATTTTTTTTTTTTTAAATGACCCCATTCTAATTATATCTATTCTTTTATTCTATAAGGAATCTTGTCCTACTCTTCTAAAATGTTCAAGATGGTTCCAATTCATTCACAAAATTGGCGGTATTTCTTGAGGATATATGTGCTATTACTATACATACCTACCTACAATTTTAAATATTTAATTAATAATTCAATAAGAAATATTAAATGTACTTCCCAACTGTTGATGTTTGACACTGACATTGATATGTCAAATACAATTATTTGAATTTCACAACTGGTTTCCTTGGTGTTGCAACATATAAATTATATTTTCTTTATCTCTAAATCTATAAAAAAAAAATATAATAAAAAATTTAAGTGTATTAGATGGAGAATTTTATGTTCTTCTTCCGGTTGTCCAATTGTTATCAAAACCTTTTCAGCTCTTCCCATTAATGTCAGATTAAGGAATACGTGGTTAAATTGATTTTATAGAATTTAAGAAACCGTCCTTCCAACATCCAGACACACACACATACAAATCATCGTAAAAGTGTTATAATCGGATTCTAGGGACCTTAAAATGTGCTCATTCGCTAAAATCTGGAAATGCGATTTTTAGCATGAATCTAATACCTCTCTTAGCGAGAGGTAAAAATATTTCACAAGTTTCTGAAGAGAGTTCTGAATCATATAGAATAGAAGTGTAAAGTTTCCTACAATAATCGAACATTTATAGAAGTTTCTAGGGTAATCAACAAGATTTCGACAAAATCTAAACAAATGTGTTCTTTTTCACAATTTGTTATCAACGTGTTAGATAATCGTGGTCAAGTTGATACGGTGTACACCGATTTCACAAAAGCCTTTGATAAAATAGATCATGGTATCCTTCTCAACAAACTTTCAGATATTGGTTTCCATATTAATCTAATTAACTTTATTTCATCTTATTTATCTTGCAGAAAACAAAAGGTTACGTATAATGGATCATCATCAAGCGAGTTTATCGCAAAATCCGGAGTGCCACAAGGTTCAAATCTTGGTCCTTTATTATTCCTGCTTTTCATTAATGATTTGCCAAATTTCTTAACATGTAAAATATTAATGTTTGCAGACGACGTCAAAATTTACCAGACGATTATAACAAATGAAAATTGCCTGCATTTACAACTAAATATAGATAACATGCAATTATGGTGTGAAAAAAACAGACTAGATTTGAATATTGATAAGTGTAAAATTGTCACTTACTCCCGTAAGAATAACTTAATTGTACATGGCTATACTATAAATTCATTACCATTACGCAGGGATTATCAGACAAAAGATTTGGGAATAATTTTTGACCCTAAATTCACATTCGATCTACAAATTCATAATGTCATACAATCAGCTAATAAAGTATTCGGCTTCATTATACGCAATTGCAAATCTTTTACAAATGTCAATGCATTAAAATCACTTTTTTATTCTCTTGTGCGATCTATTTTAGAATATTGCATCATTGTTTGGTACCCGCTATACAATAACCAAAAACAACTACTCGAAAATGTGCAAAGAAAATTTTTCAAATTTCTATGGTTTAAGGTATATAATGTGTATCCAGAAAGAGGCTTTGATCATAATTTACTATTATCATCATTTGATGGTATATCTTTACATACTCGTTTTATATTACACACACTTTCATTTTTACACAAATTATTACACAGTGACATTGATTGCAGTGCGCTATTATCTGAAATTAATTTCTCAGTTCCAACATATGCTTCCCGTAAAGTAAACACTTTTTATAATAATATTGCGAAAACGAATTTATTGCTCAGGTCGCCCATTTTCACTTGTTGTGATAATTACAACCAAATATGTACCTCATGTGATATATTTTGTTGCACACTGTACACATTACGTTCTACTGGAATTTCTTATTTTGAAGCTGTTAACTATATTAACTAAATATGATTTATTACTGTTGTGTATTTATTATGTTAATTTATTTTATTTTTATTTACCTTGTAAATGGATTTTTTCTGTTGGGTAATAAATTATTATTATTATTATTATTATAAATATAAATGTCAAAATAGTCCTCGTCCTTTTTGGAAAAGAACAAAAGAAGTCCTTTCTGTTTCTGATAAGAAACAAAGAAGTTGTAACTTCCCTATTTTTACCTCTCCCTAAGGGAGGTATTGGATTCATGCTAAAATTCGCATATCCAGATTTTATTGAATAAGCACGATTTAAGGTCCCTATAATCCGATTATAACATTTTTAAAATGATGTCTGTGTGTGTGTGTGTGTATGTGTGGATGTGTGGATGTGTGTATGTGTGTGTGTGTGTGTGTGTGTGTGTATGGCTGGATGTTGGACGGACGATTCCTCAAAAACTATAAGACATAAGACCTGTTTAACTATGAATTCTTCAATCTGACAATCCTGGGAAGAGCTGAAAAGGTTTTGGTAACAATTGAACAACCGGAAGTAGTAGTTTTTAAAAGAAATTCTTTCAAATATTAATTTTTGAAAATTTTTGATATTACTAATTTTGAAGAACAAAATTCTACACCTGATACATTTAAATTTTTTATTATATCTTCTATAAATTTAGAGATAAAGGCGCTATAATATATAGTATATCGGGATATAACAAGTCGAGTAGGCGAAACTACACTAAGGAAACCAGTTGACAAATTCAAATGTTTCTAACATAATTAAATGACAGATTTCAGTGTCAAAAATAAACAGTTTTAGTGACATTTTGATAGCTTTTTCTGGTAAGTATTTAATCTTTCTTATTGTTTTATTAATTAAATATTTGAAATTACAGGTAATATGCATGTATCCATCAGAAATACCGCCAATCTGGTTAATGAATTGGAAGAATCTGTGACATTTAGAAACTTCCTCATACAATGAAAAACAGATATAATTAGAATTATATGTGTGCAGAAGACATGTTAAATACAATAAAAGACAATATTTGGGTAAGGTTCTGTAATATTTTGTTATAAAACGACGGTTCGATAGCAAAGGGCAATACAATACTTATATAGCCTAATATGGAAATGGCGAGAGGTCTTGTACTGGCTACAACAGATTTTTTTTTAAACATCAATTCCTTTTTAATTTTTTAAATTTTATTTTATAGGATAACTACAAAATTTTTAAAAAAATTAGTTCTATTGAATTTTGGTTGTGATGACTTAGTTTAATTTATTAAGTACTACTCGAGATATATTATTTCTCGATGCACTCGCGGACGTTTTAAAAATGTCTCATGGACCTCCAGGGGTCCAGGGAGCCCAGTTAAGAAACGCTGCTCTAGATTAGACAGTTGCTGTCTATGATCCTTCAAGAAAATTACTGAAATATACAAATATTTCCAGTTGACAGATAAAAATGAGTGTCAAAAAATAAACTGTACTTTTATATAAGTAGAACCTTCGTAAAATATTTTTCTGGCAGTAAATATCTCTTTGCTAGATGATGAAATGAATTTATCTCTTTCACAATGTGAGAAAACATTTGTTGCAACAATATGTAGCAAAGCAACTCTGTTCTAGTTCTAGATAAAATATTTATTCGTTGATAACTGTTGAACGCCCCTAGTTTAATAATTTATTAGACAGATGTATGACTTTCTCATTTAATCAGTTCGATATCGTTGCTGTTAGGATATTGCTATGTTGTTTCACGTATTGTGTTACCGACAGAATGAAAGAAACATTTTTCGTTAGGTCTTTTTTGTAACCGGACGCTAATCCTAATAGATTGGTGATGTTTTATCTTTATTACTGGCTTAAATGATGTTGAGGTAGACAAGCTTAAGAAAGAATTGAGTATAATAGAAATAGATACGGACTTAAAGACCTATAGCATCTGAAGGATGATTTTAATTGGTTAGATACTATAGATTTGGCGATTTATTAATGTTACCAGTAGACAAACTGACTCCTAGGAGAAATGTTTAGGTTTTATACTTTTGTACTTTCATCAGACTTGGAGGCCATCAATTTGCTGTAGACTGTTTTTAAAGTAATCACTTAATTGGGTAGTTGCGAAAAAAAAAATGTTATTTTTCCTATTAATTATGAAATATAAACTAATTCTAAACATATTAATGTAAAAATTATTAGAAAATATAAAACTTTTCATTCATAATTTCCATACATAAAGTTCTTGATGGAATTCTTGTAACGTAGATTATTAATAATTATATATTTCGACCAAATGTGTATGGCTCATACAAGCTTGTAATAGTAATACTATGACAAAGCGAAGAAGTTGAATAATTATGTTTTAATTGTATCATATAAATATTTACAGTATAATTCTAAAAGTAAAATAACAGGTACAAAAGTATTATTTAACAGTACGTATATTTTATAATTATTTACCTACTTGAATTCTTATATAGACAACTTTACATTTAGCCACCAGGTGGCTACGAGTTCTTTTTCTTCGCCAATAATAAACTTGTGCGCTAGTCTGTACACTCCAGGGAATGTACGTAAATGTCATTTTTAGTTGACATTTAACCTATGTTTTTCCAGTGACCTCTATATACAAAATGGACCGGCGACTCCTATCTCTTTACAACGGCGCGAGCTGTATCCACTCAACTGTCATAGTGGGGTGGCTATCTCTTTCTAACAGTGAGAAATATGCATGCGTCAGCTAGTACCAGTACGACGAATTAACGATGAACATGAAGAAGAATGCTTAAATACATTTTCGCATATCTGCTTGGTCATACACGAAAGTTATTCAAGCCGCCGGTCCATTTTGTATATAGAGGTCACTGTTTTTAGTTGACATTTAACCTATGTTTTACGTGTAGGACGACTGATTCGTGTTAAAATCATATTTTTTTTTTTTTTATATCAGCAAATTTAAGACATAGTAATGAAACTAATGAATTTGTGTGAAAATGAATAATTTCTTTTGAAATAGTGCTTCTCTCAAAATTATAAATCTTTTCAAATAAAAATGGTATTGTGTACAGAGTGTACCGCTACGGCAAGAAAAACTATGATTAGTATTAATAATACCTACACGTCACGCACGAGAATATTTGAAATAAAATTTTTTTTTTTAATTATATTTTGAAAAATATACAGTTGCCAGAAATAAAACATGTATTAAAATTAAAGTGAATAACTTGAACAACTCTTTCAGCAAAAAAAAAAATTGAAAAATGAGCAGCTTATTCAGCTAAAGAATCTAATGTAAAATAAAATATATCCGATATTGAACATAATATGCATTTATAGTTTCGGAGATATTATTTTATTGAAACATTGAAAGCTCACACACTTCGCAAACTGGAGACCTTAAGCCGCGTACAGATCAAAATCAGCTTTTACGAACAGTTCGCGAGCTGCTCGCGAACAGTTCGAGAGCTCAACGTCCTCGCCACTGTTTTCGAATCGAGCCTCGAGTTCGTCATTTAGTTTGAAGGCAGTTCGTTAGAAGTTCGCTATAAAGCTAAGCGTCCTGCATTTTTATTATTTTAAAATATATAGAAACAATGTCCATGTCGTCAAGCGAGGAAGAAAATATTGTTGCTTGTGCAAGTTTTTTAATTATAACAGCATTGAAAAAGAAGAAAGCAGAAAGAACCCTAAAAGAAGGTGGTGGAGAAAAAATTTATTTGCAAACTGTGGCATATTTAGAGCCGCACTAATTTCTTGAAGCGAGTCTTTCTTCATATTCCGCTTTTTGTCATGGGGATTTTTTGGATTCCATAAAATAGGATGCACTTCATATTGTTCGATTAAATTAATAATTTTCTCTTCACTCCACTCCATTGTTAAAAGAGCTAACTACACTTTTAAGATCGATAATCACCCATGAACGTCCACACTAGAACTGCTATTTGCTAACACTTTCTTTGAAGTTACCGCTCATGTAGCGAACTTTGGCCGAACTCGAACCCGAACACGAACTGCTCGCGATCTCTGGTACATACCGACTTCTGCAGAGGTTCGCGAGCTGTTCGCGAGCTATTCGCGAACTTGGTCTGTACGCGGCTTTATACGTCATTTGGTGCAAATTCAAAATAGCTTTCGTATGAAATCAAAACGGATCGCTACTGTCTGATAATTCCAAAATACAATATTCTCTTTAAATTACATTTATCTCTTTCTAAAATTCATTTGGTAAAACCTGACAAGTAGCATTTCTAATGAGCTTTTTATATTTTCATTTGGCAGAAAAATCGTAATAAGAAACATCAAAAAAGATCGGAGATATATAGGAATTGATCGCCAAGTGAGATCAATTCAAGGACGAGCAGAATGCATAAAAATATCAATCTTGCCAATTCGCACAACAGTTAGTCAATTGACAGACAAATAAAATAATTTGATGAGTTATTTATTTTTAATTGCCCATTAGTCGTCAAATCAGAGCCTACCTACGTATTTAATAACTAGCTATTAAACAATTTGACTTTATGAAGACTAATAAACTGAGAAAAAAGTTCTGTAATTTGTGCGCACTTATAATTTCTCCACAAGCAATTTCTCTCACGGGTAGCAGTAATTAGCTTCATCAGATAATTTATGGTATCCTGGGCACATTTATATTCTATTATTTATCTTCTTTGTTGCAATCAGACTCATTAGAATCTTAAAGCAAACATTTTGAATTAATTTTTAACCACATTTGAAACAGAAAATTTATGTAGGTATATCATTGGTAAAACAGACAGATTGGTTCGGTTCCAATTTCAATTAAATTTCATTTTGCGCAATACTTTTTAATCTTTTGAAGTAGTCTACAAAATATTTCAAACATTCGTAATAAAATTTTATATAAAATACGAAGATTACGTTCTGGTCATTGGACAAGAATGTAAATAACAACAACTTTATAAATTCCAATGTAACTAGCACAAATAGGTGATACCGTTTGTTACATACCGAAGAAAGATATCTAATATCTAGTTTATTTTTCGACTTTAGTATGCATGTTTAAGATCTATCGCACACCTGCATATTCGAATTTTATTTATTGCAACAATAATAGAGATTTGTGCCAAAGCAAATGAACTGACGCCAAAATGCAAACGAATAGTCAAATTTGGTCGTTGGAAATTTTATTAGTTTCTCAATGTCATCCACTGGATTTGAGGTTATGTAGACCAAGAGCCTATAGGTTTCGAATTACATTAGAAGGTTTTTATGTTCGCCATGGTGTTAACTTCCATAATCATAACAGTATTTAGCGGTGAACCGTTTCATCTAATCTCGACCGAAATTTAAAATGTTTTGAGCCGAAAGTTCTTAAAGGTTTTTTTGTAGTTTCTGTTTTAATCATTTTGCTGTTTCTAAGTTTAACCAGTGAGTATAAAGTATATTTTATACTCACTGGTTTAACAAAAAAATACGGATGATGGTGCTAGAATAACATGCTGGTAAGCTAGAAAAGTTTCTATAAATAGCAGCAAATTTATTTCGTTAGTTGTCTTGTCAAATGTGCCCTACGATGAAAAATACGAGCAACTTTAGGTTGCCGATATTGGCAGGATGACGATTACTCTATCCCACGGGTGAAACGTTGCCTTAAATTCTATGGAATTACTTTAAGTAATGTTTCAACCAGATATTGCGAAAATTGATATTTGAAGCCTGCGATTCGGAAAAGACATTTACTTATTTTCGTTTAAACTTATAGATTACGTGTAAATAAAAAATGTCAAGAATAAACAAAATGAAGTTTGTTATCAAATAAGTATATTAGCATTTTCGATTCACTCCACTAGTGCGCACTCATTACGCACTGAGTGCGAATGTTGTGTTCGATTGCTCTATTGCATCGCACGCGTGCAACAGGAAACGTGTTCCTTCAAACTGCACCGTCCAATTGTTACACACTGAGTGCCGTTTTTCTGCACTGACTCCAAAGGATATCTGCAAAGGGGGCACTGCTAGTAGAAAATAAAAATTTTTGAAGAAAGATGTAGTTTTTAAGCACATGGAAAATAAATTATTAATTATTACACACGCACATTACATTATTTACTTAAAATTCAAAGTTTAATGAAAATAATAGTCAACAGCAAATTAATTTTTTTTTAAAATTCTCCAAATTATGAAAACAAAATATTGGTGGAAAGGAATAAATTTCTGCGACGATACAAATTCTAACTTTTTGGTAAAATGGTAATACAGTAATATCGTACATGTACTATTTACAAGTTCCTTGAAAATACACTATAGTGCGTACATAACATGTTTTTGCTTATCGTTTGTTTCCTAAACTAAAACCTAAAAATAAAATATTTTGGTCTAAATTCAAATAAATTGCTGAGCACATATTATATTATCATTTTAAAGATTCTGATTATTGCGGATAGTTATTTTTGTTTATTAAACTATTATTAAAAAAAAGTTTTATGTAATTCTGTAACATGCACCAATATACACTCAGCATGTTCGATTCAAAGTGCACTGAATTTGCACTGACACAACGAAGCACAACACGTGTGTAATGCAATGACGTCATTTGCACTGAACGAAAACAGTTGAACCGAAAACGCTATTTTCAGTTTTGGTTACATCTGTGATGTAGCGCAAGCGCTCAAACTAGTTACTTCAAGGTAATTGCCAATATCGAAAAAAAAAAAATACCTAGCACATGATGTTTTTACACATACCGGCAACAAATTGTCAGTACGTTATATCGTGGGATACGGCCTTAACAGTATAACATTCACTAATTCCATGGCATTCTGAAATATATTGCAATTACGAATTTTAAGAGTTTTTTTTCGAAAAATATAAAAAGTCAATTCTGTTGCATTGCTTAAGCTGTCTAACATTAAAAAATATAAGTGATATTTAAAGTTGGTGTTCTTTGAAATAAACAAATTAATAATTAGCCAAATTATTCTGACAGCTTGAAGTAAACTTCGCAAAAACTATTAGCAAAAACATTTTTAATATGCGCAGACGTTTCCCCGTCACCTATTAATAATGAAACCAGCAAACAAACAAAACAACAGCTACCAGCACCCGTTTTTATTTCAGTCAATAAAAATAACAACTTTCTTTTTAGCTGTGTACAAAAATGTAGCCATCCGGTAAAATATTCATATATCGCAACTGTCACAATCAAAATAAAAGTGAAACTGGTTCTAAGCCATTTCCAAAAATAACATCATGGGATGTAAACAAACAACCTAATGCATTGCACAGAACCACATATATAACAATGTAACAAGATCATGAAGAATGAGCTTATATTGAAAGAAATGTTACAACATGTGGCACACTTTTCGTAGATAGCAAATTGGAACATTAGTTTTATTTGTAGGTCATTTGTTTATGTATACGTATTACAGATGTTTTAACATAATATTGTGAATATCACAAGTTGATGGATGCAAAGAGCAAAATAGAAACGTTTGTCTCTATCGCTGGTATGAACGTATTATAATGGGGGATTACGGCTCAATCGAATTAAAGGAAAATATTAAAAAAAATACGAATGTATATGCTGAATAACGAATATTAATAAAAAATCTGTTGTGGCCAGCACAAGACCTCTCGCCATTTCCACATTAGGCTATATAAGTATTGTATTGCACTTTGCTATCGAACCGTCGTTTTATAACAAAATATTACAGAACTTTACCCAAATATTATTTTTTATTGTATTTAACATGTCTTCTGCACACATATAATTCTAATTATATCTATTTTTCATTGTATGAAGAAGTTTCTAAATGTCACAGATTCTTCCAATTCATTAACCAGATTGGCCGTATTTTTGATGGATATTTGCGTTTTACCTATAATTTCAAATATTTAATTAATAAAACAATAAGAAAGATTAAATGTACTTCCCAGAAAAAGCTATCAAAATGTCACTAAAACTGTTTATTTTTGACACTGAAATCTGTCATTTACAAATTATGTTATAAACATTTGAATTTGTCAACTGGTTTCCGTAGTGTAGTTTCGCCTACTCGACTTGTTATATCCCGATATTCTATATATTATAGCGTCTTTATCTCTAAATTTATAGAAGATATAATAAAAAATTTAAATATATCAGGTGTAGAATTTTGTTCTTCAAAATTAGTAATATCAAAAATTTTCAAAAATTAATATTTGGAAGAATTTCTTTTAAAAACTACTACTTCCGGTTGATCAATTGTTACCAAAACCTTTTCAGCTCTTCCCAGGAATGTCAGATTGAGGAATCCATAGTTAAACAGTTCTTAAGTCTTATAGTTTTTGAGGAATCGTAAACATAGGTTTATAATAATAATATAATAACAACTACGATGTTATTGAATATTCAATGAAACTGAAATGATATAAAAATATCACAATGAAATTATTACATAACCTTGTAAGTATTACCTACAATAAAAGTTCCAATATCAATACTAGATAGATGAAAACGATGCTTATATACAAAAGTATTGTATATATTCTTATCGCAAAACACTTAAATTAATAACAAAAACACAAATATAAGAGAAATTACGCAAAAATATTACAAAGTAAACAAGAGATTGACAGATGTCAATACCCTCCAAGCAAGTTAACTAGCGGCGCTGACGTCTAAACTTGCATCGCGAATTGTCTAACATACAAATATACAGAATGGCCAACTAAATGTTTCAAAGTTTGAAATTATCCGATATTTTCATGGCTTTTACTAAAATCATTTATGTTCATCAAGGTATGTATGTTTAAAAAAAATACAATCTGCCATTCATGGTATGATATGTATTTATGCTGATTACTACAAGTTAAATACAGCTAATGAAAGATAAAGTACAATACTCTTCTATAATACAGAATTTTTCACTTACGCTTTTATGAACTATAAATATTGTTAATAATTTTTTTAATCAAGTACTTGTGTAAAAATATAATCTATATCAACAACACAAATGTTTGTAAATATTTATCTAAGCTAGTGATATCAATTTAGTTATCGGAGGATTTACCGAGTAAATAGAATATATTGCTGTTTTATAAAATAAATTATTCATGAACTGTGGCCGTTTTATAAAAATTAACTCTTAGCAACAATGTAAATATTCATAAGAGATAAATAAGAAATAAAATTGCAATAAATAATTGTTGATCGTGTCCAGACGGACATTAAAACAGAAAATCTGTTTCAATGCATAAAAATAGAGTGAAAGGAAGCCGGGAGTTATTTTTATTAGAGGATGACACATTTTTTGCTGGTCTTTAGTGGTAATTATGTTTTTATGGCCTGCTTACCGAGGCATATTTTAGCTGCAATTAAAAATAAAAATATGTAGACTTACATTTGTTTCAAGACGACAGCATCACTGTTATATATTTTCACACACAGTACCGCCCAAAATTACAGGAAAATCAATAAAAAATTAAATATTTTTTTTGCACGATCGATTTTTTTACTGACAGGGTTTCCAATGCTTTATTTAGAAATTACTGATCGATAAGTGGTGTGAATCACTTACCGATCAGGAGGTGGAGGCGAAAAAAAAAAGAAATGAAATTTTGTCTAATTATAGTTAGATATAATGGGGAAGTTTAGCGATTTTTTTTTTTATTGTTTTATTCCATGGGAAATGACTTGAAAAATGATATAACATATTTTATTTTTTTCAAAAATGCCCAGATTTTCCGGAAAAGCCTATTTTAAGCTGTGATGACGTCAGTAGAGGCGTTTATACACTGACGTACGCGGTTGTGGTTACCAATCACTTGAGACTGAGGTGTTGTTCGACCTACGTTCAAGTGGTTCGCTTTCCCCGTTCTGTCTGAGTTTGCGCATAACTGACTGTGACGTACTTAGAGTTTACCCAAAAAATCTTAATTATAAATAAATGGAGCAATAATTTTAATTATATATTTCAATTTCAGCAGTCATTTGTGTTATATTTGTGAGAAAATAGTATGTTATGCAGAATTTTTACCATGCTAAACTTCCCCATTTTATTAGGCAATATGTCTAATAATTTACAAAAATTTACAAATCTTAATTTAGCATTTTAACTAATCCGAAATTGATAAGAAATATTTTGTAAAAATCGATAATTTAAATATGCAAATGGTTATTTTAATTACATATTTTATTTAATTTTACTATATTTTGGCTTCATTATTTTTGTCATACATTTTTCGGTAATTTATCTAATGAATTTAAATATGTATGTATATATTTAGGGTATATTCCAAAAATAACAAATTTTAACCTTGGTTAACCAAAAGTGTTCCAATAATTTCAAATGGTAAAGATTGTATATTTATGAAACACGGTACCGGTTAAAATTGTTGCAACCGAAGCGCACCAACGCAACCGTGATTTTTCCTCGGTTTTGTCGGTAACATCTTCTGTCCTTTTTCATAAGATGTCAGATTAGACACTATTTTTTGACTTTTTGATGTTTGCGCATATTTAGTCACCTGACTGGAACCAGTCGGTAGCCGAAATCATAGTTTTGGTTACGCATATACTGGTTTACAGGTCTCCATGGAGTGAAAGATAAGTATTTTTGAATGTAACATATCTATATGTAGGTTGTCCAATTTTTGTCATATATCATCTGTCTCCAAGTCTAAGTAGGTAATAAAAGAAATTAATAAAAAAAAGACATTGTTGAATCGATCCATATCAATTAATGGAACTATAATATGTTTAACATATGTAAATATATTTACATAATAATTAATTTAATTACATACTATATATCGCATTGTAATTATCCGCAGCTTTTAATTGGAGTACTTGGCACTACACAGTCTCCTATGTTCTTGCAAACTGATATTAATTTGGCTATTTTCCACGAAACTTAATGTGAAATGGGCAAAGTTTTAACGAACTCGCAAATGATAAATAAAATGATACATTTTGTAATTTGAGAATTTTGATTGTTTGTCAACAACTCATATTACCAAGGACACAAAAATAACATAAATGCAAGTAAAGTCAATGAAAAATGAGGCATGGCCTTGTATTTCTAATTTAATACACATACAAAATAAAGTGTATTAGTGAATTTATTATAACAAATTTTATAAGGTTGCTTCGTAAAACAAGTCACGTACTAACTTTTTACGACTGTAAATTTGGACAGCAAAAACACTTGTTAGGTTTTTTTACCCAATGACAGCTGTGTTGTATGCACTAGCGGCAACTTCAGCCTGTTCCTAATGAATCAGCTGTTACTAGTTGGGAGCTTCAAGCCGTGTCCAATGCAGTCAGCTTGTTAAATTGTGATTAGAAAACTATAAATATCGTAATAATTACAAAACGGCATATCGCTCACTGCTTGCATTATAAACATTGGATGCCAAGGGGCCATTATTTGCGCAGTTCTGTTGAAATGAAGACAAGCTGTATAGTACTGTTCTTTAACATAAATGCTATTTTTGTATGAAAAAATATCTTATGAGAATGAAAACAGTAGTTCCAAAAATTATTTCAAAAAAATTGCTTTTATATTAAAGGAATATTAAGATTATTTTAGTAAATTGAAGTTTGGGAACTGACACGTTGAATGTTTCATATTGATGTAACGTCATTTTATAATTTAATTGAACATTAGATGGACGTTTCGAAACATAAATTTATCCATTATTGTAATTTTCACCAGCTGGTGATGGACAAATTTGTGCCGAAACGTCCAACTAATGTTCAATAAAATTATAAATTGACGTTACATCAATTAATGGAACCTATGGCCTACTTGTCCTTATGAAATAACAATATTTTACTACACAGAACACTCAGAGCAGATAGAAGTACCAGGCTATGCATGTCTTTTTATATCCAATTTTGTAGAGCAAACAATAAGCGATAAGCCACTTTGTCACAATTACAATATTTATAGCTTTATTGCTGAACCCGACAGTCAATTTTTCTGACTTTATGATGTAACATCTATTTGACATACCAGTAGGCGCTCTACTCCGGAAAGTAGTTTTAATAAACTACAAGAAAACAGAATGCAGTTTTAATAATATTGCAGATATTTTTGGTCATATAACAATTAATCATTAATGGTATAATGGTCTATCTGTATTATTTTTTTATTAATAACCACGCCTGTAATATGATGGACAACCATAATAATTCTACAATAATGATATTTCCTTATAGATACATATTATAATTATCTACTTAAGAATGTACGCTTCACACATTTGCTATTTAAATAGGTATCAAGACTTACATATCACTCAAAAAATTTGCACATCTAACATAGCAACAATTTTCTACACCTGTTGGCCTTGGTAACAACATATGATTGACAAATAATTATAAATATATGTAGTAGATAGTTGAAATAGCCTGAAGAATAAACGAATTTATTTGTTTAGTTATATTTGTAAATGTATGATTAATATTTAAGTAAACAATCCATCAAAATCGAGTTATCTATAAAAATCATGAATATCAGTAACACCACATGCTACGACTATTACATTACATAAACATATAATGTAAATCTCTTTGAACTTGTGTAATAATCAGTTTATTGAATAGATAACCATGTATAATTTATGGAACAAATAACTTTATAGCGATAAGTTGTAATGTATTATAAAGTTTTATTTGAAATCGTCACCAACGTGCTCAAAAATCGTTATTAAAAGTTCAAAAATCGGCATTAAAGTAATCCATTATAGGACGATTTCATGCAAATGCATTGTTACCAACCTTATGATAATTATTGTACATATACGACAATTTGGGTAGGTGTACGGTGGTACATTAATAAATTTGTACGTAAAATGACAAAAAAATATGTGCAAGAAGAACAAAAATAATAATTCCTATGAAGAAGTTTGAGGAGTATCCATTATGATAACTTAAGTGTTCAGAAGTTTGCAACACTGAACAAAATTAATTTGTTTGACTAACCACAATGGGCTACTTGCGTACCTTTTTTTTATTTAATATTTTTGAAGAGAAGGTAAAAACTTGCTACCCATATTTTTTCTTCTGACAAAATTTTTATTAATTAGCCAGAAAAAAAATAATGAAATTTGATTATTTGAATTCCCGCCATGTATGACGTAGAATTACGCCGCACCAATGAATAGTCGTAAAGTCACAGCGTGGTGCCGTCCCATAGTAATGGTATGTTTGTGCGGGTAATGTAGATCACCTGTTTGACGTTTCAATAATAGTTTGGAGGTTAGTATTTTAGTTAACTTTTTAGTATCGATATTTTAAATTACAAGTAACTACATATGTGTTTATTTATTAAGTAATTAATGTATTTGAGAGACCAGAGAGAGAAAAAAATGAACTAATGTCAAATTCAAATTAAAACTTTCTCGCACGCCATGCCATCTATTGATAACATTCTTAAACATGCTTCCCCTGCCCCAGTTCAATATAAAGACGTCACAGAAAATTTTCTTTCTTAATTTAGTAAAAAACAAATAATTATTTTAAAATAAAATTTATATTTTTATATATGTTTTCAATATAACATTACGTATATAGTAACAGAAATCGAATTTTCAGTACCACGCAAATAGCCCATTGACAGATTTGTCAATGACATACAGGGTGTTAAAAAATAAGTGTCGCAAATTATGAGAGCATATAGTACTGATTAAAATGAGTAAAAAAAGCTTAATCAACATGGGTCCGATCTTCAATAGTTTCCGAGATATAAGGCAGTGAAAAAATTTTTTCGGGGTTTACCTCTGCTATCTCGAAAACTGTAAGAGTTACGATTTTGATTAAATGAGACTTTTTGTTTACCTTTCAAAGGCCATCTTAGATCTATTTTTGTTTTATAAAAAAGAATCGAATAATTGTACTAAGACAAATGTTGTAGCGATCTTGGCCAATATTTAGTTTTTAAATAACTTCGTAACTATTAAAAAGTCAAAAAAATGTTTCATATAAAATTTTATTGTTTTCTTATGGTCTATTTCCTGACATAGACAAAATTTTGTTCAATCGCTATCTTTGTCTGTTTTTCTTCGATTCTAATACAAAATGGCCTCTTTCTCAAAAACAGTTGAAGATCGAACCAATGTTGATTAAGTTTTATTTTACTCATTTTAGTCAGTAATGCCCTCATAATTTGTGACACTTTTTTTTAACACCCTGTATAAAATTTCACAAATTTTCTATTACAAATAAAATTTAATATGCACCGCGGCACTGAAGTTCCTTTTTATCACTCATATGGTTTATTTTCCTTGGCCCTACAGCCTCGGCAACTAAATTCCACATTCGTGATAAAAAGTAGCACTTCAGTACCTTGATACATAATTAACTATTACATCATATTTCTCAGGATAAAATAATTCATAATTATTAACAAGCGTTTGCAGAACGTCCTTAGTAGCAGTGCTAAAGTTATCACCATCACTAGCGACGTAGAGTTCAGACAGCCTAATTCTACAAGTACTAAACTGGAGGAACTACAGATAGGTAAAACAGGTAAGAAAAAAATCTTGACACTGGTGTAGATTTTTGAGCAAGAAATTTTAAATATTTTTCAAAACAAATTCTTAAGCTTACAATGTGTGTCACTGGTTCTGTGATTAAAAAATATCTAACATGACTTGTCAAAAACAAAATTTCCATACTCATAAATTTATTTACATCTGATTATAAAAATTACCAATGAATCATCCTCAAGTCATTTATATTATTTCCAGAGAACAGAATTAACACTTCAAGCTTTAAATAAACTGTCTACACGTGCGGATAGTAAAAAGCCACTCAACATCAAACCTAATTTAAAAAAATCTGTCGTGGCCAGCACATGACTTTTCCGCTCTTCCCATTAATGTCAGATTAAGGAATATGTAGTTAAATTGTTCTTTAGTCTTAAAAAAAATTGAGAAACCGTCCCTCCAACGTCTACACACATACAGACATAATTGTAAAAATGTTAATATCGGATTCTACTGACCCTAAAACGTGCTTATCCATTAAAATCTGGATATGCGATTTTTAGCATGAATCCAATACCTCTCTTAGCGAGAGATAAAAAAGAAAAAGTAGCGTACAAGTTATGTACGCGAATTGTAATAACATTATAAGTAGTTAGGTACATATGTACTTATTTCAGACAAATTAGATTACAACCTACCTACATGTTTAACTTATTCACTTCGATAATGGAAACCTAATAAAGCTCAAGCCTATAATGTAATAATGTTAAATGATATTAGAGCAGGTAAAACTAGCGTGATTTATTCAGTTAACATAAAGGTTATGTAAGTACAGGGTGGGCAGAAAAGGCGGACGTTTTTTAAAACATCACAAAATTGATACTTTTTGCTTAAGAAAAAAAAATTTGAGATTTAAGTTCTGTGTTCGAGTATCTCAAGGAATATGAATTGTTTTTATTAAAACTTTCGTTTTTACTTATAAATTTAATATAATGTAAAATAAATATATCATCACGGCATATTACCCATTTCTGAGTGTGCCACAATCTGCTTTATCGCAGATATCGGTAATAATGATGACATATTTGTACCGTGGGGGCGCTTACCAGGCGTCACCTTACGGACACTCATTGCTGGCGCGGAGAGTGCACCACAAGGGTCACTTTTGTGCCATTTAAAATTCTAAATATTTGGCGTCAGTCGTATCTATTACTTAATACAATCCTACGAAAATGTACATCTGATTTGCCCCTTTCACAAAGCATTTCTGGATACGCCACTTGTTTCTGAAGGGTACTACAGCGGGCGTTATAAATAACGACTACGTCTGATAGGAGGTAGTAGAACAGACGTTTTTCAGATGGCGCCTAATTCTAGAATGTAGTCAAAGAAGCTAGGGCGGGAAATATAAATATGGGTAGTGGCTAAAGAAGAATTAAAATAAGTCCATTTCATTCATGAACACCTTGAATTGTACATAAACCTACACATTCTAATAAGTTTTATCTCTTACATAATGTTATTCAAAGATCAATAAACTTCATGCAAATCGTAAACAGTTAAATATAAACGGCACTCATAAACTTTTAATATTAATAGGCAAGTTTGCTGCACGTGACAATCATGCAATTCTTTATTGCATCTTCAATGCACGCATAAAATGCAACCAAGACGACAATTTATTTGCGCTACTATTTTAAACATAAACTGCAGGAACAGTTATCGGTAAAAACAATTTGCATTAAATACAAGAACAAGGATATCGTAAATATCATTGTTTCTATTATTGAAAACAGATATGTATATTGTAACATTAATTCTATACCCAATTATTATACAACCCTATACAATATTTATATAGTTGAAATCAGGAAAAATTTCTCTATCTGGTAGTCTAAAATAATTTCAAATAAGGGATATTCCGGTTAACCAATTGTAACCAAAATATAATCAGATCTATGGATGTAAAGAAGAGGCATACGAAAGAATTATAATATTTAGAATTGTAGTATTGGAGTTATCGCCGGAGAAATTTTTGTAACCCACACATACACACACACACACACACACACACACACACACACACACACATACACACATATATATATATATATATATATATATATATATATATATATATATATATATATATATGTATATGTGTAAATTTTAAAACGGGTCATAGGGCTATAACATAGAAAAACAGTTTTTTAGGCGCCAAAGGTTTCTATATTAATTTATTAAAAAAAAATTGGTGCCTATTATAAAAAAAAATTTTAATACCAAACACATTATATTTCTGTTTCATATAAAGCCAGAAAATAAATTTAAAAATTTGTACAATTCAGAAAAAATTGACGTTATTAATTTATGTGCCTGAGTGTCTGGTCGCGAACCTGGGGGAACCGGGTTCGATCCCGACTGACGCCAAATATTTCCAATTTTAAATGGCACAAAAGTGACCCCTGTGGTGCACTCTCCACGCCAGCTATGAGTGCCTGTGAGGTGACGCCTGGTAAGCGCCCACACGGTAAAATATATCGTCATCATTACCGATGTCTACATGTGTTGTAGATACTGGCACACCCAGAAATGGGTAATATGCCGTGATGATATATTTATTTATTTATTTATATATAAAATAACACAAAATAAAGAAAACACTAGGAAATTTATTTAAGAAACAATTATTATTTATTGCAATAGGTATATAGAAATTAAAGATGATCTACTAATAAGAAATAAGTTAAAAGAAACGAGAAAAACTGTAAACTACAAGGGAACAATTAAAACCATTTAATAATTTGTTCATGAGACAAATTATATATGATTTCTTCTTAATAAAACGAAAATAATAATAATTTAACAAATAATGTGCAAAAAATGTTTATTAATGAGCGTCTTAAGTCAACAATTGTTTTGTTTTGTTTCTGTCAATTTCACGGCTAATGATATTTTTTCCTAATTTTGCAAATTTTTAAATTTATTTTCTGGCTTTATATGAAACAGAAATGTAATGTGTTTGGTATCAAAAAATTCGTAATAAATTAATAAAGAAACTTTTGGCGTCTAAAACACTGTTTTTCTATGTTATAGCCCTATGACCCGTTTTAAAATTTACACCCTGTATATATATATATATATATGCATACACACATACATATAAAGACATCATCGCAAAATTAGTAAAATTGTATTCTAGGAACCCTAAAACGTGTTTATTCATTAAAAACTCACCTCCGAATTTTTTGAATATTTTCTTTACCTAAAGGCGACGGAAGGTAAAAATAGAAGACGCAGATATTGTGAACATACGAGTAAATTTTTTAATTTAAAATATAGTGTCTTTTCATCATTATTTGTAATTTCTGTTTTTGGACAGGTCTCCACTCTTGTGTCCTACGCTCCTTTCTTCATCTCCTCGTAATTTTACTTTCTACAAGTAATATATAATTGTAATTTAAATATAATATTTATGTATAGTAATATTATTGTAAATAGCCCATTAGAATGCAAAATCCAACGATTATCTGTATAATAGTCTAGTAGTATAGTGATAGTGAATATATGGTATATTGCAAGCAATCAAGGACAAAGGCATTACAAATACAATATTTTATCAACCATTTCTTTACTATAGACATACTGGCAAACATAATACAAAACGGAACAGAGTGTTTCTAGGATGAACTATCTATCTTTAGTTTATTAAGCTTATTCTTGGTCATGTATTTCTATTTAAAACGACAAAATATTCACTGGGAGTTGAATAAGCACGTTTTAGGATCTCTAGAATACGATTTTATTAATTTTACGACGATGTCTATATGAGTGTGCCTGTATGTGTGTGTGTGTGTGTGTGTGTGTGTGTGTGTGTGACAAATTTTTCGGCGTCGATAACTCCAATACTACAATTCTAAAAAATATAATTCTTTTGTATTCCTCTTCTTTACATCCATATGAAGAGCTGATTCGATTTTGGTTTAATTGGTCAACCAAAGTTCCATTATTTGAAGTTCTTAACAGTTTTTCTTGAAAAAACTCAGTTAAATATCATTGTTTCACATTTTATGTGATTATTAATATGAAAAAATATCTTGTTGTCTGTACGGTTTGATTATCCATTTTCCTTCATATTCAATAGATATAGAGTTAAAGAATTATAAAGATATTAACTTTCATAAATCAGCCAGCTTTGCTATAATCATGTAAACAGCTGATAATATATTCAAATAATTCTAATTGACAGTGTCAAGTGCAATTTACATAGTGTATGTTCGTGTTATAATTTTATTGGATTTATAGAATCTTTTCCAAGGAACTTTCGGTATAGAATTTGTAGAAAATAGGATATGTTCGTGTTACAGTTTTACTGGATATATAGAATCTTTTCCAACTTTCGATATGGGATTCATACAAAATACATAGAATTGACCTCGGAATTGACGGAAGGTAATGTGCTGGCCACATCAGATTTTTTATTTGATTATGCAAATTTAGACAGGTTCCCAACCATGTATTAACTTTGCTCATTTATGCTTGATTTTAATAATCATATTCAAATCTCGAATCTATATTTACACGAAAAGTGCCTTCTCTCTTTTATATTTTATTTTCGCATATCTCCTTATAATTTCCCAAGATTCCAACTTTAAAATATATCTGAAAATTGTTACGATCTAAGTTAGCAAGTATAATATCCATAAAGATATGCTGGAAATGTTCTGCACGAGAATGTGATAGCAAGTCTGGGACTCCTTCAGACAAAATGGTCCCCTTTTGTATTGAATTTCAGATCGATGAGTCTGCCCAAGCATATATTTCTTAGCTGCCGCATTTTTATTTCGTCTAGAAATTTGCTTCGTACATGATTTCAAATAAAATGCAGAAAATGTTGACTGTATACTTCCTAGATTTATTTTTATGAACTTATCGGAAATGTATCTTGCAGTTTTATTCAATTGCACGGCATATGTGCAAAGAAATTCTCGCTTATATTTTCTGATATTCGTTTTATTTTCTTCTAATTTTATCAAAAGCATTACTGCTTATTATTGTAATGATAGATCCTATCGACTGCGCCAAGTACCTAGGTTGTAATAGTTTTATTTATTATGCAGTGTTTTGTTTAAAACATGCAACCAGTGATTTTTTGAGCAAACTAATGACTTTAGCAAGGACTTTTGAGAAAAACGTTACATACAATAAATAATCGAGAATAACAGGCTAAGGTCTGGTTTATGATGAATTTTATTTACAAATTTACGATTTATAATTTAGGTTTTAAAATATATATTCACTTAAAACGCATGCGATGGTTTATGAACGATTTAAAAATTTATTTTTTGTTAATAAGCAGTATTCGCGATCATCTCAATATGTACGACAAAACAAATGAATTGTACAAAAATAAAAACATTTGCGTAATTTCAATGCAACGAGAGGTAGCAAGGAATTAAATGCATGCACACTCATGGGAGTATATTTAAAGAATTGTTAATGATCTTGATATTTCAGTTTCAGAAACAAACTATGATACAGCACGTTGACAAATCAATGTATTCATTTGTCTAACCATGGCGTAACAGACCATCTAAGTTTTTTAAGTTTATGTTTGTTTTATTTCTTTATTATACAAATCAACAATAGTAAAAACATTCCCGATATTATTAAAAAATCATCTTGGCCAGCACACTATCTCTCACCATTTTCATTTTATGTTATAAAATTTGTATTGCACTTCGCTATCGAACCGTTGTTTTATAACAAAAAATTACGGAACTTTATTCAAATATTGTTTTTATTGTATATAACATGTCTTCTGCACACATATAATGGGGGATTACACCATTTTTTTTTTTATATAATTTCATCTGAAAATATTAGGAAAACTAAGACTATTGATGAAAATTCGGTGAAAAAATTCCTATTAATAAGCGAGTTATGGTCTCTCGAATTTTGAAAAATTTACGTGACGTCACATTTATGTGTTTTTATATCAAACTGTTTTCATCATGGACCTAAATGTTCTTGAAATATACATATGCTATTTTAACTTATATTTACATAAAAATAAATGAATATTATAACACTGTATAAGTCTACATACTTTATAATTACAGGTGTATTTAAATTATTGGTAGTAATCCCACCTCCTAACACGCTATTTGTAATACATCTATAGGCGGTTTCTCGATCGCCAATAAAAATATTTTCATATTAGTGTCGAAGCGTTATAAGAAAAAACCCTTTATTTCCGAAATATCTCAATTATACCATTTCATTTTTTTGATTAATATTCGTTACTCAGCATATATATTCGTATTTTTTTACTATTTTCCTTTAATTCGATTGAGCCGTAATCCCCCATTCTAATTACCTATATCTATTTTTCATAGTATGAGGAAGTTTCTAAATGTCAGAGAATCTTCCAATTAATTAACTAGATTGGCGGTATTTCTGATGGATATAAACATTTTACCTACAATTTTAAATATTTAATTAATAAAACAATAAGAAATATTAAATGTACTTCTCAGAATGTCACTAAAACTGTTTTTGACACTGGCATCTGCCATTTACAAACTATGTTATAAACATTACTATGTTATAAACATTTGAATTTATTAACTGGTATCCTGTACAAGCGTCTAAGAAATTCATGACTATGAAAATAAAATTGTAACCAAAAATCTGAACTAATAACTGGTGAAACTTTAAATGACAAGAAGTGACAAGTCACGTGGTAGATACTGATTGGCAGATTAAGAATTTCAAAAACGAACCTAAACCAGAGAGAAAATTGTTTATTATAAATCAAAATTTCTAAATTTCTAAAAATAAATTTATAAATTAAATTCATCATAAACCAGCGCTCATAGCAAACAGAAAATTCCAGTGGTTAATGGTTCTTAAGCAGTAGTACAATTTTTTTATGGGGACCTATATAATTTTTTATGTTTTAATTAAAGTTTGATCCACAAAATTAAATTTCAAATTGAACGTCTTGTCATATTATTTTTTTTTAACAAATCCGCTATATCTTTTGTACAATATCAAATAGTACTTTCCCATGCAAAAGTCGTATATTGATACTACTTTGAATATAAATTCTTTAATTTGAATTACAAAAATTAAATAAAGTAATAAAGATATTTTTATAAGGTAGTAAACATCTTGATCAAATATCACCAATTTAATATTTACGCTTGAAATATTTTGTTTAAGCTTTAAAAAGTTGAATTCGCATTTGAAAGTAATTATTGTGTAATTTCCCTCTTCCGTTCACTTTTAAGAACATGCTATCATACGTTTACATTCCTTCCCATCTAAATTATGAGAACCTAGCCTAGCAACCTAAAAAATGACATCATTCCCAAGCTAACAGCAACACAACATCAGAAAAATTTAAATCCCAGGTGATTTGAACACCTGAACATCGTTTTCTACTATCGTTTGTTACACGCACATGCGCTTACTACGATCACGTGAGCAAGACAAAAACCAGCCATTCATAACAACGACCCGCCAACCAAGCACCGTAACGCGCATGTGCAATGGATAGGGGTCAACATACCAGTGTTTTGTTTTGCTGCTAGGTTCACGGTAATACTGACGCGTAAAAGAAAAACGTTACGAAGATAGAAAAACGGTTAATCGTTGTTGAAATATGCGGTTAAAAATAACTAGGGGAGTTGTAATCAGGTTAAGATGTAAATATTTATGTTTATAATCGCAGATTCTATTTACGCGAGTTATTTGTTGTTGCATTTACTACAGTATTATTTAAATATAAATAAAACAAGAATTTATTACCTCAAACAATAAGATCGGTAGTATTTACTCTTAACAGGGTGATTATACGTTGACTAAAGTAACAAATTCAGTTATTTTTTAATCACCTAAATGGTAGTCATGGTAATTTGTTAGTCAGGGTGACTAAAATTTTGACTAAATACTACAGGTCTATAAGGTTACTTTATTATCAAATAAAAACAATTCCCTATTACATTTTTGCATATTTATTTTATTTGGACCAACGTCAAACTTGAAATAATTTCCAATTTTCAAATATCATAAAGGTGACCATCCCTTATGGTCCTCGAAAGCTTTGAGAATTCTGGAAGTAACGTCTGGAAACGGCTTCATGGGTACAGTTATATTGTCATTACCGAAAAGAGTTAATATTCAGTGATGATTATATATTTATATTTTATTTTAGTTCTAAGATCGCACAAATCAATTACGACTATAAACTCTGAAATGCACTTTTAACAAAAGTCTAAGGTACCTGTGAGTTAGCATCCAAAAAAAACCTACGATTTTACAAACCTATTAACCGGAATTTTAAGTCCAAACCGAAAAAGCGTTATTTCATTTACTATTAAAACGGAAATTTTTAATCGAAATAAAATAAAACCATTTTCAAACCTTTGCTGGAAAGAAATAGAAAACTTCACTTTTTCACTATTTTTTTTTTTTATAAATTTAATAAAAGAAACCATTTTTTACCTCTCCCTAAGAGAGGTAATGGAATCATGCTAAATATCACATATTCAGATTATAATGAATAAGCACCTTTCAAGGTCAGTAATATCCGATTTTTACACCTTTTGTAATTTGCATAATTGCAAATATTAAAGATCATAGGATTCTCTATCCAATACATTGAACATTTTTATTATATCTTCTATACATTTAGAGATAGAGATTCATAAATATATAAAATAATCCGTTACAATCAAATAATGTTACTGCCAAGTTTATATCTCTACCTACTTTCGAATTATTGCCCCATATTTAGATAAACACTTCAAAATTTTCAAAAATCTATCCAAGTATCCAGATACATCTCAATGCGCTGATTCCAAATTTTGAAACCGCAGGTCGATATCTCTTTTCGTTCTCGAGATATTTAGATTCAAAGTTTTGCTCAAAACTGCCTATTTTTGGGTAGTAGCCCAAAAATGAGTCGAGATATGGATTTGGCGATATCATCATTCGATTCTACGGGAAAAAATACATAAGTACACCAATTTTCATAATTTTTGAACACCGCATACAATCTCTAAAGCAAAATAACTGAAAATGGCCAAAAATCGCAAAAATCTAAGGTGTACCCCTTACGATTTTTTCAGATTTTGGTCATTTTCGGGGGTTTTCAAACTTTTATTCATAAAAAATTAACCGGATAAATAAAAATTATGAATATTGGTATACTTATGTAATTTTGCCCGTAGAATCGAATGGTCGTGTCGCCAAAGTCATATCTCGACCCATTTTTGGGTTACTACCCAAAATGGGCAGGTTTGAGCAAAATTTTGAATCTAAATATCTCGAAAACGAAAAGAGATATCGACCTACGGCTTCAATATCTGAAATCAGCGCATTGAAAAGTATCTAGATACATAAAAATTAGATTTTTGAAAATTTTGAAGATTTTATCTAAATATAGGGTATATTGACTTTTGGGGCAATAATTCAAAAAACTTGTCAATGAATTTGAAGAATCTCGAACATTTAGAAGAGTAGGAGGAAACTTATAGAATTAATTAAAATATATATTAATAATTAGAATTTTTGTGTATGTACCAGAGCTGTTACATACAATAGTACTTATATACCTAATATGGAAATGGCGAGAGGTCTTGTGTTTAGCGACAACAGATTTTTCCTTTAAAATTTATGAAAATAACGGGCGCAGAATAGATAATTTATATTAATAAGGTTTTAAATTTTTAAAAATTACGTTTTCGATTTCGGTTAACTATTAACCATTATTTTTTTTTGATTTCTTGCCCTGATATATTATTGTAAAATATAAATAAATATCATCATAGCATATTACCCATTTCAAGGTATGCAAATCTGCTTTGTCACAGATATCGATAAAGATGACATATTTGTACCGTGCGGGCGTTTACTATGCACTCATTTCTGGCGTGGAGAGTGCACCACAAAGGTCACTTTTATGCCATTTAAAATTCGAAAATATTGTTAGTACCGCAATCCTAAATTTTGTACATATTCCCATAAAACACCATAGATTTTTTGTAATACCTACAGAATACCTCTTTTTTCAAATATGTATTTTCTTTGAAGAAGGTACCAAAGATTTTTTATGTAATACAAAAATTTCCCTGATATTGGTAATATCTTAGGAAATCCTGTTTCCTACATTTTTTCATAATACCTCGAATTCCTAGACTAATGCAATACATTCTTGAGTAGGTACACCATATTATTAATCTATTTGACGCACCTAGCATATGCTAAAATACCAGGATGACATATTTATTTCTTTTTTATTCTTATTGTTTCAGCGTAATCATAAAATTAAAAACCATTATTAATATCGGCATTTATTACTAATCAATAATTCATAAACATAAAATACGTACGTCAATATTTTTTAATCGCTTCTTATGTATACTCATAATTGAAAGCAATTGAATTTAAAATACACGATTCCATTTTCTGTAATTCCAATAATTACTTCTTTTAATATACAGAAAAACACATTCATAATAATGTCTGACAAATATAACCGAATGAAAAAGATTATTTTTCGCAATACTAAATAAGCAAAATATTTGCTTAACAAAAAAAGGCGTTAAACGAAACTTTATTATAATAATATCGTCAATTCAACGTATTTTGTAAAAATCCCATATCATGTAAAATTGTAACACGAACACATACTAATACTACTTTTACAAATTCCATATCAAAAGTTCATTTGAAAAGATTCTATACATCCAATAAAATTATAACATGAACATACACTATGTATATTGCGTTTGACACTTCCATATTTCTTCTTGAGCTTTTCCCTATTTTATTACAGGTTGCTGTTTCTTACTCTTCTTTCCACTCAGTCCTGTCCAAAGCATCTTCTTCACACAGTTCTTCCTCTCTCAAGTCTTCCGCGATACAGTCCTTCCATCTTCTCTTTGGGCTTCCTCGTACTCCCGGCATTGAATGTTTCAATTCTGAGTCGAGGCTGCAACTGCATGTCACTTGCGAGGAATATTATGACTTTATACCATATTTCTGATCCTATACTATCCATCTTTGGTTTTGAACTTGACAATGACATCTGTCAATTAGAATTTTTTGAATATATCAGCTGTTTCCATGATAAATAGCAAAGCGGACACATACACACATTATCTTAAAAATAGTAAATTCGTATAGTAGGGACCCTAAAACGTGTTTTTCATTAAAAACTCACCATTGATTTTTTTGACCAAAGACAATACCTTTCTTGTCTGAAGGTGACAGAAGGTAAAAAATACCGGTTCTAAAAACTGTTTACGTATACAATAACATAATTTCTCATTGACGTAAACGAAAAATTATAAAACTAAATTCGTTCAAAAAACTGTAAATATTCATTTGTCTAATCTTAAATAATTGTGGCGCCAAAATTTAAAGGGGCCCCACAATAGGTGACACACTTCAGTGGGAATTTTAAACAAGTTGAATGAAGGAAGTGACTCCACGATAATATTCGCAATGTGGGAACCTAGAGCAATGTACCCACCACACCTTGCGGATATGGCCTTCAAAGCCAGGATAAACAACGTGGTAAACAAGAGGTAAATACCTTCGACAATAACTCTTGGGGTTTTTAATTTTTGGCAGTCTAGTCTAACCCAAATAACGAAAATTAATGATAATAAATACGTAATATTTTTTGCGCTTCCGTCCGGTAAAGATAGTTTTACATATCTCTAAATGAAGGGTTATACAGAGACATCTATTGATATTTTCCTAGAACTACATGTAACTCACCTGTTGCAATACAAACAAATCGCTGTCATAATGACATGACAGTTGCAACAAGATGGTGCCATATATGAAAAATGAAGTGAGTGTAAGGTCTTTGCAACAGTGACTCCCTCTATAATTATAAAGAATACATGACAAATATGAAATTCTTTAAGTTTCCACAGTCTTCCAAAGACATTGAATCATGTAGAACTCAAATATTAAAACACAAATGATAGGAGACAGAACTTTAAACATGGCGATGGTTTGTTTGTATTATGATCTTCCATCTCAACTTATACATCAACTATCTCTTTCTTGAGTGTGACGTCAAAATTATAACCCTCCACTGTCCAGAAACACTATGATACTGGCCTTCATATTAACATAAATAAAAACAAATGTGAATTTCCAAACAGACTTTAAACATAACAAAATATATAAACAAATTCATAACAAACTAAAAAGTCACTAACTACCACACGCATGACTTCATTGGTTGTGTTATGCTTCCAGCTTTTCTCTTCAGTATTTCACCAACTCCGAATTGATTTTGAGGTTTGTTGAAATGATGTATCTTAAAATTTTGATTGAATTGAATTTATAGTGACGGTATTTTTATTAACTTTTAAGGGATAACATGTTACAAACATCTAATTTGCAAAAACCTAAATCAGACATAGATTGTTCACAATAGCTTAAAATATGCAAAAACATGTACAAATGCTAAAATAATCTTAGTATAGTATAGTATATAGATAATACAGCAGTTATAAAACAACATCTTGGTCTAGTCTTTTGCAATTGCAATATTAGCAAAAAATACGAAATAGTAAATAAGAAATAATCCGTGGGAAATGTTTATTCTTTATCGTCGAAATTAAGTTCTATATTTAATTACCTCTAATTCGACGCGATAAAAAATGAAACCAAACAAATAAGGAAATTCCAAATCCAATAACTGTTCACGAAGTGAGATAAAATTTCAAAAGTTGTTGTTTTGACGTATTTAAAAGTGGCGGGTCGAAAACAAAGTTCGAGAGAAATTCGAAAACCGCAGTAAACAACAACTGTATTTGATGTTGCTTATTTTAGCTCTAAAAATCCAAGAAATAAATGAAGATAACATTTGCAGTAAACATTTGACGTTTTAATCACATGATTTTTTTTTAAAGAAGCAACAAAGATGTTAGAAAACGGATGTTATTAGTGCATCTTAAGCCCGGTATTGTCATCTCTGCTTAACTGTCTGTTAACTTTCAATTACAGTAAGACTCCGCTAATCTGGATCAACTGAAACTTGCTCAATTTGGATTAACAAAAAATCCGGATTACAGAAGTAATATTAAAGTAATTAAGCAAAGGCATAATCGAGGAGGTAATAAATGCTTCTTTATCGTAACGCACTGTGTTTTTCTTAAAATATATTTATAAATCTATGTGATAATCGATTTCAGCTTATGTATGGCCATGATCAGATTAGAGCGTCAAACAGTTAAGAGAATGTCATAATTAAATATAAACAGGAGGTTATTTAAATGTGTACGGTAAGCGGCCAGTTGCGATCTTGATGGTCCGGATTCAAATCCGACTGACGAAATTTTAAAAATTAATTCCAGTTTTCAAATCGAATATAAGTACCTGCTCTCTTCACTATATAAAACTCTTCATATTATATTTAAACATCCTATTCATTCAAGAAAATCACAAAATTTAATATTAGCATTCTTTACAAATTTCCACTTTATTTTCCTCATATCTTCATCTGTTGTTTACTTATAAACAAGCAAACAACAGCCTGTTGGGTGCCTCCCGAGCAATGACCGGGGCTCGTTTGGGGCCCTACTGCGTCTCCTGTGATGTTTTTAGTGTCCGTTAGACGTCATAGAGGCGCTGTAAGACACAGACGCAGATTACGGTTCATTGATCACTTTTGAAGGAGACGTAAGAAATATACATTGAATGCCTGAAGAGACAAACAGAAATAAATAGAGCAGAATGAAAAAAATAAGTATTGTTGGAAGACATTAGGTTAGTGTATTGTCTATCAGGAAAACATATAAATTTCGATTTTTTTTATTTTTACAAAGAACTTCCACGTGTTATATTGGATTTGGCGTTATACGAAGTTTGCAAATACTCTTTCCAACATCGCTCTGTCAATATGAGCGACTTCTACGCGAATAGCTTCTTTTAGTTCTTCCAATGTGGGAGGGGGGTTTATGTTCGTATGTACATATCACATTGGAAGGACTGAAAGAAGCTATTCGCGTAGAAGTCGTCCAAATTGACAGAGCAATGTTGGAAACAGAGTTTGCAAACTTTGTAGAACGCCCCCAGAAATGCATTAATGATAGCGGATACCACATGTAAGAAATTGTTTTCCATACTTGATTTTGTCAAATGCTTTGTCATTACGAATTCAAATCTGTCAATAAATTTTTTCTTAAGCAAAAAGCATCGACCTTTATACTAATAGACGCAGCGTACGAGCAAAACGCTTGTCCCGCCATAACGGTGCAACACAGTATCTCTATCCTTCAACAGTACGGAAGTTAAGAAAACGCGGCAAAATAAAAAATTTGATTTGTCCCTACTTGTTATTGCATAATTCGTTTTATTATATATTTTTAATATAGTCTTTATATACATATGTATATTATAGGGGACAAGTAATAATTAATAGGAACTTACATATGAAATGACACAGATGAACCGCGTACGTACTGCTGACTGCACGAAATACACCGTTTGCCCATTATTTTGTCGCACACACACCTCACAACACATATATTTACGTATATATTGACAGAAATAAATGTAAATGTTCTCCAAAAAAGTAAATAATACGCAGTCACGAAACGTCAAATGTAGATTTTGACAACTATTTAGTGATAGAGAGCGATGTATAGAGGTTTACATATGTCTGAAAAAGATGTACAATAAGTACGAACGTATGCGCAGTATACTTTAACTGAGAACTTCCGTACTGTTGAAAGACAGAATGTATATTTCTATCCTTTTATGTTGGAGCATTATTCTAACAATAAAAGAATAGGAGACACTTGGTCCCTCAGTTTAACGGTCGATGGCAAAAAGTATGAATTTTGTGACGTTTTAAAAAACGTCCGTCCTTTCTGCCTTGTATAATTGGGAAGATATGCTTTCCATTTTTACGGAATTAAAAAGCAAATAAAACAAAATTCCCCCACATATTTAATTTTATTGTTTCTCAAATTTTTACGGGCAAAAAAATTACGATTCCCATTCTTTTCCCTGCGCAATAAACTCAGCTTTACGATCGTATAAACTAACTCATCATTAAAAAACAATCAAATCATCCCGTACATTGACCGCTGATGAGAAAAACAAGCTCGCATCTAAGGAGTAAACAATTGAAGAAAGGTGCATTGGTTTCCAATCACGCATCCCACGTGTTACTGCTAACATCAACGACAGAGCCCGGTTGGTTAAGAAGCAATATATTTGTGTTCAGAAGGTTTGACTCTTTATTTTGCTTATTTTTTGCTAAAATTGGCAGGTATACAATATCCCATATTTCGTCTCAAACATCCTGTATATATTTTATCTTTTCGCACTGCCTCAGTGAAAAATATAGTTCTTTTCAAAGTCCTGCAACCCACTCCATACGATTGCCAACGTACCATGCATCTTCCACAACCAACGACGTGTGGAACCATGGTCGGGCGATCACAGGCAGCCGTGTAAAGGCACGGCTAGCCTCGATCTCTCGCTGCGATAGATCTAAGCAACAATGTCGCAACGATGACGGTTGACGCATCATCTTCAAGCTGTTTGCTGCTAGTAAACAAGCCGGAATGTGACAAACCGTAATTCTTTCCATGGCGATTATCAGGGAAGGATTAAGGCTACATGTGAAAAAGGTTTGGGTTATTGGAAAAGGATTTACGAGATTGAAAATGGAACAGATTGAGGTTAGGAAGAGGGAAAATACAAATAAAAGGAACATAACCTACAAAAAAATATAGAAAATCGATGACAGTGGCCGTATTTATTTAGGAACTCCAGGTTTAATCTGAAACTGATCTCTAACCAACCTGCGTTACTTCCAAATAAATGATCAGTTCTAAAATTTTGTGGAAAATTCAAATTCACGTCATCTATACCCCTCATTGTAATAAAGTTTGCTCTTTTTAACTTGATTTCATTTGTATACAAATCACTCTGCGCGCAATCCACATCTATCAGTTTTAAGAAAATAAATAAAGAACGCAACTGTTTAGAGAGAGTAGACGGGTTAGATCTACTAACCCAGCAAATTTGATTGGTAAATTGGGGCAGTTCAGAATCACTTCTGTTACATAAAATATACCAACTATAGTAGAAATGATTAGCAGCAGAGAAAACTGACAACCAAGTAAAAAAAATAGTGACAGGATTAATATCAGGGTTGTTGCAATTTTGCCCGACCCAAAAAAACCCACCCAGGTTTTTTTTAAAAAACCCACCTAAAAAACCAAAAAAAAACATCTAAAAAACCCACTTTTGTGAAATCATATTTCATTAATTAAATATGGTACATACTTATGGTACACACATATATACATAAATTTTTGTCACCGGCAACATTTTACAATCAATTTCATTTTGTGTACTTCGTGTTTGATCATTTTTAACATATTTTTCATTGCTGTGCGAACTTTGCACAGTGTTTCTTTTATATTTGAACAACTCCAATCTTGGTGTCAGTATTTTCATTATTTTTTGAGTTGTGTATTAAACATACTATTAGTTGTAACACTTTGATTTTATTCTTGTACACACTTGCATTGCACAGACTTGCAACTATTAATATTAATTCGTAATTTGTACGCATGTACACTCTAGTTAATTTATTGTTTATTACATTACAGTCTTAAAAAAATATATTAATAATATTAATATCTATTATCTACTACGCCGACTTATGTATGTGTATTAAGATACTTTATAAAACTAAAATTTAAAATGATACATACTACATTTCGATGTTTGCCAATAAAACCCGCTTTTATTTAATAAAACCCGGGTTTTTTATAAAAAAACCCGGGTTGTTTTCAACTATGATTAATATTTCTCGATATAAAATTTAATGTAAACATTGTCATGCCAACGTATAGTATAAAAATCAACTACAATTATTATTTCAAATAATTTTATATTCCATAAAAGGAAGAGAGACTTATTTATAAATAAATAGTTTCTACGAATTATAATTCAATTTATAAGGTTTTTTCAGGTTGATGGCGTTAGAAAAACAGAAAATTTATATGAAACAATAGGAAAGTATTCTCATTAATATAAAACATTATTGCAAGTACTGTCTGCTACATAAATGTAGAAAATATAGTCATTTTACGCTTGTAAACGATGTTAAACGTACTTTCTGTTACATAAGAGTATAAAGATAAAGAAGATTGTGGTTTTTCGCTCGAAATCGTAAACAGGTGCAATAAAGTATTAGATTATGTTTTGAATAATCTAGATTAGAATCTTACTTTTAATTTTTACCCAGACGAAAGCCTAGTAGTACACTCTATTCAATAGATTGAATACCCGTATCCATATAGTAAACTCTAATCAAAACGCTTAGTAAGAAAATGATGGATTTAACGGGCGACAAAAAAAAACATATGCCGCCATTAGACACAAAATTTGCAAATAACTTTTAACTTTTGTTTTAATTTTAAATATAATCAACATTGTTTTAAAACTCATTTATGAGTTGTCTGTTCACTGTGACACTTAGACCGAGTGAGTGCACAAAATGTGAAACAAGTTTTTGTAAAAGATATCTAGTCTTTTGCTCGTTAATTGTTCTTCAATGTTACTCATTTCTTTACTTTTTTTCGTTAAATAAACTGTTATAATAATTAGTTAAGCAACTTAAAAATAGTAGACCCGGGCCCCTTAAATGTTTGCCGCCTGTGTTTTTTTTTTACAAATCCGCTGCTGAGTATATTACCGTTTCCCGGATATTTTGTAAAATAATTTGTTAAGTAGTACAAGATAAGACAACGGAAATATTTTGGACACGGTGAAATAATCTTCGATAAATGTCAATGACTTTTTTTTATGAAAAATATATCTACATAATTTATCTTGTTACTATTTATAATTTTAAAATGGCTGTATTATACTTAGCGATAATTCGAGCGATTTATTGATCGACTTGTGACCTTCAATTTATCGGTAATGTACCTACAATAGAAAAATTGATCGATCGATCAAAAATCAAAGGTAATTTACCTATGACGTTATAATAAAGATTCGGAACAGTTTTTGTTATGGAATAAAATTAGATTTCACAATTCAGTAAAATACGGTCATCTGAAAAATACGTGTGTTAATTGGCGATTAATAATCTCAACAATGTCTCAATTATTAATCACCCTGATTAACATATGATAGTTAAATAACTATATTAAAAATTGATAAATCTGCCTTTGTTAGTAAACTGTTACAATAAATAACACCTATATTTAAAAAAAAAAATACTGTATGGCAGACAGTTTCTGATGGAAATTAGTAGATACTATAAGACAATATAATGACATTAGTAGCTCAGATTTCAACAATAAATAGATAGAAAATGATTAATAATCTCAACAATGTCTCAATCGTTAATCACTCTCATTAACATACTTGATAGTTAAATAACTATATTAAAAATTGATAAATCTGCCTTTGTTAGTAAACTGTTACAATAAATAACACCAATATTTAAAAAAAAAGAATACTGTATGGCAGACGGTTTCTGATGGAAATTAGTAGATACTATAAGACAATATTATGACTTATGACATTAGTAGCTCAGATTCCAACAACAATAAAGATAGAAAATCGTAAAATGTATTTACACTTTACATTTTTTAAGACAAATTGATCGATTTATCCGCCAATAATGTGTTGTTTTAAATTTATATAAAGAATGTGTTTATCTGTCTTTCTACCTTCATATACATATTTGGCCATATATGCAATATTTTATAAAAATCTTCGTTTTTTTAAAATAAAACTCTTAAAAACATTGTACATTTACGCACAAAAAATAGCATTCAGATTAGATCTACTACATGAACAACGCACTTTTGAATAATTCGTCTTTCATCGTCCTTTCGTGCAATTATGAACAAAACATCGTATTAATTATACAGAAAATAACACACATATACTTTATAAATTAGTAGGTTATGAGAATATATCTAAACCCGTCTCTGTAATTATAGTACTATTAATTCAGACCTTATGACTCTTTTATCCTTCACATAGGCACGTGAAATATTTGAAGTACATGGCAAAGTAAAAATAACCGACATTTGGAATAGGACAAATAAAAATATAATTAAAATCACCACATTTCTTTAATTGTTGTCTTACATAACTATCGATACTAAAATGGAAACGCCGAGGGAAACGCTTATTAGAATTTTCAATGAAGATGAATTATTATTGATCATTACCGCTGTTTCTTTGAAGTAATGCTAATAACTTATAATTTATTTCCATAGAACCAAAAGAAAAACCAAAGTTATGGTTATGACATGAATGAAATTATCTATTATTTTTTCTCGGCAAATATAAAGAAAATGCAAATAATGAATAGAGATTCAGTGCATATTTTAAAAATATTTTTGTAGGATTTCCATTTTTGTAACGTTCAATTCAAATAATTTTATTCGCTTTTTAAGATATTTTCAGAAACGAAAACGCTTAATAACTTATATTAATAAAATTTTAAATTTTTAATTCAAAAATTGGCCCAATTGCACAAAAAATTGAATTAATAGTTATTTAAATAATATAAACATGTTTTAAAAACAACTAAATTTTTCCATAGATACCACGATCAAAACAAATTAAAGATAAAATAATATCAAGTTTATTTAGTGTTAAATATAATAATACGACTTTCTCTTTATTATAGTTATAGTATTCATTGAAAACTATTAGCATGAAAGCATGCACTACTGCCTACAGCACATGTGTTTGTTTACAAACATTCAACGGTTCTTTAAAAAAAATGTCGGCTATGCTCCACTAATATTAAAACCGGTTCATAATAATGAGAAAATAATGTTATAAACACATACCTCATTTTAACAATCTCCAAACTTAATTATTAATATAAATGTTCATACACAATTATTATAAGTCTATTCTCTGGCACTTAACACAAATTAACTGTCAAACTCAATAAAACTCACTTAACTACTTGCAGTACGTATTGTCTTTAATGCAATTGTCACGCGAATAAAAAGTTTATTAATATATTTTTTCCCACAGAGCGTAATTTGCTTTATATAAAGCTTAGTTTTCACACACAACTTCCATCACCCACAAACGTAAACTGACTGAACTACGAGATGCTTGATTGTTGGCTTGCGCGCGAAAACGCAATGGTACATGCGTCGTAGTGTAGTGATCGCTTTTACTACTTGGGTGTATTGACCTTTGGAAGCTTGTTTTCATGGTTTCTAAAAAAATAATGTGCAAACTTCACAAAATATTTGACTCAATCGCCTACCCTTCTAATTTAAATATAATTTTTCATGTTGTAATAACTTCGTGTATTTATTTTTATTATATTGTAATCGAGCCTTTATATACCATCAATATCAATTATTTGGTTTGAATATTTGTCATTGCAATTATAATGGCTACCCACCCTTTTATAATATTAAGTAGTTATGAAATTTATAAAAAGCTCGAGTTCAGAATGAATGGTTATGTTCAAATAGTTAAAATAAAGTCCACTGTCTTTTTATTTCAAAAATACTTTTATTGACAATCGATTTCGCCCTTCTGTTTTATCCTGCGCTTATTTGACCTGTGGATGCCCCAAAAGGGCAAAATCGATTGTCAACAAAAGTATTTTCTAAATAAAAAGACAGCGTATTTTAACTATTTGAACATTTAGTACTTAGTTTTATTGTTGCTATCTTGCGTTGATGATTGGAGAAAACTTTGTCTTTAACTTAACTACCTGGAAAACCTACAAAGATACTAAATTTTTATTATTACGTAAAATAAAATAGCATTTATTATACGTACTATTTATTTCAAAATTCCAAATTTCTTCAGGTCCATCAATGTATGTTGAAGGTCGCAAAATAGCAGCTGTCTCCTAATATTTCTGCTCTCTCGATACATTTATCAACCTATCTGCTATAACATTAACATAAAATATGAAATAAATATTTTATGAGTGCCTAAAAAATATTAGTATATTGTATACGTTATTCCAATATATTATATTTCTAAGGTATCAGGAACACATGTATATAATGTGATTATGTTGCTGATTCTTTGTCTTCATGTTTTCCTAATACAAGATAGAATATTTCAGACATCTAGAAAACACTGGTGGTTGATTTTTTTTAAAGACTGAATATATAGTTTTAACATTTTATTCAAATTAAATAAAACTTAAACTATAATAACATATTTTCATTTATGAATCATTAGTATTAAAATACAATTTACATTTTAAACTAATAACAAAATTCGTTCAAAAATATGAATTCAAAATTATGTATACACGGAAAGACTGTTCTGATTATATAAACAAACTCGAAAAACGATCTTTAATTTATAATTCTGCATAAAATATAAGAATTCTACATAGCTTATACATATAATATTCACCATCTTGAATGCTCAGCCTTAATATCTTTCTACATACAATTAATTTATGAAAATATTTAATATAAAATCAAACATTTAGCTCATTTCTACAGCTCAGCATAGCACTTACATTTCTGTACACTCGCAATTCCAATAAATTAATTACGTTACTTATTATTCACAAAAGTAGAACTCACAAACACATGGTGCATCAAATCGTCAACTTTGTTCAAGATACAAGAATCTTCACCATAACACAAAATAATTCAATAAAATCAAAGAAATATAAGTACTCAGTTTTTGTAAATATAAATATATTTTAAATGCCAACCCTTGAAAATTATTATATAATTTTCTCTTTGCCCTATACAAAAAATAAGTTTATATAATAAAAGAAATATTTAGAATGGTATAGATTGTTATACAATAGTGAAGCTTTTTATATATTTCATAGTAAAACATTTATAGGATTATGGATTTTATGTTATGGTACAAATAATCCTTTGGTATCTTATACTGGATACTTGCACATTTTTATTAAAACACAGTTTTCATAACTTACGTGTAAAGTATATGAATAAAAACATTGGCAGCCACTGTTCAGTTTTACTAAATAAAAGCATGCAAGTTTCCAAAAATTGCACAAATTTTCCATCGTTCTCAATCATAATTCATAACATCCAACTCTTTTTCCCTGAAATGGTAGACGGTGCTGTATAATATATTTCCTTTACAGTTAAAACATACAATAGATAAAATAAAACTAGGAATCGACATCACATCATCCACTGCAGAAATTCCTATCAGTTAGATTAGTTAGTGGCGTTTCTAATTCACATCAATTGCTGGGAACTGGGAGTAGGCGTGGGAACGAACGACTGGCTTGGAGCTATTCCGGGGGGCATACCTGGTTGCGATGCGGGGACCATCTGGTGCGCGGAAAACGCCTGACCTGCCGGCTGCATGCCTGGCGGGACGAAATTCGGCATACCTCTGAGGAAGAATATATTCTCATTGTAAATCCTATGTACCCCATCTCTACTTAAAGGAGGGGTATTAGCTGTTCCCTAATGGCTAAGGCCCGGTATTTTCATCGCCGGTTAAACAGCCTGTTAATTTAACTGTCAGTTAAAAGAAAAACACAGCATCGATATTATAGCATAAATTGTAAAAATTACACATGTGTGAATATTTCCATGCCACATTGTTCTTATAACCGATAGTTAACTTAACCAGCAATTTAACCAGAGATGAAAATACCGGACTAAGTGAGTTCACTGTAGAAATTAAGCCAATTCAGTATTCTATTGTCTTTAAGATAAAAACAATCTATTGAAAGCATTCTACGTTTTTATTTTATATATAAGCTGTATAAGCTATGAGTGCCCGTGAGGTGACGCCTGGTAAGCGCCCACACGGTAAAATATATCGTCATCATTACCGATGTCTACATGTGTTGTAGATACTGGCACACCCAGAAATGGGTAATATGCCGTGATGATATATTTATTTTATTTTATAAGCTGTATTCTCTTTCTTCAGATAAACGCAATAAGCTGTATAAGCTATGAGTGCCCGTGAGGTGACACCTGGTAAGCGCCCACACGATAAAATATATCGTTATCATTACCGATGTCTACATGTGTTGTAGATACTGGCACACCCAGAAATGGGTAATATGCCGTGATGATATATTTATTTTATCTTATAAGCTGCATTCTCTTTCCTCAGATAAACGCAATAAATAAGTTGCAAAAAAAACAAGGTAATGGCTTTTGTGCAGAAGTGCGTGTTCTAATAAGGATTTGCCCGTTAGTTGGTAAAAAAACCAAGAGTTTTTGTAAAAAATAAGGACCTGTCTCGAGTTTTCTCTATGAGATGAGCCGAAAAAAAAGGGTTTAAGATTCACCGGTTTCTTCCCTTAGAAAGTAAATAATATAGTCAGAGTTTTCACTCTGACTCCTTCTTGTTATTTTACTTTCTGTTATCCGTTTGTAGAAACTTTCATCAAAATGAACAAATTCGAATCAGTTTCCTTGTTCTTATTACATTTAAATCATTGATGTCCAAAAGTCGCGAAAACGTATTTGTTTTGAAGAACCGTTGATTGATCAGGGAATTGATGAACGTTTCTGTAACCAGGCATTAGTCTGTGAAATAACCGATTAAATTCTGTGTGTACGGCTCTCTCATTGTTGTGTAATTTTCTATAAATGTGTGTTTTCATGTAAGTAATTTTATTTTGTAATATTCTTTGTAAATCGGTATTGAAAAAAGCTGTAGCTCGAAGTAAAAACTGCTTGAAATTGATTTTGTAAATTAAAGAATAAGAATGAGAGTTTATATAAATTCAGTTGATCGCGTTGCAGTTTTATTTGGATTATATAATTTTGTTATTGTTGGAAATACGTGTTTGTTTCTGCTTCATACCCATTTCCAGCGTATGTCTTAGCGACCAGTAGCACAACGCGTAAATATCAATTGAATATTTTAGTGACACTACTGAATTTTGATTCATTAATTTGTATAACCTTTTTCGCACGAGTCCTTCTATCCGAAAACTTTTAAAATACGGATAGGGATAGCAGCGATTCGGCTACCCTCCATCTCAATGAAGTTTGCATTAACAAAATTAGTGTTTTACTTTTCGGGCGAAGTAAATTTTCATATATTCAGGTATTAAGTCGGTCACACCTTTTTGTTTTATAACGGAGATTGGAATTAGAACAACCATAACTTGGTATCTTATATCTATTCACAATTTCTTTCATTTTTGAGGCCAGTTGCTAAAATTTAGCCACTTGTTGCGTCTATTTACAGTCAGTTTTCCCTGGCGGTCACCCATCCAAGTACTAAATGCTGGCTGTATTGCTTACGTTGTGTTATCGATTAAGTCGGTACCAAATTGAAATTATAGTCACTATTTTTTATCTACTTACCCTGGCGTGTACTGGGGCGGTAGGCTCGTTGGGGGGCGATCCTCTGGCCTGGAAGTACCCTGCGTTGGGGCCTGTGGCAGATGCTGTGGCGGGACAGGGCCATGCTGCGGCGGAGGCTGCATAGAATAATGAGGAGGCATAGTCATAGCAGGCGGAGCACCGGGAGGACCTGGAGGTGCCTGTACCACGCCTGGGGGCAGAGACATGTAAGATTGTCTAACATCGTGGGGCAACATTGTCCCGTATGGGTTTGTAGGATATTGGGGAACACCATGGGGTAGACCTCCGTTATACATCTAAAAAAAAAATTAGAGGTCAATAATAATCATAACAAGATTGAGATTATTTTACATGTGGTGCCATCGGTCCAGTCGGAGGAGGAAAAGCATACGGCATGGCTTTAGGTAACGTCGAAAATTGAGGCTCCCTCATTAGTGTATGGTACAAATTTAATGCCTCCACAAGATCTGAACTTAATTGCGTTAATTGAGCGTGTTTTCTATCCACACGCTCTAACTCAGCGTCTATTAGCGGGCCCATGTTGTTCACTTGCTCTGTGCGAACAAAACGAATAAGATTATGCCAATTCTTATTAAGCATATTATCGTCGTCATAAAATCGAAACCTCGTATCTCTAATTTCCAATCATTTTCTGATACGAGTATTTAATTCTTACTCGGTATGCTTGTGCATTTTTTCGAAACTTAATACAAGCTTTTGCATTCAATGCAGAATTAGGTATCAGAACGAAGTAATCATGTAACTTTGAAATGTCAAAAACAGAGATACGAGGTTTTGACTTTACAAGGGCGTTATATTACCTTCAAGGTGCAACATTTCCCGCGTATCATGTTGATCGCTGCTCGGGTCGGCTTCGTGGAGTAAATGAAGTAATCTATCGATTTTTTCTTCATTAATTTCTACTTCTTCTGGTTCTGATTCGACAACTTTCACGGAAACATTCTCTTGGAATTGGACACTCTTTTTATTTTGTTCTGCCTCTGCAGAGTTTCACAATGTAATGAAATTTATAGTTTTATGATTCAATGACTTACTTAAATGTTCAGGTTCTACTGACAAATCTGCTGTTACAAAATTTGCTGGAAATAGGCCTTCTCCTCTTTGATTGTAACCTTTCCACCAATTTTGATCGGAATCGTCTATCACGTGAACTTTAAAACGAAATACAAAACTTACAAAAATGCTGCAAACATTTTGAAATAACTTACTGATTTCTCCAGCAAGGAAGGTAAGTTCGTTGTCTTCCGCAGCTTCAAAATCATACAAAGCCCGAACTTTTCGGGCTTCGGAAGTTGCTCCAACAGCAGAAGCAGCTAAATTTGTTGAAGGGTACAAACTAGAACTAGCAGTCGTGGTTGCTACACCAGATGATCGTGGAGAACCTGATTTCTCTTTCAAGGAAAGTTCTATGGCTTTGGCAATGTCATCAACTTCTTGTTGATTAGAAGCAACATTTGGGTCTTTACTTAACTGGGGAGATTTTTTGGCAACCTTACATAAAGAAAATAATTTCAAAGAAATGTCAGAAAAGATGGATGATATTTGAAGCCGTAGTCAAAAGTAAATTACTCTACGGGGCGAAAATATATGGATGGACAAAATAAAAACAGTACATAAAATGTATTTTGGGCCTGGCAAGATGCACACCAGAATACATAGTAATGGAAGAAATATAAATTAGGGTAGCAACAGCTTATTTCGAAAGAAATGGATATACTTTAATTATAAGCAACAATGTAAGATCAACAATTCGAATTACAACAAATGATATAAATTAATACATTTAATACAATTAATACAAACGTTAATACCACGGCATTTATTAATTAAATGAAAAGGAAAAACATCAAGATGATTGCCAGATTTGGATTGGTAATGAATAGAAAACATTTAAGCATTTAAGGACATAGTGCAGGGAAATTCGTAGAAAGGAAAAAAAAGAAAAGGTTCTGGATGAAAATGTTATCAAGAAACGGCGAGTTAATTTATGTATTACAGCAATTTAATTGTAAAATATAATGTAGATTGTAAGCCAATTAGGCAAGAATAAATATTTTTACAATAATATAAAAAAACATCGTTTTACTTTCTTTTATTGATTATTAATTGTCATTTAAAAATAATAAATGTGGGTTGCGTGCAGAACAAAGTTATAAATTAATTGGTATTAAAAGCTTTTACGATCGAAATGACTAGCGAAATATAAAAATGTCTTACCATGTCTGGAGGTGGTGTAAAATCAATTCCTTCAGACTTTAATTTACTATACAACGAAGGAATCAAATTCAATTGTGGATCGTTTTTGAATTCGCCTTCTGCCCAAGTCTTCAACAGCTCTTTAAGTTTAACTTGAACATTAGGATGGCTTTTAGCTAACAACTTGCGGTACTCGGTTTCAAAATCTCGAGATGCAATTTCCAAGTGGAAAGATTTACCACAGTTGTTTACACACGCATCTAATAACTTAACCAAAATATTATCTTTATTTTGGCAATGTAGATCACCACTTTAAAGAATAATTATTTTAGGAAGAACATTAGTCATATTTATACATTAGAAAAGCTATTTTTATCAGTTAAAATATGCAAAAGATTAAATAGATAAAAACAATAAATTAATTTGCTGTTTTAGGATTTATGTACTACGTATGGCAATTTTTACTTTCATTAGACTCGCAAACAAAAAAGTTAATATAAGTATAATGAACTTTTGTCCTCCAAAACAATGAAATGAGTACATCGTATTTTACAAGTTATATACGCAAGTATTAAATACAAAAAAATGTGATTATTCCAAAATATTAAACATGTAATATGTATGAATAAGCTAAGTAATAAAAATAATCAATTAGCTGATAAAAATGCACGATGGGAGTTTCTTATCAGCGCTATTGTTAAAAGAAATAAACAATTTATAAATAAATAAAGTTCCTTATGGTTGATATGTTCTTCCTAAAATAACTAATTTTATCTGAAGCTGTTCTTATACTTACGATAACAGCTTTCAAAACTATGTGGGGATCTGCATGATTCAATCTCTTTATGATGGATTTTAAACAGTTTTTTGCATTTGCAGGTCCTTGGCCTACCTTGTCACAGATATCCAAAATAAGGCCCCAGTCTTCTGCTGTATTTTTCTCATTTGTAGCTTTTTCTGCAGTTTAAATTCAAAGACAAACTAGTAAGATACTCTGGAGATAGTTTATGTATTTTTAATATTCTCAATTATAATAAACCACCAATCTATTCAATGAGCAAACTAGTTAATATGTGTTGACTCACCAACATCGATATCAAATGGATTTCGAGATGCAAACATTTTACACAGCACAGTATTTATCAATAATCAGATGCTTAATTTAGTATTTGTTGTAGTATATTGTTTATTGACACATTACGCATTAAATCTTTCACTTCAGTCTTTCGGATGACATTTCTGATTTTCAGCCTAAACCATTTTTCATGTTTCACTGACAGATACCAACTGCGTAAATAGAAAAGTCACCAGTCCGAGGACATTCAATGAACTTGTTTGTTTTGAATTTGAATCACGAGACGATTAGTCATTTGTTTCGCACCTTACACCGGTGACGTCACATCCGGGCTATCACTTTTTATGTGTAAATAGATACCTCTTTTGGGTTATTTGCTTTATTTATGATATTCTCCGTATTTGACAACAGTAATGACCCATATCTTCAAAAATTTCCAAACATGTACTCAATAATAAATATATGTATATATAAAAACATAATATTTACATTTACAAAGACTGAAAAATTAGCATGGCTATCAGATAAACACATTGACACATATCGAACACGCATTTAGGTATCGACTACCTTTACAGTGATATTTTCAAGTTAGGTAAAGAAAAATATTGAAATTTTTTACTTAGTAACAGTATTAACCGATTTAATCGATTATAGTCAATAATTACAACTTGTAAATTACAAATTACTTGTTTAGCAAAATCTTTTACAACACAATCGTTATATAAAGCATGACTGGTGCAGCATTTATTTTACAACAGATTCTGGACATTTTATTTTCGTACAAATGTTCATCTTTCGAGAAGCGGCGCGTCTAATTTATTAAATTTATTCTTGGAAATTCTACTCTTGTAACATATTTCTGTTGCGAATACTGCTAAATTTACTTAACACCCTGACTGATTATAAACAAATCTTCCTAAGTAGTTCATCTACAGGTGTTTAGTTGTCACTTGTTATTATCAACAATTTGGAATGATATTAACCTTTAATATTAGACTGATAATACAAATTTTTATTGTTTTAGTTATGGACTCGCGTACGTTTCTTCACGTACTAATACTCACAACCAAAATTAGAATATTCACAAAGCATTTTATGTATGTAATGTATATGTGTAGGTATAAACAAATAAATACAAATAACAGTAGACGAAGTACATTTTAAAAGAATGAGAATTAAGCATCGTCGTGTTTATATTAATAAATTAGAAGATCAAACACTTTCACACCTACGGTGCTTTTTTTCTACCATAAAAAATCGCATGATAATTCCATTAAAAAAATCATTATAAAAACATAAATATATAGATCCATTAAGCTGCCTTGTGTGGTAATATTGGCGGCAAAGTTGGCACGAACATGTAATGTACACGGTATTCGATGTGCAAGCTCACATTTTACAGTATAGGTTTATACACTCACCTACATGACATTACATAACCACATAAAAACAAATATCAAAAATTAGAGTTACAACATTCATCAACCAATCAGTTCAAATAAATTTACAAATCAATTTATTCCATACGTTCTATATATACAACCCGTGTATGCGGTCTCAAATCTATGTCAAAGATTTTGTAATAATACAGAAAAATATTTCATACCAGTCTTGATAAAAGAAATACTAAAATAATTTGATGCGCATACAGCAGGCGTATGTTACCTCGCTAATAACGTAGTAATAATTAAGCATGTAATTAAAAGCACCATTCTTAAAATTCGCAACAATTTAACTATTAAAAGAAAATTGCTCAGAGTTAGACTGAGTTCAAGTTAAGGCCTGCTAGTTTTATAATATTTAAGAGTAAAATTTCATCTTCATTTGTAGACAATTCATTCGCTCTACCTAATATCCCAGACAGTTCATTGGTTTCTGTTTAGTTAATTATTAATTAATTATGAATGCATCATATTAATTATAATGAATCTTAGATCTTTTCAATATATTAATAAAATTAAGATAAAAAATAAACGATTAATCGTAGATTAGATGACTAAATAACAACAGAACAATATACGTAATATGACAAATGAACGAAATCACTAAATAACGAGCGCCATGTCTTTCTTGTTGGGCAGGTTCACCTTCTTCCCTTGCCACAGAGAATTGTGGATCGTGAAGGCATCAATTGTTACTGTTAAATGTTTCGTGTGAACTTGCGAGAAGCATTTACCGCCGGAGTTGTACCTAAATAAAATTCATATCAATTACATAATTCATTTTACAATAGTAAATAAATATACTTGAAGAACTTGTCGAACATTCTATCGTTGACTTGTTTCGGCCCAGTTCCGTACAATTTCAGAACTTCTTCTCTATCCGGACAATAGGAATAAAGCGCTCGAAACTGACAACCTGCGTCGCGGAAAAGAATAAGGAAGTGTTTGCTTTCGGATCGCGCAATTTCTTCCAAAACTCTTTGTTTAGCTTCTTTGTTCACTACACCGGGAAAGACACAGTATTCTACAGCGTTAAGCATGATTCCCCTATTTGATTTTGTGGCTGGTTGCTTGTACAATCGCGGACCTAAATAAAAAATGTGATCAGGATCGCAGCACAAAAAATTAAACATTTTTCTAACCAGTATAATCCATCATAGAGCTAGGAGTAGAACTAATATCGCTAGACCCATCATCGAAAATTCTCCTCTTGGTCATGAGACCTGGAGGTAAACTTCCTGGGCCGGACGGAGATGGAAGATGCCTCATGGGGCCCATACCAGGGGACGGCGCCCTTCTTGGAGGTGTCGCCCTACCCAGCCCCGAATCGGTGTCACCGTACCGGTATGCCATGCTATCTTGATCACTGCTGGATCCTGATTGATCAACAGAATATCTTAGTACAAATTGTATTGTGGAAAAATGTATCTGTCAGTATTTGATAGACTAGAACCCATGCGTTAAGATATTTTGTTTTAGTTTTAATGTTTGATTTGAAGCGAATGTCATTTGAAAAAAGGATCCGGACCATCATTATTAGCACTTAGCTTTTAATTGTTAATATCTTTATTTATTTTTTTTGTTAGTTGAAATATTATTCTGATTTTTAAACATTTATAAACTTATATAGCTGTAGAGAAGGTCAGGAACCGAAAATGTAACAATTTTACTGCCCTTAATATTTTACAAAAGTTTTATTTTCTAGAAAGAAGCATACAAAATTTATTAGATAATTATTATTTTATAGTGACGTGACAGTAAAAGTATTACTGAAGAAAATGTATTATGACGGTCAATTATGTTCGAATAAAATGTTTAATTAATAAAATAAGAACAAAAGCACGTAAACCCGAAAAATTATAACCCGCAAAAATTAAAATAATAATGAGATGACAATGAAAATATACATTGTAACCCTAGACTATGAAACGCGATATAATGAACAAGAATGGAGAATATACAATAACCCACAAAGAACCTGGAAACATCTACAACTAAAATATAAAGAACATAAAGGTATCCCAAAGTACTATAACCATTCGCCAAAGAAACATGAGGAAAGACATCTAGAAAGAAAAGAGAAATAAAAGAGACCCAACTATGTTTTACAGGCCTCCCAATCTTGCATACATTTCCATTTCGGACAGCAGTGATATAGAGCGCGAACAGACACGTGACCCCAATTACCTTGAAATACAACAACCAGCTGACTTATGTGCGCCTGTTACTTCGCAATTTTATTTTATTTTGTCCTCTTATTAATTACAGGTACTAACAGTGTTTTAACTATGTCAATCATTTATGGATTATTTTGGAGAAATATACTTTATTAGATTTATATAACAGTAAACGACGGAAAATTATTTCATACGATATGGGCGGTCTGCAAGATTGTACATGGTTTAAATCGAGAGTTAAATGTTCGCTAATCACTAGGGCTGCCAGATTTTAAAAACTTTTATATAGGAGAACTGAATGTACAAAAAAATATAGGAGATTTGGTGAAAATATATGATACATTACATTTGAATCTCTAACTTTTAATTAAAGAATTAACACTAACAAAAAAAAAAATGATTGGTTATTATACCTTCCATGGCTTTGAGCTATTTTCAATAAATATAAATATATTCCTCTTTAAACAGAATCATAAAATTCTTAGCGATTCATTTCAAAATTTACAGTTATTAGTAATTCTGATTTTATTCTGTCTATTGAATTATTGAAAATATAGGAGAATTTATCTTGTATATAGGAAATAGGAGATTTGAACAAAATATAGGAGAGTCCTATTAAATATAGGTCTGGGAACCCTACTAATCACCCTTAATCATAGTAACGGTCAAAATCCAAATAATTTAAAACGTTCTTAATCAAGTGACAAGCCTACACAAATCAGCTGATTCCACACATTTCTATCACATGCCTGTTTGAACCCTATAAATACACTAATGATTACATTTTGGACATATTCTTTAACACGTCGTGGAAGAAGCCAAAATATGGCAAGCATACTCGCGCTGAGGAACCACCATCTGAAGGTTGGTTTTTGACTTGGCAAGCCGACAATTTTAAAAATTTATTATGATTAGAATTTTGGGAGACCTGCAAGCTGAAATAAACGCAGAACGCATAAAAGAACGTGATTGGAACAACACGTAGCATGCGGACAGCAACAACGAGGTCACGAAACGACACTAGACACCAGACACCAGAGCACCAGCACCACCATCACCACCACCAAAACCGGGAACATGACAGGAGGTAACTGACGGCAGTACATCGCAGCTTACCGCACAAATTCATGAGCGAATTCGATTTCCGTCCCTTAAAGTTTTGATAAGTCGGATATTTAGGCCTGCCCCTAATCTGTCCAGGCTCCTGGACTTCTGAAAACACATTCACAACGGTACAAGTCTACACAAGATGTTCACAACGAACAATACACATTCCATGTAACAGATAACAGGGCAAGTGCACACAACAGCACTACAAGCCAAATGCAAACAACAGGACCAAATACTTTACGAGACGAGGGAGGGGCAAAGTAATTCAGTAGGTACCGAACGCGAAATATAAATAAGCAAACTGTGTTTCGCTTTGTTTATTTTTGCTTGGTTTTATGGTTTCTGTTCGTAACAAGGGAATGTATAACAAGTAACGAATAGCGACAGCGAAACGCAGTATTGGCACAAGACTTTTTTACACACCTCGTGAGGTCTTGTACGAGCTGCGACGACCGAGCGATGGATTCGTGCTACGGCACGGGGACATCCCTCGACTATCGTCAGGCGAATCTGTAAGTCCACAACACAACCCTCACAGTCACAACATTTAACATTAACATTGACAATATTTAACATTAGACGTATTCCAGCAACAGACGAAATTTTGCCAGTTATAAATCATTAAATTTCAATTAAATTAGCCAAAAAGTAAAATGAGGATCAGAAATTCAAAATGCACTTTTAACCAAAAGCATGAGAAAAAAATTATAGATGGCATTGTATGCTTAAATCTATGTTGGTCGATTGAAATAATGTTACTAAGTTCTTATGCCCGGTTTCTCCAGAGCAACTTACGACTTAAGTCGTTGCTTATTCCTAAGTTCCACCTTAAACTGTTGCACCACGCAAAATTGTCAGAATGTGAGACGTAAGTAGCACTTAAATGTAAGTCGAAAAAATCGGTGACTTATGTGGTTATGTGTCATATGTCAGTTGACCTATCGGTAAGACGCAGTAAATTTGTTTCGTTTTGGTCTATTACGGCGTGAAAATTAAATGATATAAACAAGAAACGATTAGATTATAGCAAAGAGGAAGAAAATTGGTCTGTGAGATTGTAGAAACAAAGATTTAAAGAGAATATTGAAAATAAAAAAATCATGCGGTGTCCATGTCCAATATATAAAGATAACACCTGGAAATTAATTGCCGCAGCATTGGCAATAAAATGTGGGCAAATATGTAGACTGTCGTAAGGAAGACGACATCGAAGAAAAAGGCTTCAGTTTATAGGACTGGCGGTGGTCCACATAAAAATATTAAAAATAAATAATATATTTGGAACAAATTAATTCTGTTACTTATTTGTCGCGGAGTCCTAAAATTTTCGACAATATCGACTTCCATCAAGCTATCCACGACGTTAACGTCGTCAAAATTAGGGAAATCCTGTAAATCCATATCGAATATTGTTGACTGAATACAAGTATAAACCCTGTTAAACACATTGACAGCTTTGACGTTTGACAGCCGGTATTTTATTTTGAATCGCTAAATTTCAAATTGACCAATCATAGAACAACTTTACGCTGTTGCCAATGTAATTTGTGACATAAGTTAAGTTCGCATGTGAATTTGCTGGTGCAACACAATTGGGATATAAGGCCTACTTACAATTAAGTAGCACTTTAATAATCAACAACTTAAGTTGCTGTGGAGAAACCGGGCATTAGAGTGTTTAAAGAGCCTACAAAAGTGAGTGGAATCTCAAAATGCTGCATTTAGAACGAAATATAAATTTCAAAAGTAACTTTTCTTTTATATTTTTATTTTATTTTCAAAATAGACGGAAAGAATGAGCTACGCAAGCGAATATTTGTACGAATTTTTTGACATTTCTTAAAATCAATGAAATGTTTGATTATCTGTCACGTGCCAGCGCTTTAACCAATCCTGCCATTATTATAGTGAGAATAAAGCTCTAGAGATTATTCCCGGGAATAATCTCTGTAGCTTTTGTTTTGTCAAACAGTTATCAACACATAAATAAAATGAACGAAGAACTCCGATTTAGTGATGTTTCTGACCATGAAAAAAATCAAAAAAATTTATAAACCAGTTCTGGAAACACCGTAATTAATAAGCACTCAGTATGAAGACGATTATTTTTATTTATTTTGCCCTGTCAAAGTTATGTTCTAGTTGCCAAAACATACTTGCCAATTACACCATGTAAATGAATGAAGCTAGTTAATTACGACAGTAAATGGCGATACAATAGCAAGACAGTTGCTTTCCGTTGTTTGAAACAAATTTGTAGATCAAACAATATCCTAATTAAATCTAATTCGAGAGTTCGATAAATTAGAAAATAATTCTCCAGTTTTTTTCTCAAACTTATTGCTATTTGATAATAGCCACTCAATCCCTACGGGCCTGGCAACAAGTTTTCGAAAAATCTATCAAATTATTTTCAATTTATTCTCACTCTCTTGTTATATTACTACTGAAAATATACAGACAATTTTAGAGTAAAAATGGATATTTATTACAGAAACAAACAATTTTTATCCTTACTAAAACAAAACTAAGTTTTTACGCTCAAAAAGCAACAATTTTCATATTTATTCAATAATAATGACTAAACCGAATTATCAATAATATGAAATAAACATAAAAAAATGTTTCATTACCAAGATACAGTATTTTGCGTTTAATTCAAAAAGCAACTTGGGGCGAAAACTACATTCTGAATTTCTGCTCGTCATTACAACAATAACCAACTACATCCCATATACTTTTGCTGGAAACAAATTTACTAATAACTAACTACATACCAAAACAGTAGTTTCAACTGACACTTAAACAAATAAAACATGCAGAATTAACAACACTAAACGAATTTAGGCGATAAATCTGCTGAAAAAAAAGAAAATAAAATAATCACCTCTATAAAGTATGCCACTACCCATTCCTCTGTCTGCCAGGCTATCTTGAGAGCCCCGATAGTAATCTCGTCTCATAGTAGACAGTGGAGTGTACGAATTAGCTACATCATCAAATAAAGCGAAATTAAATAAAACGCTATGCATTCTACATATAAAAATAAATCGTAGTGTTAACGTGTAATCCATGCTAACACAGAAAAATAAAACTGGAAATGTGATTGAAAATGGTGCTTACCGGTAAGATTAGTGGTAGATCCTTTCTTTCCTTGACTGGGCTGTAACATACCTTCTGCCATTTCTACAGATCCGCTGTCAACATGTATCGTTTTAGGTCGCGGCCGACTTAATGTTGTTTTACTTCTCATTTTAGGTGGTGCTTTCATAGTTCCGGAAAATTCGGATTTATCTAACACTTTACCCTATAAAGAAAAAGTAAATATAAAATGAGACATTTCTCGACTGTGGAATAGATTAGGTGTTAACAGTTACTAGAATTTGCTTTAAAATACAACAAAATTCTTTCTGTTCTAGAAACGAATCTGTTTTATATAACCTTATTATAAACTTTTCTAAATTATAGTTTCAGTAAAACAATATTTTAACCCTGTTTATCTATTTAAGTCATAAATGTCAAAATTTAGAAATACTTATCATATCATATATGATAGAAGCGTCTGGATTCTCTATATCATTGGTAATGGGGTCATTTCAAAAAAAATAATTATCGTTTTTTTTTTTATAAAATCATGAAATCCATCTCATTTAATAAATATAGTAATAGAAAATAATTTGAAATATGCGACTTTTCATTCATAAATTTGCTAATAAACTTTCGCTATTTTAAACACGGACTAAATTTGTGACGACACATATTCATACTCACACAAAGACAATTCTCTCTCACACACACACGCTTCACAACATGAAACAGTAACCTAACCTAAAAGTGTGACAGCTGACAGCAAAATATACAAGAGAGAAGATTATTATTACTTTCTATTTCTTTAAAAGTAGTAGTGCAGTATAAGGTATGTAAATAAACCATTTATTTAAATAAATACGAAACCAAATAATCATAGTTCTAAATTAAACCGGTAGAGCTCGACTGTCGCTTCCGTGAATGTGTCGTCAGCCGTTGAAATATTTGAAATTAAACGCAACTTTTAAAAAATCATATCTCTGATTCTAAATACTTGTAAGATGTAAAACATACACATACATGTTTAATTTGAGAAAAAAATAAATCAGAAAATGTGAAATGACCCCATTGTTTTCTCAACGTTGTCTCAGCGTTTTAGTTTAGATCTAGACATTTATTAAGTCTTCAAAATTATTAATCTTACGTGCAACAGGCACAGGGCACTATGAATGCCATATGATACCCTGCACCCCTGATATCATCTCATGAAGATGTTAACCTTTTAAATTTTAATTAATCGATGTTTGCTGAATAGATATTATTTAATATTATTAATTAATAGTGAGTCGGATCTCAATTTCTTTGCTATTATATAGCCGACTGTACGATAGGGTACGAAAAAGTCTACCGTTGAGTCCGTAGTAGAGACGGAATATGTCCTCTCGTATAGTCGTCGCGCCGATTAAGTATTGCATTATGTATTATTAACTATTTCTTTTAAACTTATATTTATATTTTCATATCTAAATCTTTAATGCTTTAACCCTAATCGACCGTTCCTCATTTACAGCTGTAAATTCGCCTCATAAAGGCGGGTTACAAATCGAGTAATTATCAACACCTAATGAATATCAAATTTCATGATGTAAGAAATATGAAAATAATTTACTTCTCTTTCAGCTTCTTCAATGGCTTTCTTCAATTTGTGTTGTTCAAGAATGGCAGCCCGTCTCGCTGCTTGTTCTTCTTTCTTCCTTTGGCGCTCGTCTTCTTTAGCTTTCTCTCTTTCTCTTCTGGCTTGTGTTTCAGCTTCTTTTCGTTCCTTTGCTTCCTCCTGTTGCTGACGACGTTGTAAAGATAACAACATTATCCGTTCTTTCTTCTTTTCCATGTCATCTACTAACGTTGGATCTGGATGTGCAAGATCATTTCCAATAATTAAAGCAGCTGCAGATTCCCTCGCTTGTCTTTCTTGACTAGTTTCTCTCATATCACGTTGTCTTTCTCGTTCCCGTTCTAATCTTTCTTGTCGTTGCCTTTCTGCTTCTCTTTCTTCTTGTCGCCGCTTTTCTTCTTCGAGCTCTCGTTCAAGTTGCCTGCGTCGTTCTCTAGCTGTTTGTTGTGTTTCTTGATGGCTCGGCATGCTGAAGTCATCAGTACTTTCAATGTAGGCAGAAACACTACGTTCTTTCTTTGGCGAATTTCGCTTCATGCGTAAAGGAGGTTTTGGTCTTTTCGGTTGCTCATTATCGAAGGAAATGTAAAATCCTTTTTCGTTTGCGTCAGATGTATCGAGGGCGCTAGCTTCTGGTAAAGGTTCAACTTCTGGAGGATTTTGATGGAATGAATTTCTAAGCAAAGGTCGAGTAGGGGAAGGTATTCTGTAAGTTCTTGTGCCGGAGGTGATATTTAACTTGCTGATACCTTGTGATAAAGTATCATCTGCGTTTCCTATAAATGATATGTTTTGCGGTTCCATGTCATCTACAGGTGGTGTTGGTATAGGCGCGTGCGTCACACTCGAACTTCTGTTCTTTTCGTACGGAGGTTCATTCAATTGCGATAAATTTACAGGTGTTCTAGGTTTACTACTCTCACTATCATTCATTAATTGTGAGATTTGTCTATGCACTGAAACGTTTCTATGCTGGGGCGAAGAGCTAGGAGGTGGAGTATTGCTGCCGGGAAATAACGATGCAGCTTGTTGTTGTTGTTGATGTTGTTGGCTAAGTGTGTAGCCTGAATGGTTATTGCAATAACTGTGTTCTCCATTTTGGTGCAGCATGAAGCCTCCACTTGCATTTTGTGGTTTGCCCCACGTTCGGAGTTCTGGTTGTTGGTATTGGGGTTCGGGGGCTGGAGCTGGTTGGGCCCATGTGCGCCGCTGTGGTGGTTGTGGGGCTGATTGGTCATGGAGGTAGAATTGGGATTGTTCTACCGCAACCCTAATATAACACAACAATTTTGAATAATTCAGAAGTTACATTAGGTGCTTTCCTTTTACATACAGACGAAGTACTTAACTCCCTTATCATTGTTCTTTTCAAATGGGACTACTCTGTTACTACCTTGCCCTTGATTTTAGATGGATTTGCGTATATTTCATTGCATTTAAATTTCTTGTTATATGTCATTGAAAAGCTTATAAAATAGCAATAGGACTATTTTCAACATAGGTTCCCATTTGAAAAATCATAAGTTAGTGTTATATCTCGAGAATTATTAATCTAATTCCGCCATTTTATTCTACCTAAAAACGGTATAAAATTTGTTAAAACAATTTTTCTCTATCATAATAAATATAAGATATTTTTAAAGTGAGCGAAAAACGTGTTTTTGCATATAGCTAAATAACAAAAGTTTGAAAATTCCTCTGGTAACTATTAAACTTTTCTTGAAAAGTTGACCCTAGAATTACCCGAGATATCTTGTAAAACATTGAAAATGAGACACCTGTACAGTCCGATACAAAATATTATGGATCAATATCAATAAAAATCAATAGTATTAATCTAATCTATTAAATTTATTCTAATTACATTAATTCTAAATGTCACTAGCTTCAAAATCAAAAAGAAATATCCAATTTGAGAGTTTTATACACCATATAATTTGGGACAAATATAAAAATCGAAATGTATACCATAATTTTGGACAGTAGGAATTTAATACCCTAAGGGCCGGTTTTTCAATCTTTGATAAAAATTTTAACTTCTAATTAAGTAAACAATATTGCATCGATTTGTTAACAGCAATGATAAATGTCATTTGACAGTTCATTTCGTTTCAATTTTGTTTATATAACTCTCAGTTATAATTTTAACTAGATATTGAAAAACCGGCCCTACTTACATTAACTCTGAATTTGACCAGTTTGAAAAAATAAATCCAATTTAAGAGTTTTGTATAACTACCATAATTGAGGACAAATATAAAACCCGAAATGTATACCATAATTTGGGTCAAACGGAGTATAATTTAATTTTAATCGAAGATGACAAGAAAAGAGCGGAAGAACTAACAATAATTTGTTCCTTTTATTTTGTTTAGGCCTGTTCTACAACTGAGTCGTTTGTCGGTTGTCGCTTGTCGTAAGTCGTTTGACGTTAGCAACACCCGACATTGCTTTCTGAGTCGGAAGCTGTCGTAGCGAACTGTCACTTTTAAGTGAGGTTATGGATACTATATCTCTTCCAATTTATTTTAATTGTAATATTACCGCTGATGTTAGGCATAATTTTGGTGCGCACAGAAAATTATTTTCATATTTCAAGTCAAGTGATCACGAAGACTTTTTTAAATTTACGAGAATGTCTGTACAACAATTTGATCAGTTGCATGATATTCTGAAACCACGATTACAGAAAACCTTTGCCAACTGATATTAAACTTGCTGTCACACTAAGTTAAGTAGATAATTTGAAACAAGTTATGATTATTATTTGTCCCCAAATATTTTTTTTTTCTTTTTAAATCTTTGTATAATTTATTTATTTTGCCATACAGACTACTGTTTTCTTGTACATAATATATTATTATTACATCCAACGTCATATCATTCGTTTTCAATTTTCTGTTGACGTGACCTTCAATGTCGTTGTCGGAAAAGATGGGAAATGACCAACTTGCGTTCCGACTCCGATAGCCGATAGCCGACAACGCCTACTGCCAAATTTCTGCGTAGTGCGCACGCGTACGACATCCGACACCGACTAACGACTTATTGTAGAACAGGCCTTAAGGAACCCTTTTCGTACATGTAAAAGGAAAGCACCTTTAAAAAAATAAATTAGTACCTCGGACTAGTAGACATTTGGGGGTACTGAGGTAAATGCGGTACAGAACCATAACTTTGCAGGGGGTTATAATGCGAATGGCTGGGAGGTTGTGGAGATCCATATTGTTGCACATGGTGTAAATGTTGTTGATGCTGTTGCGCCAAGGCCTGCAATTGTGCTGCATGCTGTTCAGCAAGCAACTGCTGATGCTGCGTGGCAACAATCTGGTTTTGTTGACTCGCTAACCGCTGGATATCCGCTTGGATATCATGGAGACTAGAATTCATTCTGATGGACATATACATACAAATAATGTACAAATACATGTTAAACACATATTTTATCACTAAGCACCAGATACATACTGTGCAATAGACTGTTGATATTGTTCCATATCCATACTTTCAATATCTGGCGTTTTCCTTGTTTCTACAAAAGGAGCGCTTCCATCTTGGTCGAGCCATTTGTGTTCCACTGACATAGCATCTTCGGAAATTTCCTAAAATAAAAACCAATGCAGGATACAACTCCATACGGTTGATAATAATGAAGCAAGGTTTAAAAGCTGATTGCCGGCGTCAAGGTAAAGGAAAAAAGCATGGGGTGAGCGTTGGTTGTACCTGTAATGTAAATGGCCTCTGTGGTTTGCTGGAGGCTTCCGACCCAGGACTGCGTGGTTCAGAACCCGCTGCAGAACTGGATTCAGAGTCAGTGGGGGTCTTTACTAAGTTACCCTTTCCCTGAAAGTTAGCATCATATGTATTCATGCAAAAGACCAACACCCATGCTTTTAAATGAATCAAAGTTTTCTATATTATGTTCTATTTCACCAGTAAAGAATGAACTATTACTAATTTGAACAATAACGATTTATCTCCTGATCTATTGAAAAACTAAGTAACAATGGTACGAACATTCGGTTTTGTTAATGAATCCGACCAATCCGGCGGTAAAATTAGAATTACGGTATTGGACATTAAAAAAAGAAAAATAATTTAAAATATTCTTGTGGCTTTCACGATTTTTTTTTTAACTAAAAAATAAGACCAAACTGCTATTCTTCATACATATTCATTAAAATACTTAAAACTGCTCATACGATAACTTGTTGGAGTAAAATGTAAATAAACAAATTCCGATCTAAATTTAACCGATTTTAACGAAAATAACTGACGATCCGGTGGCCGAATTCCGGCGATCCGGTCTTTCGAATATACGTTCCATCACTACTGAATAACATTAAAACACACTAGCTATTTATAACAATAACAAGGAACGCTAATAAAAATGTTTATAAATATTTACATTATGACTAATAACAAATGTACGAATTCCATGAACGTTATAAAATGAAGAATTAGAAATGTTTTTCCTTGATAATTATAGACAAGATATACATTAAATTTTCAAATTCTTCATTTGAAGAAGTATGAAAAGTTTATAGAAAGTCTTACCAAAGCTGTCAGCTGTAAAAAATATTAAGTTTGTATTATGTTGGAAATTGAAACTGTGCAAAATAAGAATGTATGTGTTGAAACATAAAAATAGAAAAAAAAAATAGATGTTAAACAGAATTTACTTACTTTTGTGACAGCCTGAAGGAAAGCAGCTTTTCCAACTTTCTGCCGCTGCTTGCTCATAATTATTTCCATTTTTCTCTTTTCATTTTCTATATGTCTTCTCTTTTCTTCTAGTTTCATTCTAATATCATTTAATTGTGACGCCATAACACTTTGACCAGGACTAGTATCATCATTAGAATGATTGTCCAATTGTTGTTGAATATTAGTACTTTGTTGTTGCCAAGTTGTTGTATTAGGTAACGTCGCAAAAGTGGTGGTTTTCTTTTCGCCGTTACTATTGGTATTGCCCGGTTTTTTATTCAGAAAACTTGATTTTGAAGGCATGACGTCTTCTTTATCATGCTGCATATACACAATTTGAATCCCTTTTTGTTCGCCTATCACCTTTTGTTTAGAGAGCTCGGCAAAACTTGCCATTTTACTTGTAACATCCCCATCCACTATATCATTAATTAAGTCACCCTTGGAATGTATGATATTTTTTAACGATATTGCATCGCTACTGAGTTGCCTCGTAAGTTTGTACGAGTCCTTTTCGCGGTCCTGCTTTTCACTGTCACTATCGTAACCAAGTTGGATACTTCCTCGGGCGTCCTGAAGACTTGTCCGAATCGGTACATTATTCTCGAAAGGAATTGGAGCTGCAGGTGCAGATATTTTTCTTTCAACATGCACTCGGTCCGGCTTTTCACTGTCGCTGTCGTAACCAATTTGAAAAGAACCTCGGGCGTCCTGAAGAGTAGACCGAACCGCTACATTATTTTCGAAAGGGGCTGCAGGTGCTGATATCTTCCTACCAACATGCACTGCTACTTCTTTATCGGGATTTCGGCCGATAAAATTCAAGTGTTCTTGAGAGCCACCTACGCACATTTCACATTTCTGAATCAACAATGCACTAGAGATTTCAATCTAAATAAAAACTAACATGATAATTTTAATCATTTATGACTTCCAAGAAATTAACAAATTTTGTTGAGACCAATTTTCATCCGATTTATTTTCCTTGCAATCAATTTTCTTCGTTATTAATTTATTACCGATAAACTTTCTGAGCGATAAATTCTCCGGCTTTCAATTTACCGGAGACGAATTTTCCGGAAATCAAATATTCTCTTTGTCCCAAATTAAGTTATAACATTTCTATAAAACCGTGCAAAACGATGATGCAATAGATACATAACGCACCCTAGTTGGTTTAGTGTGCGGCCACTAGCTTTTATATAAAACGTAAAATTACGAAAAGTTCGGTACAAGAAACAACGAGACGACAAGGCTAAAAGGGGTATGGGGAAGTTTAGCGACATTTTTTTATTTTTTTAATCCATGGGAAATGACTTGAAAAATGATGTAACATGTTTTATTTTTTTCAAAAATGCCCAGATTTTCCGGAAAAGCCGATTTTAAGCTGTGATGACGTCGGTAGAGGCTTGGCGCAACGTATGTCGACTTATACACTGACGCACGCGGTTGCGGTTACCAGTGACTTGAGACTGAGGTGTTGTTACGACCTACGTTCAAATGGTTCGATTTCACCGTTCTGTCTGAGTTTGCGCATAACTGACTTGTGACGTACTTAAAGTTTACCCAAAAAATAATAATTATAAATAAATGGAGCAATAATTTTAATTTTTAATTTCAATTTCAGCAGTCATTTGTGTTATATTTGTGAGAAAATAGTAAGTTATGCAGACATTTTACCATGCTAAACTTCCCCAACGTGGTACAAAACAAATAAGTATTTAGCTCAATTCGCGGCATTATTTAAATAAATAAATAAATAAAACAATTAACAAAAATGTAATGTAAAAGGTAAAAGCTTGAAAATAACGACCAGAATTAGTCCTTGCGAAATTACAACCATTTGTGCTAGGTAAGGTGCTCGTGGAAATTTTTCCTTAATTATTGGGAGGCTTTTAAGTGAAAACTGCCTTTGTTGCTATGTTTTAAATCGCGGAATACATTTTCAAATGAGCTGGACGCGGCAAAATCCCCGCAAAGAGAATAAAACCGACAAATCGGCACGAAAATTGCCACGTCTGGCTCTCACAATATCTCGACACAGAAGGACGAATATTTACCAAAAAGCAGCAAACAGGTTTAACCTTGACGAAATAGTGCAAGAGATCATTTACCACAACCTTGAACAGAAGGAGAGCAGTAGGGCAAATGCACCATGACCAAAATTATTGGAACGTTGACCAGGTTCTCAAAAACAAGGGTGCTACGAAATCGGACCGTAACACACGGATAAGCAAAATTAAGTACTTTTGCTGATTATAAATGGGTTCATGTTTATTTTGTTTTGTAATTTTCAATATTGTCAAAAAGCATTGATAATCAAATGATACCCGTTCAATTTTATATAATGAAAATATGAATTCCGAAAATAGCAATTTTCAAAGAAAAAATATTAAATTTCAACTGCACCAATTGGACATAAATCCATAAATTAATTATGAACTGCACTTGCCGGTATCTATTATGAAAAACCACGAGTTTTAATTAATGATAAAACAAAAGTATTTCTTTATTATTTACCCTAATTATATTAATGTTAAATTTCAATAGTTTCCAATAATTTGAGAGTTTTGTATACCATAATTTGGGACAAATATAGAACTCGTAACTTATACCATATTTTGAGACAGAGGGCGTATTACTTACGGCAGCGTGCTTTGCAGCACATTAAATTAAACATATGAGCACACATCACAACACAACTTTATCCTAAAATTGTTGAACATTGGCGATACTTCGCAACATGGAAGTTAATTATCCGTTAGCCACACCAATTAACATAACCATAAATCATTGAAGTGAGACGTATTGTTGTAGCACAGTAATTCAACCCACCGAAATTCTCAATCGTCAGCTGTGAGTCATCAGACGTGGAGTTCCTTCGGGATCTTCTCCCAGCGTAACTACTCTTTCTCGTCTCCTCCCAGTTGCTGGGTTTGCCTGCAGCGGTCGCCTGTCGCCCATCGCCACGTTCGTCTGCCTTAGAGTCGTGGTTGGATTTCTCCTTAGCGGGGCGGAGTCTCGCGGGCAGCAGGGGCTCCTCGGCCTGCAGCACGGAGCTCAGCGTGGGGACCGCACGGCCGCGGTGCACAATGAACGAGTCTTCGGACCCGCGCCGAAGGCTGTCTTCGCTGAATTCGGAGACGGATTGCTGTAGAGACTGCGTTTTCCGAACCGTCATGTGCACTGGAGGCGAACGGGTCACTGGAATGGTAAAGCGACAAGAAATTAAATTCTGTGTGGAGGTTTTTGGTCTGTTTCACGGTTGTAATTATTTGGGTTTAATAGAGCAAATTTAAACAAATACAACGGTATACTGCGCAAAATAATTGACAGCTGTCTTTAATAAATTAAAATGGCACAAATTTGGGACCGTTATTCCTTATTATATTTTAATTGTATCAACCCAAAGAATTACAGTTCGCTACTAACGATACTTACATTTGATTTTTGTATTCATAGTATCCAATTAAAAACAGATATACATACATACATTATATATGTATAACATTTATTATATTTAACAGTACTTTTATTATACTGGGTGACGGCGGTTAGGGCAAAACATGTCTTATTAATTTTATATAATTTCCTGCTCTCCTGTTCATTTTTCGCCAAAACTGTAGTGTACAGTTGTTCAAAATTAAAAATTAGCAACAATACCCATAACTTATGACATAATGTTTAAACAATAGAAAGTGTCCACAGTCCCGAACTCGGGATCGTTTAGAAAAAAATAAAATCCCGAACAGGCGTGGTTTACGCGTTCTTTAGATTGCTCGGGCGATGTGACCTATAATAGTATATTACGTTCCAAATTAAGAAAAGTGAAAATTTACCATATGAGTACAGTAAAATCTCTTTTCAGACGCGGTACGTATACTGTTTTTTCGTATTTTATATTAGTATTAAATTTTTATTTTTTTGGGGCATAATATTCTGAATTAAAAATATCTAAAAAAACATAATAGTTTGATTCTCAATAACAAAGTAACTTGACAGTAATTGTTTTTTGGTGCAAAACTTCCAAACAAATTAATTTATGGAGATTGATTTGCAAAACGATGGATCTAGATGATGCAAAGAACATGGAAAATGATTTAGAAGATAAACAATAAAAAATTAAAATAAACAATTCCTTCAAAATGTACTTTAATGACAAAACGGTTGCAATTTTGTAAAGTAACCCATTACTGTACGATTTTGAGTATATTAAATAGTACATTACTGTACAAAATACGAAAAAGTAATTTAGTTAATAAGAGATATTAATGAGACTACGTTTTACGAGGGCAGGTTACGTGTTGTGATAACTAATCACTGCACACTTAAATTCGAGTGTATGTTTCAGTAACGTTTGTTTAATGTTATTTTTATAAAAAATTTACACACCCAGATTGTTGTGTACGGGTTTTCAATTGTTTTGTGACAAAACTGATAGTCACCATACAAATTTTCAATTGTCTTTTGTTTTTAAGTTACAGACTAAACTTGTTTTTTTTTGTTAATTTTGAAAATACCTCGTATCTCGCTTATTATGAGAGATATGAAACATTCATTTTTTTAGTTAGTTCTAAGAATTTCTATAATTAATAAAAAACTGTAATTTCATATATGAGAACCTACTTTAGGTTGTTAACAAATCATACAGGTCATAGTTTAATATAGTTTACACATATCTAATATCTCAAATCTGAAAATATATGGATATTTTTAAGCGGTTCGAGTTTTTTGCCGGCTAGTGTACATAGATTTAAAAGAATGGATTTATTTTTCAGTTTTGTTGTAACAATTTTTAACAACTTTGCAATATACAGTTTCTACCGTAAAATGAACAGAAGAACAGGAAATTGCATGAAACTAAAATCACATATTAAATCTCTATGTTCACCCCTAACCACCAGCAGTCGGTGTATGAGATGAAAGTGCAAAAATTACCGATAAGTAAATGAGCTATTGTAATGAAATACATCAAAGATGAGTATCGTATGAATGATTACAGAATGAAATGAAATTTATCAAAATTCTGATAACAGTACAAAAATGTTTCATACCTACTGGTAAAACATATAAACACAATATGAAAAAGAAACAAATACATGAAAATAAATATAATTTCAAGGACGCCACAATAGCTACCTACCTATACAAAAATAAATATTCTATGTAAACATGAAGCAACTAAATATAAAATTGCAAATAAAATATAATTTATATACAATTCTCTATAAAACCTATAAAAAATAATTGGCTAATAACTTATCTATTATACTTAAATTAAAATTTGTTTCACATACCGATTATAGCAATTTTTTAATAGAGCAGAATTATTTGAACCTTGGACCAGTTAATAAATTATTTAATGACAAAATTGTTTGTAGAAAATGAAAAATTACTTAAAGTAAGAAAATTTTAGTAAAGAAAATGATTAAAAATATGACCCAGTTCTTCCAGACAACAAACATAATGTACAAAAGTGTCCAACCGTATTTCTGCAATCTTTTTTCAGATATAAATCAGACATTCCTAGAGACAGATAAAAACAAAGATATGCTAATGACATACGCACTACAAAGAAACAGAAAGAAAGGAAAATTGAAAGTAAGAATAACGGCACTAGCTACATATCTAGAGAAGAAATTCTTCAATGAAATGGCAAATGGCACAGTCGCATGACAACGATCTTTGAAGCGAAATGAAATGAAGAGTCTATGAAGGTTGAAAAATGCGAATTACTCTGTTTTTTCATATAAAACTTTTTTGGAAGGAATTATATCACATTATATTCGCATTTTCAACCAAATAACATGCGAAATATAAGAGGATACAATATGAATTATTTTGGATGGAGGCCCCATGGATGTAAGATTTTTAAAATGTAATTTTAATTACAATAATTAAGTACCAACTCTATTTTTTATAGTAAATTTTCAAAGTTGTTATTACATTTTAAAAAAACCTTTCGAATGAGTATTGGTAAATCATTTTAATAGTTTGTTAAGTAGACTAATAAAATATTAGTAGTTAATTATAGATCAAGAGCAAAATTAACGTTTATAGGCCTAATATGTTAAGGGCTGTAAACACTAGTTACGACTGAGCTGCATATAAAATTTTATGTACGATGGTAAATATACCACAATAATTGATTTTCTGATAAATTATGACATTTGCGTTGTCATTTTCACATACATAAAGCTCAGAGGCTATAAAATAACACTTTACGTCTCCAAATGAAGTATACAAGTCGTACATAAATTTAGTTTATGCACTAAAAATTATTGATATGAGAGTCACTAGAATTATTGACAATAAGAAACTCTGCTCATATTTTTAAAATTTTTATTTTAAATATGTTCAAAATAGTCGCACTTCATCATTTTTTCCTTTTACTTTAAATCTTAAATTTCAGCTCTCTTCCTCAGACCAAATCATAATTTCTATGATTAATTGTCTCACTAATTTCTAACTAAATTAATTTCGCAACTAACTGATGAATAACTGTTTAAAATAATGCAAATTTTATTTTCCATGGACTACTAGAATTTTTATTCTCAAAATTGTAGAATTTTCCTCATATTCATATATAATTGTTATATCCAATAAAAATATTACTGAGAAAGTATTTAGTTTAATATTATACAAATTAATGTAATTACCAATACCCATTTTTCATGTAATATACAGGTGGTAATCATGGAATGAGTCCCCACATAATGCATATTATCGTACGTTAACTCTATTGTAGCAATACAAATCGATTCTGAGAGTACACTGTACGATAATGTCAGAGCCCCTCGTCATAATAATTCGTCCTATATATCAATATTTAAAATAATTATAGTTTTGTATTGTCATTCAATACTGATAAATGTAATAAGGAATAATCAATATTGATTTTGTCGTATATTAAACGTTAAACATGTTTCTTTGAAATCTTTGACTTTAAATTATGACGAAGGGCCCTAACGTTCATACATCGCCCTGTTCATTTTTTGTTTCATTCAATTTCATAAGAATCAAATCTTGACCATGAAGTTAGCGCAGATAAAATTCGCGCGCTCACAATTTAAAAAGTACACTACTACAAATTAGCTGTGTTATTGGTAGTATCTTTTTATAAATTTGTACTGCGGAGTGTACTTTTTAAATTATGAGCACGCGAAGTTCATCTGCGCCAACTTCTTCGTCAAGATTTGAACGTTATGAAACTGGACGAAACAAGAAATGAACAGGGCGCCTATTTTGTAACTAGAAAGCGATAACGAATACCAATTCAGAACGAATACAAACCCCCACCATTGTAGAAGTAGCCATTTTGCTCTCAATAAGTTATTCGAGAGGTATGGAGCACTCGAACAGCGTATTCCATTGTAGAATAGGATTGTCAGTGACGTTTATCAGAAATTTCATCGTCTTTCTATTGAATATTTTATTGTATTATTATTTGAAATTTAAGTTCATTTGATGAAGATTATAAATAATATTTTTAGCACAATGCCGCATTTATTATTTTTATTTTATTGTGAGAAAATTATGAAAAGAAATAATACTCAAAATTTGAGGATGGGAGAAAAAGATTGCCATCAGAAACATTTGTGACCATATTATAGTAAATTTTATAATTAAAACAGTGCGGTAAATTTAAAATTTCAAAATACAGTGTGTCCCATTTAGAGGTGCCACCATTGGGATCTCGAGAACTATAAGGGATACGATGTCGGTTAAATGGAACTTTTGTGCGCCCTTGGGAGGCCATCTCAAATGTGCTTTTGTTTTTCCAAAAATTCTCATAGGGCACTAGATAAAGACGAAAAACTGAATATTGTTGATTTTTTCTTTTTCGAATAACTTCTAAACTATTAATAATTGAGAAAAACATTTCAAATATAAAAGATAGATATTATTATTAGCTAACCAGTGACGTACGATATAAATTTTTATATCCGTAAATTTTCGAGATATAACACAAACTTACATTTTTTAAATGGAACCCATATCTGATTTCAGTCTCAAAAAAATCATTATTTTTTCTCTTTTTAATGATGTAAGGGTTATTATGTTTTATATTTGTTTTGCTCCTAAAATTTAATTTTTCCCTTTATTTTCCTGAACTTTCTTATTATTTCCCAAAAAAACATTATTATTTTTATTAATTATATTGTATTTGATCTAAATAATTTGTTTTATGCCTTTATTACTTAATATTTTTATTCTAGACTAGACTAGATACAAAATATTATAAAAATTTGTTTGATACGAGTTTTGAGCAAAATTTTCTAACGAAATAAATTATTTAAATAGAAGGAGTATTTCTAAATAGAAATCTACCAATATTTTCAAAATAATTATAAATTTAATAAAAAATAAGGAAAAAATAATAATTTTGAAGGCAAAACAAATATAAAACATAATAACCCTTACATCGTTGAAAAGAGAAAAAAATAGTTATTTTTTTGAGACTAAAATAAGATATGGGTTCCATTTAAAAAAATATAAGTTTGTTATATCTCGAAAATTATCTATCTTTTGTATTTGAAACGATTTTCTCAATTATTAATAGTTTAGAAGTTATTTGAAAAAGAAAAAATCAACAATATTCAGTTTTTCGTCTTTATCTAGTGCCCTATGAGAATTTTTGGAAAAACAAAAGCACATCTGAGATGGCCTCCCAAGGGCGCACAAAAAGTTCCATTTAACCGACATCGTATCTCTTATAGTTCTCGAGATCCCAATTGGCACCTCTAAATGGGACACACTGTATATAGATGATTTTACATAATTCCGTAGAATTCGTATTTGTTATCACTTTCTAGTTACAAAATAGTGGCCCAGGCCGATGTATGGACATTATGACGCTGCCATACTTATCCGCTCATATGATTAAATGTGTGAGGACTTATAGGTTAGAGTTAGAGCGATAGGTGTCTTTGGAATGGTGCTCATGGTTGATTTGATAGTGTTGTGAGGTTATGGTATCTATCGGGAGTTACCTGTGAACGCTCCAGCCTGCGCCGGATCGTCGAGGCCGCTGCGCAGGTCGGGTATGGGCGTGACAACCGATTGCAGCAGGTTGCGTTTATGCACGACTCCCTGACTATTGCGTGCGGGATACGCGTCTATTAGACAGACAGTCAGTCACCCCACAGAACAGCACAGCACAGCCATACAAGAGAAGTTACATCTTAATAAATAACCAAATCAAGCCAGTGTTATGTGTGTGTGTGTCTCCTCCTCTACCACTAAAGCAAGCAAACCGCCACCGGACAATGCGAGTAAAGATGGTTTCTAACAGATACCAGCACAATATAAAGTTACTTTTCCGTGTCTTCTGATATAAATCTCACTAAGCCTCAAACTTACGATTTTTAGAATAGGGTCAGTTTTACTTTACAAGAGTTGCGTGCAACCCCTTTAGTTTGTCGTAGGTTATCGACCTGACCCAGGCTTTCATGTCCGACATCAAGATAACATATGCCTTCAAATTTGAATAATAATGAGGGTGCGCTCTTAAAAATCACGAACTTGCGAAGAAATATATTCTTTCATACGAATATGATCGATTTTTCTTATACAGGTGACTCTGAAAAATGAGCCACTTAAAATATTTATGTTTATAATTATTGTTTAATAGTATCATCAGCGGACCCCACCACGGTTTCCTGGACCTGGTTCACGGCCATTGCCATATTAGAACACTGTGATAAGCCACCACGCATTCCTCGTTCAAAAACCGTTATTTATCCACATCAGTTAATACAGGGCATCGAACCCGCCAAAAAATGGGTTCGGTTTAGGTTCAGGTTAATTTGTTTTTTGAAAGATGGGTTCGGGTGCGGTTCTGGTTCAAGCATTAATAAAATTTGCGGTTTTGTTCGCGGTTCAGGTTCGAAATAATGTAAAATGAGAGCCGGAATTTACGCAAAACGCAACAAGAAACGAACACAATTTTCACGAAAAGTCAGCCCAGACAGCAACGTAGACGCCTAAGACGTCGATTATCGGCTGTATTTACTTTTCGAACTAAAAATTAACCTGAACCGGAGTTGAACCCCGAACCTGAATTTTAATACTCGGTTCGGTTTCGACTCAGGTTCAATTAAAAATATATCTGAGGTTCGATTCTCGGTTTGGTTTCCCTAAAATGTTACGGTTTGGTTCCGGTTTTGGTTCGGGTTCGATGCCCATGTTAATAATTCTAATTTTATGTTTGTGCACTTTAGCAATGCATCAAACGCGAGTTCCTGGTACTGTCTACTACACAGTATAGTGCATCAAGTGTCAGGAATCGTGTTTGATGAAATGCACAAACATAAAATTTGAATTATTAACTGATGTGGATAAATAACGGTTTTTGAAAGAGGAATGCGTGGTGGCTTGTCACAGTGTTCTAATATGGCAATGGCTTTGAACCAGGTCCAGGAAACAGTGATATTAACATTCATATTTCAAATAGGACAACCTATACATTCTTTATGTTTAAATTCTACGTAAAATTACGAATGCTTGAAGCTCATTTTTATTGAAGAAATAAATTTCAAAAACGTAAGAGTAAATTATGAATAATAAACCTGCTAAGCCACGATATCAGGCAGACTATGAAAACAGTTGAAATAATATTAAGCAATGTTTAAGTTATTTTCTAATAGTAAGTTATTTTTGTAAGATTCTATATTTTGATTAATTTCTTATCACAGCCTACCTGATATGGCTTACCAGATTAATTATTCATTTTTGTAATTTATTTCTTCAATAAAAATTCGCTCCAAGCAAATTGTTGAATTCGTAATTTTAATTAGATTCCAAATATATAAAAATATAGGATGTCGCATTTGACACATAAAAGGTAATATCACTTCCGGTTAAACAGGAAGCGCTACCATCATGCCGAATACCATAATTTTTGAACCCCTAAGCCTAGTTTACAAATATATATAAAAAAAAAATAAAAAATAATAGTAAATAAAAGAGTTATTTTGAGTGGCCCGATCTTCAGTATCACTCTATATGTGACAATTTTCAAATGGTATTTTTAGCGACCATAAATTTTATTACGTCAAGAAATTTTCAGTTACTCACATAATATTTATATGCCATTACGGTATATTCCTTAAATAAGCACAACAAATTTCAACACATACGGTATTAATCATATTATTAAACTGTAGTTTAATACTAAATAAATAACACATGTTAGCGTAACATTGCGCACTGAAAACTAATTAGACAGAAACACAAAAAAACCCTTGATTTATAATTTAATTACATTATAAAGCACTTATTTTAATGAAAACATCCTAAGATTTTTATCACGAACCATCCCAATTTACATATTAAATAACAGCTCACTTTCATTACACTAAAATAGATCAATGTATCAGCTGCCCATAGTTGAGTGTTCAATTGTTTTTTCCGCACCCGCATGTCACCTGTTTCTACAGAAACAAAACAGCAAACAATCGAGAACAAAAGCTTGGTAGACACTGACCGCTCGCCGCAACTACGATTAGGTCAGCTGTGGGAAAAATCTATACGCGCATGAATAATTTAAATATGTGTACATGACATTGGATGATGTCATTTCAGGTTAGATTGGTCGACACTGACGAACGTATGCTAAATATAAGAACTTAACCATAAGTAGCGTGGAACTAAACGGATAAACAGCACATGGACAACAAAAACAAACATGTAGATGAAAAGGACTTACCGCTAGAGTGTTTATCCATGCCTGGATATCGGACGCATTTTACCGGGTGGATTTCTAACATGTTAAACATATCTGCGAGGAACACCACTAGATTTTGCTTCATTGACCTGAAAATATAATACTTTAGTGCACATTCCTCAGAGATGATCACATTTCTTTAATGTTAAAGAATAATTCTTATATCGATTACTAATGTGTTAGAAATTTATATCTTACTTCATTCATATTTAAAAATATTCATAACGAGGAATTTCCATATTTTAGATTTTAGACGACTTCCCGTAAATTCATCTCTAGTGACATCTGTTGGTTTATCTGAGAACTTTAAATAAATCTATTCAATTAAGATTTAAAATTATATATTACTGTCATATTTCATAAAATTAAAACTCTTTTTCGATTTGACAAGTGGCAGCTTCTTTTATTCGAGAATTTCTAAAAAATCGTATTTTTAACAATCGCCCAATTTTAAGTGTGGGTTTCGAAATTGGTTATATGTATAGACAAATAAATATTTGAGAAAGAAGATGAGCAATTTTTGTAAGCCTAGTTTTCACTCATCATGTTGAATTTTTTTTTAAGAGTTGTGTTATCTCTATCTCTATTACGAGGGGTAAAACCACTTATCCCAAATAGTGAATCGTAGCCATTTGTCTTATTTAATAATATTATTTAAATAATTTGTAACTGATTCTTTTTGCTAAAATTATTTAATTCCTCTCAGCTAATGTTTAGATCTTCTGTCTAAATTCCAAATAATCTGGTGGTAGCACTTCCTTTTCGGTTTAAAAAAGTTGTAAATATAATTTTTAATGGAATTTTTATTACCATCCTGTTACACTGACAATAACATTTATAGTAAAACTTTTATGCAGAGGAATTACGTCATAAAAACATCACAATATGAAAAAAACTGTAGTAATGACCAACTGTTGTTTATGTTTAGAAAAACAAAAAAAAAAAACACTATATTTTGCATACTAAAAGAATTTTAATTAAATTTACCAATATTTGAAAGTCGAACATAATTTATATTATTATTATTTTCAATTGTTTCAAATAATTTTTCACCGTATGTTGGCACTATTGCTTTTCAATATTTATCCGTTTATGTGACATGTATCTTGTCGACCGGCATTTGGTGTCATTCGTTTTTATCTTTTCGTATGATAACATTTGTTTACGTTGCTCGTTATTTTTTCTTAGATTTCATCACTGTTGTCTTGTTGCGTATCAAATTTGTATTTTTCAATACAAACAGTAACTATTTATCCAGTTGTTAAAATTAAAGTAGTATTCCGTGTAAACCTAGTAATTGCGTGACGTCATTATCTAGTTACAAATTTAATGACGTGACTACTCTGCATAAAATTTTTATTATAGCACAAATTGTAGCATTGCGCGTTCCGCGTGGTTTGTGCAATTTGTGCGCATAACTTCAAGCAGGGTTTAATGATGACGTCATTTAGTACATATAAAAGGATTTGGTAATAAATCGCAACTTAAGTGGGTGTGTACGTTAGCAACCAAAGAACCCCTAATATTTTATTTGCTAGTCCAAATTTAAATTTAAAAATTGAAACAGTTGTTTCTCTTTACTTTTCTCTTAGTGGAAGGTCAAAAAGATTAGTAGGAAATGGTATAAACATCCTTGCAAAGGCTACACACAACATCCACATTTTTTATTCTATAAATAAATTTCAGACCATTTCCGAAGATACTTCAGAATATTTTATTTGCTCTTGGAAGTCATTTATTTTTGCACATCCAACTAGAATTCCATTGTTTTAGAAAAGTCTGAATCATGCAGGATATTATTGTTATTAAAAATATGAGTAAAATTCAAATCTAAAGTTATATCTGCTGTTAATGTACATTTTTATGACAACATGACTCAGGTTGTTTATGTACTAGACATGGATTTGATAGATTACATCTATACGAGTATATTAGGAAGACTAGTACTGATCGATATCTTCTCTTGCACCACAATGCATCATGTAACAATGTCTATTTATAGTAGTACAGCTACATCTGAGTTTGAGATGAAGCAGAATACCGTTGGTCATTTTCCTTCCACAGGAAAAATAGTAACCTATTACTTCATTTCAAATTGTAAAATAAACAGACACGTATCTCGATTATTTTTATTTATTTATTAAACATGATTATTTTTTGACATTTTTTAAAACCAATGAAATGTTTTATTACCTGTCACCTGTCAACGTATTAACCAATCCTGCCATTTGTGAGAATAAAGCTCTAGAGTTTATTCCCGGGAATAATCTCTATAGCTTTTGTTTTGTTAGTTATCAATATATAAATAAAATGAACGAAAAACAGCGATGTAGTGATGTTTCTGATCATGAAATAAATCAAAAAAATATAGAATCCACTTCTAGAAACACCGTAAATAATAATCACTCGGTATGAAGGCGGTCATTTATATTTATTTTGCCCTGTCAAAGTTATGTTCTACTTGGAAAAACAGACTTGCCAACTGCACCATGTAAATGAATGAAACAAGTTAATTACAACAGTAGATGGTGACACAATAGCAAGACAGTGGCTTTCCGTTGTTTGAAACAAATTTGTAGATCCAAAAATTAATCTAATTAAATATAATTCGCGAGTTCGATAAGTTAGTAAATAATGAGCCTGTTTCACATTTTTCAAAAACTATTTTAAATGAAAGTCTGTGGAATGATTTTCTTAGTAATAATTTTTATTTTAATAATTTGTTGTTATTTGTGGAAATAATTAAATAAAAATATTGGCGTCCTGAAAAACTACCCCCCACCCCTGTGACGTACAAGCACATACATTACATCATTAATAGCCAATAGGAAAATAGTTTTTCCATCACCTACGTTTATTCATATTATTTATATAAATAAACGTAGGCTAAAGTTTGTCACATGTTAATAAGAAAATCTTTTAATTTGACATTTGACGCTGACATTGCTCATTGTAAATAATAAAGTAATAATGGCTAATTCAAATTACACTCAAGCTAAATCGGACAATTAACCGAAGGTCGATAACTGAATGATGACTGAATTTATATCAAAACTGAATTTATTATATAAATTGATAATATATTTTACTTTAAAGTTCTGTGGTCGTGATTCTTATCTGACACTTGTTTGACAACTTTGACAATACACTTGACACCTTAGAACCGCTGAAGATGTATGTACTCTGACGTCACATTCTGTTTTAGATCACGTGACTTATTCAAAATTTTATCCAAATTTCAAAAATTGTAAAATATCTAAAGGATATTTCGTGATATTTTCAAATTTGAGGCTCTTTAAAGAACAATATCTTTTCAAATTTAATACTTAGAAGTCATATAAAAATACTTGCAACATCCCTATTCTCCAGTTTCTTTCTCAAACTTGTTGCAATTTGACAATAAGTTTTCGAATAATTTGTCAAATTATTTTCAATTTATTCTCACTCTCTTGTAAAAATACTTTCTAAATTTAAAAATAGCAAGCAACCTCTCGCCATTGCTCACCAATGGGTAATAAATCGTGATAACATATTTATTCTTATTTATTATTTATTTCCTTCTTTCTTACCCTCGCATGTAGGTAACATCCTCAGGCATCATATGAAACACCGAAAATGGTAAACTCCTTTCGCAGAAATTATACGTTAGCATAAGATTGTGCAGTGATTCGGAGACAGTGGGTAAATATGAGACAAGGAGTTGAGTCCAGGGTAGCTCATCAGGGCAGTAGAATGATATTAAAGCTGCCAACCCCACGCCATCACACAAATCCTTCAGATCTTTAATCGGGGGCAGGTCTGGGGGATTCGGTCTGTCACCCTGCAACAAATGAAGGTGTTAGTTGACAAGTGAAATAAGGTAGAATTGATTTGAAAGTGGAAGGTTATAATAAATAATATTTTTTTGTTTATAATAATAAAACAATAGAAGATAAGCATAAAAAAATATTTGGTGAAGTGACGTGCTATGAATAACAATAACAATAGGTGTTTTCCATTTGTATTGCACTTTAACACCCATATTCTATAACTCAAACGATAATAAATTGTAGCCAATAATTACAGCAGACACTGAATAAAAAATGAAACTGACAGATGATACATTTGCTTCTATTTATCAAAAATTATTATCGATCAGCAAATATTATCGACTGAGTTACATAATAAAGGTGTAAATGATCTTTGTAAATACTGTGCATAATTTTAAACTGAATAGTTTTATTTACCTGCATTTTACGGTTTAATATTTACATACCACTCAGTTGCACTACGACACTTAAAATTAAAACTTGGTTTTATTCATTTTGTGACAAGGTGAGGGTACTGGTAGAACAATCACAAGCTAATTACTTTATTATGAACTCTTCTAATTTCAAATTTTTTATCTTTTTAAGTCAACATTCTGTTTAGTCTGGATGTCATCCGCTTAAGACATATACAGCCCGATTCTCAAAAAATTAAGCTAATCCTCATTTTTAAATTAGCGAATTCTACTCGAATTTTGACAATTTATATCTTAAAATATTGTCTAATCTATTCCTATTATATACCTATTTTGATAATATTTTGAAGATCAAGTACCGGAATAGAATAGAATTCACTAATCCAAAAATGAGGATAAGCTTAAACATTTTTGAGAATCGGGTTGTTAGTGTACTGATAATTAAGAGGGTTGACATCTAGCGATGGATGCTGTATGATAACCTTTCACCCTGCACTTCTCAAATATGCTTTCCTGAGGATTATAACCGTTTGTTTTTAATTAGTCTAGTTCAAGCGACATGTAGAGTTTTAGTTTTGGTTCACGTTCTGCGCAACGCGAGTATTTTGGCATACGGATGCATCGGCATCTTTAGGATTTAGTTATGTTTAGTTTTGTTTAATTATGTTTAATGTTCTCGTTAATAACAATCCTATACTAATATAATAAATGCGAAAGTAACTGTCTGTCTGTCTGTCTGTTACGTTTTCACGCCTAAACCGCTTAACCATTTTTGATGAATTTTGGTGTAAAGATAGATTGGACCTTGGAGAAGGACAAAGGCTACCTTTTATCACGAAAATAAATCTTGAGGGGGAGAAGTAAGGGATGAAAGTTTGTTTGGAGAACCCATCATTTCTTCCACTGAACCAATTTTGACGAATTTTGGCACCTTTTGTCGCGAAAATAAAACTTGAAGGGGGTGTAATAGGGGGATGAAGATTTGTATGGAGAACGAACCCATCTTCTCAAGTTAGGGATGTAAAAATTCTTATTTATGCTTTTGGTAAGAAATAAGGAGTGTTTTAACGTTTTTGAAAAATCGCCCCTCAAGGCAGTACAATAGGGGATGATTGATGATTTTAATAATTTTTTTATCTTTGTATCTATAATTAAGTTTTAACCGTTAGCAGATTTTCGATATTTGTCGGAGAGATAGCTTGCATCATATGTACATAAGTAAAAGTACCCGAGACATGTTTAGAAAAGGGCGCTGTGCGTTGCGGGCATTGTGAGGGCAGTGGGCGGAGCCAGTTACATGTACGATGCGAGGCAGGTTGCCGGCTCCCTGCGCAGCGCATGTCTCCGAAGTAAATGTGAAAAATTACTGGTATACGTGTAGCTAATCGTTATTCTAGCTTTACCCGTGCAAAGCCGGGGCGGGTCAGCTAGTTTGTAAATAAATATGTACATAAAAAAGTAGTATAAAAATAGTGTATCCGTCTCCATAAAAGTGTTCGTCAATCATCCATATAAGGATTTATAAGTGTGAAAGTGATCATCCAAGTCATCGTCGCTAAGTGAAAATCAAATACATTGATGTTAATTCCAAATGAAAAATTTTTTAATTGAATTTACTGAATGAATAAAACCAATTTTACTTTTTAAGTGTTAGTGGTGCAACTGAGCATTACTATTATTGTCCTTCAATATTAAATACATAATTTTCATTACTGCACATGCTACCTTTAATTTGTGGGTTTAGTAAACGGTAACTTTTTAAAAGTTAAAGTTTCGATAATGAAATATGTATTTGTTCAGCTGACCCTTTTAAATATTGAGTAGAGTACACAAACATTTTTTATATTTGGAAGTAAAATAAATGGTATGTTTTTTGAGAAGGAAAAAATAAATATATGTATGAGTGCGCTGGCAAAAGAAATGTAAATTTCTCTTTATTCAAATAAAGTATTATACGACATCGTTTTATTTATTATAATCAACTTCCACTGTATGTAAAGCAGAATTTTTGTCTTTAAATTTATTTTTCGTTTCAATTTATTTTGTGCTGTGGTGGAGCTAAAATTAAACAGTATTTAAAGGTTAAAGAATTTTTTTTGTTTTTACTATCGTCTATTATGCTCGCTCAATTTGTCCCGAGCAATGTGCAACAATTAAGTAATTGTAGTAAGTCTCACACGCTCTAACAATCTTGGCAATGTGCCATCCTAGCTTACCTCATATATTTTGTATAGGTATAGAACTATTACTTACACTATCATCATTCGCGCAATATCCACCACATATTCCTGTCAAGTACCTAAGTCTCCACTACAAATAAAAAATTAAAACCTTTTTACATTTACGACTACCATATGTACAATATTACATTCCATAGGTGTGAACGAGAGTTAAAATAATCTTTTTAAAGTTTACTGCCTTTGCAGAAAGCTTTCGTTATCGAATTGGAAATATTCGCAATAAAACAATGGAGAAATAAAAACAAATAAGCGCACATCCTGTTTGAAAAATAAAGTTTGATATTTTTCTGAGAAAACTGCAGTGGAAAAACAAAGAAAATTAAGATTTAAAAAGCGAACTGCTGACAAATTGTTTTCCTATTTCGCGTTTACAAAGTTCAACTGTATACAATTGTTTTTAGGGATTTTTTATTTGAGAAGCTGGAACATTAGTCTAAATGTCAAACACAGATCTACAAAAAAACCTAACTAGTAGTAGGCTATGACAGAGAAACATACTATACAGAGAATTTATTTTAAAATGCAGCCACAGAATAGACATTCATACAGAAGCGACACTCCTTGTCTACACCATTGTTGTTGCGATTTGATGTTAATGACCTTGAACTTTAAATTTGTTGGCAAATTTACGCGCGAAATTTAAATTGTTTTAAATGGTAAAAGAAAAATTAGAATACAAAGGTACTAAAATTTTAATTTTATTAACGAATTAAGAAGAAATCATAAAATAAACACATAATTATGTTTTTATTGAACAAATACGTGAATTTTACAATACAATGCAAAATTTTCTATATCTTTGACGTGCGAAACACAAACGTCAGATTCAATGAATATGTCCCAAATATCCTTCTCCATCAAATCTTCTCTTCCTCAGGCATTGAGCCACATTTTACACCTATATTTATTAAGTGAATATACATTTTGCATGATATGGAAGTCGTTTTGCATTACTTACATTTATGGATCTTTCGGAAACGAAAAAAACTTACATTTCGCTTTCTCGATTTTTTAAATCTCCTTATACAGTTTTTATATGAACAAACAAGTCCTCCCGATTCTACCTTCTTCGTTTTTTCCATTTTATTAGAAACTAACACCACTTCTAAAATTCACAAACGGTGCACAAAATAACATATGTCAAAAGTGAGAAGACGTGTTTGGTTTGCTTGAATTAGCCATAACCCTAAAATACATGAGCGTGACAAGCTGAGACAACAGTTCCTCCAGAATATGTGAAATATAATGATTTTCTTTATGATAACGATTTTTCTTATCGTTTGTTGAAAAAATAACATGTTTGTTCTTATTAGAAATCAATTTGTATTTCTCAATATACAGGGTGTCTCTTAAATAGGGGGACATGGCTTAACCACAGATTCCTGAGGCTAAAATAAGACGATTTAACCAAACTTGCTTCTACCGGAAAGTGTACCATTTAGCCAGAATTCTGCTTCAAAGTTCTTCGAAAAAAAATTAATTTTGCTTATAATAACCGGACGCTTTATTCGATTTGGATGAAATTTGGTATGACAGTTCATATGATTATAAGTCATCTTTTAAGGTGATACTTGTTATTATTAGTGCACCACTAGTGTATGTAACTTAGGTGTCCCAACATTGATTACAGCATAACTTTTTAATGGCCACGCCGATAACGTGAAATTATTTTTTTTCAGAAAGATACATTCAATAGTAAACTTTTCTCTCTCTGTGTAATTTGTGATATCTGTTACGGTTCAGACAGAAAAAAATAAAACCTGAGTGACTGCATCGTGAATTTTTTAAAAATAAATTTAATCTAGCAGTCTATCCAAATGTCAAACAATTAATTTTTAATGACAGTAACGAGTTGTCAATCTTCTCAACTTGTTTAGGAGTAAGCTAACGTATTTATTCGTGTTATTTATAATAATGGTAGTAAAATACTATTAGGCTGAACAAATAGATGTTACTAGTTTCTGAATATTGCGAAGGAATTTTTTGACAACCCATAAACAATTGTTACTGTCATTAGAAATTCGTTGTTTGACTTTTGGATAGATTGCTAGATTAAATTTATTTTTAAAAAATTCACGATGAAGTCACTCAGGTTTTATTTTTTTCTGTCTGAACCGTAACAGATATCACAAATTACACAGAGAGAGAAAAGTTTACTATTGAATGTATCTTTCTGAAAAAAAATAATTTCACATTATCGGCGTGGCCATTAAAAAGTTATGGTCTAATCAATGTTGGGACACCTACATTTCATACACTAGTGGTTCACTAATAATAACAAGTATCATCTTAAAAGATGACTTATAATCATATAAACTGTCATACCAAATTTCATCCAAATCGAATAAAGCGTCCGGTTAATATAAGCAAAATTAATTTTTTTTCGAAGAACTTTGAAGCAGAATTCTGGCTAAATGGTACACTTTCCGGTAGAAGCAAGTTTGGTTAAATCGTCTTATTTTAGCCTCAGGAATCTGTGGTTAAGCCATGTCCCCCTATTTAAGAGACACCCTGTATTTTTATTATTGACCCCAACAGAAAATGTTCTTGTCGAGATAATGAAAAGAACAAAAAATCGTAAGATACGAAGATATGCCGAAACAATCCGATTAGCCCTTTAAATTTGTTGGCATACTCTTTCTCTCTCTAATTTTCGTTTCTCTCTCTGACTGTCGCTTCTGTATGAATGGGCGCGTTCAACACACCGACAGCGCTGGCAGCGATTAGCACCGCTGCGTGCCGATGATTGCCGAATGCAATTGCTGGACCAATTACATTCGTCCATTCATTGTGTTCGTCAAACTTCGGAGGTCAGCGATGCCAGCAATGAGAGGTACTGAACGCGACCATTGTCTATTCTGTGATGCAGCATTAAAGTTCATCACTTCCATGGTTACTCACTATTGTCAAAAACTGACAGCAATGTAATATTAGTCCATTATAAAATACAACATTATAAATAGTATTGCAGCACAGGAGATACCTCCAGAACACATCACAAATGGTATCAATTCTTATTACGACCGACTAGGATGTTGCCTCAGTGTGAATGGGGGTATTTTTTAACCTTTATTACATGAAAGTTATGAATTTTTGTAAGCTAAAGTTTGTTAAGATGTGCAACCACTGAAATATATACTAACTGGAATGAGCGTACGAACCGTGACTGTGAATCATATTAAAAGCCTGCTGCTGGAGTAGTCGGCAAACAGCGAGACAGTTCGTGAGTAGACGGAAATTATTTCGTGTGGCGCATGTTTAAATAAATGAAGCATAATATGAAAACAAAGCGATCAGCTATGATACGAGTTATTCGGCTAGGTTCGGTTCGGCACGAACGTGCGCGAACAGGACCAGCCATTATTGTTCAATGAGGCTTCAGTGCAGCGTACGCTGATAGGTAGAGTATGCGAGTTCCAGTTAGTATATATTTCAGTGTGTGCAACATTCATGTTTTGATTTCTTATTAATCGTAGGTAGGCTAATTTAGAGTAAATTTGTTTTGGTAATACAAAATTACAAATTTTGTATGTTGCATTTTAAAATGGACAATATTACATTGCTGTCATTTTTTGGCAATAGTGAGTAACTATGGAAGTGAATGACGAATGACCATATGTTGCATGTTAAAATAAATTCGGCCATTTGATTGGTCAGAATGCTAACCTAGTTCACACAAGCGAAAAAAATGTCACTTATCAGCTGTCAATTGTCAGAAAAAATTGACAGAATTAAGTAATAGTTAACCATGTTTTGATGTAATTTTTAATGGTCAGGGCTCGTACATTTCACAGATAAATATATTTTTATTATTGACAAATTTTGGTACTCGAATTTAAATTATGTATTTAATGCATGTAAAAATGGTCGGCTCTCAAACGCCATCTGCTATTTTCTTACGTGAAATGAAGTACAGATCAAATATTTGACAATATCTCGTCAAAATGACAATTAATACTTTCAAATTAAGACGTACCTTTCTCTGTTCATAGCCTACTCCGAGTTAGGTTTTTTTTAACTCACTTTAATTTTAGTTGCCATTGGTCTTGTAAAATTATTGAATTTTTTTTCGAACGCCCAGAAAATGAGCTCTTTCCGGTCTAAATAGTGATCAGAAAGAGCTCATTTTCTGGGCGATCGCGAAAAAAATATTGTACCCAACATGACCTGAAAGTGTGTATACTGGGCTCACAAGCTTCCAAAGCTCGCCTACGGCTCGCTCTGGAATATGCTTGCTCACCCAGTAAAATATCACTTTCAGGTTTTGTTACGTAAATTACTATTTTTTTAAATTATGAAAACACGGACTCCAATGTCCATTGGTCTTTCATTATTACAATGTGCAGTAAAAAGAAACTATTAAAAACTTTTGGACACAAAATAAATTAAAAATATTTTATGACAGATCCAAGTCGCCAGCTGGCAAAACTACTTGTTGATATACCCCTTACTAATCAACATTATAAATCTGTAACCTTTTCCACGTCTCGTCAACACCACAACGAAATTAATTACACTTACGGCCTGATATACATGAGGAAATTATCATTTGAAACGGTTATTTTTTATTTTTCATGCTTTAAACTTAAACGAAGTTAAATCATTAAATAAACTATAAAAAGCAAGCAAATAAAAAAACTTCAATACCTTATTAATTTCAATCCATTTATACACCTCCTATACTTTTTTTTCGGATCTTAATTCTCAACTCCCATTCAACCTACAATTACGAACTCAATTTCGTAATTAAAAATCATTTATGAATAGGATACACAATTTTTTTTAAACGTATACAGGGTTATTGAAAAAATAGACATGGATATTATTTTATTATTTTTAGACCTATACTGTGTCTGGTTTAAAATTGCAATGGTGGGTTGCGCTTAACGAGAGCGGTTTACGCAGCAACATTTTACAGGAGTTTTAAGGTTAAATACGAATCTAAGTTTTCTTTCGATAAAATAATAACATTACAATAATTGAAGCATTCAGACACTTCATTTGGAGATGGAACATCTTCAATATCATCCACTTGAGGACTATTTTAATTAGACATGCGAAATAGCATGAATAATAAAATATTTTTGACAGTTATTGACAGGTTGACAGTTGATGTCTTTTTACGTTATATTATTAGATTTTTACACTTATATTTTTATTAAAATTATTTATTTCACTTACATTCAGTTTAGCTGGCCACACAAAAGCAGAAAAAAAGTTGCAGTACACATAATATGAGACAATTTGAAATTGACTCGCGTTTGCCACAATCACAAGCCAGGAAATGTTGTCCCTATAGTATGCTACACTGCATTCTTATACCAGACAGAGTATAGTTTAAATTATAAAGTAAGGACGAACTAAAATGCCATTTTGTATAAGCCTAACAATGTTAGGCTAACATGAAAATGTCCTAAATTATTCTACTTCCAAATAATGAAACTTTGATGCAATATTTTGCCATGATATTTTACCTTTTTGTTTAACAATTACCTAATGTATCTTTTTTTATCCTATTCACAAACAATTTCTCTACTCTACACATATCTACTCCTATTTGACTCTCTCCACTGTTTTCGTACCTCTGCGCCTGCGTTCTGCTCGACTTCCTGCTCGACGCGCTTGCGCAATGCGGAGCAAGCATGACTGACCCAAAGTAGCAGCCCCTGCTCGTGGTCCTGGGGCGCAGGCATTTGAGCGGCATCCACAGACGCTACGCCAGAGAAGTTGAAGCGCTGGACTGCCGCAAGGACTCGATCGGGGGTCACCACTTCCTTGGCGTATAATACCATCACGGATTCTATCACAGCCATGTGTGCGCTCTAGAAAAAGAAGAAAATTAGTGTGGAATAGATATTCTTATTAATTTGACGGTGTTTATTAGTTTCATGGAAATACACTATACTTCAGAAAAAACAAAATGTTGATAGTACAACAAATTACAAATTTAAATGTAATTTTGTATTTTATAACTGGACCCCGAATTCTCGTCATCAGTGTTGTACTTTAGGATGTCAAAAAATTGGCAACCCTAGAACCTGTGCAACTCATAATGATTTCACAGTTAAATTATTTTTTTCGCGATCGCCCAGAAAATGAGCTCTTTCTGATCACTATTTAGACCGGAAAGTCCTTCTTTGCTGAGCTAGCTCGGAAAGTTGTCTATAAGGGATCGGAAAGTACTTTACTGATCCCGGGACCGGTAAAGCTAAATGTTTCCATGGAGATCAGTTGTTTATTTATTTCTTATTTGCTCGCAGTAAAAAATAAAATAAATATAAATATATCATCACGGCATATTACCCATCTCTGGGTGTGCCAATCTGCTTTATCGCAGATATCGGTAATGATGATGACATATTTGTACCGTGCGGGCGCTTACCAGGCGTCACCTCACGAGCACTCATTGCTGGCGTGGAGAGTGCACCACAGGGGTCACTTTTGTGCCATTTAAAATTCGAAATATTTGGCGCCGGTTGGGATCGAACCTGGTTCCCCCAGGTAAAATAAAATAATAAAAAAATAATAAAATAATACTTTTTTCTTTTTTCAGGATCGCAAAAAAAGTATTGTACCCAACATGACCTGAAAGTGCCTATACTGGTAAAGTATCACTTTCAGGTCTTGTTACGTAAATTACTATAAGTATAGACAGCTGATGGATGAAGCAAAATTATACCTTACCGTCATGTTTAATAGTTCTATCTTGTGATTGGTCGAATTTGAAATTTGTAAATCGTTCATAAACCATCGTATGCGTTTTAAGTGAGTTTATATTTTAAAATCTATATTGTAAATTCGTAAATTAAATTCATCATAAACCAGCCTTAAATTATTTACGCATAGTTTTCCATTTGTACCTTGTTAATCACAGCTGCTAAATATACATTGTTAAAATATTTCCATTAAAAAATCAGCACTGTATTTTATATGTCATTCATTACTGATAGTAGGATAATGATAGTACAGTTGTTTGTATTTGTATTCGTAAAAATATCCGTTATTATCCGCCTATTGAATAAAATTTCTCATGTTATTGTTATTGTTTGATTTTAATAACAAATACAGAATTGCATTGTAGTTTACTAGCAGTTTATAATTAGCTTGAAAAGAAATAATCCAAAGAGCAATTAACTCATGACTAATGATGACAATAAACAATAACAAAAAATTAATTTGTCTAGTAAAAACTTATTATGTGTTTTTAATAGAACATCACGCTAGTCCATTTAGTTTTGAGTCATAAATATAACATCCACATAATTACACCAACTGACCCGTAAGATTACAGATGATGATACTTAAGAACAATGCAGTGCTAGAGATAATACCATAATGATTCATAATGGTGTCCTTATACTGCTGACTAATACAAGACAGAATTACTGAAATGTAAAAATCAGAAACCACATGTTGCGTTTGAATAAATCAGAGCAGACAGATATTCTCCAAGGAAAAATCAAGGAGAATGGGATAATCGCACGACCACAAGAGATTTGTAAATGTGGAGGCTATTGGTCCCAAGACAATAAGCATTTAGCACTAACATGTGTGTGCATTATAGTGGTTTACAACAGTAGAACAGCAGATGTATCATTTTCTCTAAACAATGTAATAAAACACCCGTTAAGAGAAAAGTGTTTTGATGTACTCAATAAATTTCTAAAACCATCGCAACAAATCAATTAAGCATGAAAAAATCCAAAAAGTTTAAAACCCGATTCATTTTCAAACAAAATTTCTCCTGTCATAATGAAAACAAGTGTCTTTTTTTCCTACAAAATACAAAACTCAAATATTATAATGGGCTACTTGCGTGGTACTGAAAATCCGATTTCTGTCACTATATACGTAATGTTATATTGAAAACATATATAAAAATATAAATTTTATTTTAAAATAATTATTTGTGTTTTACTAAATTAAGGAAGTAAATTTTCTGTGATGTTTTTATATTGAACTGGGGAGGGGAAGCATGTTTAAGAATGTTATCAATAGATGGCACGGCGTGCGAGAAAGTTTTAATTTGATTTGACATTAGTTCATTCATATCTCTCTGGTCTCTCAAATACATTAATTACTTTATAAATAAACACATAGGTAATTTCTTGTAAATTAAAATATCGATACCAAAAAGATAAACTAAAATACTAACCTCCAAACTATTGTTGAAACGTCAAACAGGTGATCTACATTACCCGCACAAACATACCATTACTATGGGACGGCACCACGCTTGGCTTTGCGACTATTCATTGGTGCGGCGTAATTCTACGTCATACATGGCGGGAATTCAAATAATCAAATTTCATAATTTTATTTTCTGGCTAATTAATAAAAATTTTGTCAAAAAAAAAAGTGGGTAGCAAGTTTTTACCTCCATTCAATTGTAAAATATAAAATGGAGATTCTAAGTCACTTAGGCACGAATAAATATTATAAAATATAATAAATAATAATAATTAAATGCAAAATGATGTCATTGAGACATAAGGAATTATTGCCCCATGATCCACTTATTTAATGGATGTTAATGGTAACGAATCTTTAACTGTATTTCTTTTATAAAAATATATTGTTATCAAAAGATACCATTTAACCTCTTCAGAATGTTAATAACAATAAAATCAACACATAATAATTTCAAGTGCTCTCGATAACATGCTCTTCGAAGTTAACAGTAGCAGCTGCATATTGCATGAATGCAATGGTATTTCATAGTTAGACAGCAGACAATAGTGCAATGAATTATGATTACATTGATTATCATAGAAATGTATCTATGTTGCAAAAGCACTGACTGTAGCTTTGTATCAATACATGACTTTGATGTTAATTTATGACAGCAAGAAAACTTGAATCGTACAAAAGTAATTAATTACAAACTTTGTTCAACTTCAAGTTTATTTGGAAATGTACCCAGTAAATTTAAATTTGACTCTCTAAAATTAATATTCAGAGTAAACGAGAAATGAAATTTTTTGATTACACTTCAACTAATTTGAAGCTGTTAAAATGTAGATTATTCAAATCAAGAAAACATATTCACAAATGCATATTAACCCAGAATACAACGTTGAATACACTTAATTTAATACCAGCAATTATAATCAATTCAAAGGAATAATTTTCTGTCTGCGTTATTATTACCATATACAGCTGTATTTTTATTCAGAGGCAATTCAATATTCCATATTCATACAAGAAATATAAAACTGTTTCAAATGTACAATTTTCTAATATGGACATATCATGGACAATTTACAGTAAGGCTGTGTTCGTTGTTGCACTTTTATCACCCTAACATCTTAAGCTGTGTCCGATGTTGCACTTTTATCACCCTAATATCTAAATCCTAAATTTATGCCCCAAATCTAGTGATTATTTAGGATTTTAGGAATTTGATTTTAGGGTTTTGCAGTAGCACACTATGCCTTGAAATTGACGCGCACTAATTAAACAAATTATGCTCGTTGCTATAATTTGTACAAAACGTCAAATTTACTGTTAAAGAAGAGCTTCTTAGCTTCTATTTTATAAAATTAACATTTAATCTGAAGCAACAAATTAAATAGAATTGTATAATTCATTTCTACTGTTCTAAAGTGTTGCCATACAAACCAATTGATGTGAAGAAGACCTCAATGCTAAATACCGAAAAGCGATATCGGACATAACCAAATTGTTTATTTTCTTGTTTTGTAACAGAAATAAACCATTATAAAAAACTTTGCAATTTTTTATGATGATAACACTCTTCTCTTCAATAAATATTAATCCGAATTAAGCAGGCATTCCCATTTTGTATTATTATTTCTGCGCGAATACTTTTTAGCACATACAAACTATTCCAATGAAAATTGCTTGAAACTACAGATAACAGTAGTACAATGTATATTTTGCAGAATAGTTCCATTGTAGTTTAACATCAATGAAAGACTCCATTAAAAAAAATCATGCAATTTTCATCTAAACCAAATCTCGTTATTGTTCAACACTTGCAGCCCGATTCACAAAAAAGTTTAAGCTAATCCTCATCTTTGGATTAGCGAATTCTACTCTAATTTTGATAGTTTATATATTAAAATACAGTCTAATCTATTCCTAGTATCTACCTTTATTGATAATATCATGAAACTTAAATTTTAAAAACCGGAATAGAATAGAATTCACTAATCAAAAAATGAGGATTAGCTTAAACTTTTTGTGAATCGGGCTGTTGATGTCTACAAAAGTTAAATGCATTACTACTACATTCGGTTTATAGGCATCAAGAGGAATGGGGAGTACATGGAGTACAATCTTCAAAAACGAATCATTACAAAATAACAGTTCCTAAAATAATTCATAATTGAAAATTCCCCAATCCATAAGATTTCATTTCACTATTTTTCATTTATTCCTGTTAATTTTCTAATGATTCGTATTAGAAGATTGTAAACCTAGTGTAAATATTTCTCATTCCTGTTGGTGGTTGTTATAAAGTGTTTTACAAATTTTATTTGACATTTGACAAATTATATTATACGTTATTTTTTTGCACCACTATTTTAGAAGCGCTGACATATAGAAAAGTATAAAGGAAGCAGGAAATTCTTTTCCTTATTTGTATATTTAAGCTACGAATATACATAGTATTCAATATAAAAATATCGTATCATTCTTCAGTTGGAGTAAAAGAAAATATAACAACTCATATTCTATAGAAGTCAATAAAATATCTAAAGAAATACTTACAAAGTGCGAAGCTGTCTGTAAAAACATTCTTCTGAAGAAGGAACAGATAAGTACACATGTGCCACTTTTTCGATGCGACATTTTTCGTTTTAACTTACAGCACGATTTAAAATATACTGGTTATGCCACTTGTCATGTTTTTCATAAAATATAAAAAATGAAATGCATAATGAATTTATTTTTAATATAAATTTATATATTTAATGGAAACCTGAATCAATACATTGTTAGAATTTAAAATTGGAAAAAACTAAATAAATTGATAGAATCGTACGCTTCCAGATTTCCATTCGGTAATAATATCTTCTTCCCGAAAATGTTTTCGACAAACATCATTCAATCTTAATTCGCGATCATCTCTACTAATTGCACATTGCCATTTTTTAAAAAGTGCTATATCGAGTGGAGCAGCAAATAGAGATTCTTTTTCAGTGGATTTCTTGTAACCGGTTCCACATCCAGGAATGAAACATTTTCTATTTAATTTTCTTTTCATTTTGCATTAATTGCAATATCTTTCAACAAAATATTTATATTACATTACATATAATACGAATATGTACTTCAAAACCTGTTTTATTTACCTTTCTATAAGATATAACATGTAATATTTTCAAAATGACATGCAAATGACAGGTGTCAATTGGGTCGTTCTCACGTTGCGCCTCTAGCAGAAAAAACGAGGAAACGCGTACCGCTTTGGGCCCTCGTTTTGTGCAGAGTGGCACAACCAGTATATTTTAAATCGTGACTTACAGTTACCAGGCAGTTTAACAAGTATTGTGCCTTACTGCATTGACTTTATTATTGAGTATTTTTTAATCTTAACGCGAATATTTGGCCTAAGGATGGATCAGCATCTTTAGGATTTAGTTATTGTTTAGTGTTGTTTACTTATATTGAATGTAGTCGTTAATATGTGTAAATAAAAAAAAGGAATAAAAAAATATTAAGTGTGTCCGTCTCCATAACAGTGTTCATCAATCATCCGTTTAAGTGTTAGTGTATATGTTTATCCTTAGATTATCCTCAATGAAATGGTCATCCAAGTCATCGTCGGTAAGGGTAAATCAGAAGCTTCACCCCACCCCCCGTGTTACAAATTCCAACAATGGAATATTAGCATGGGGATATGTAGGGTTCGGGGGGAAGAGTACAATGAGAGTGTCAAAATTTGTTGCGAAATTTTATGAATAATCAATGTTCTAAGTTCAATCCCACTATTTTATTGACATACCTCGTAGTATTGAGTAGTGGTGGGATCCGGATCCGGATAGTTTCGATTTCGGATCCAAAAATATCCGGATATCCGGATCTGAGTATCGGATTTTGGATCCGGATCTGAGTATCGGATTTTGGATCCGGATCTGAGAATCGGATTTTGGATCCAAATCTAAGTATTGGATTTTGGATCCAGATCCGAATATGAGCATGAGTATCGGATTTTAGATATGGAATTTCAGAATCCACATCGGTTCTCGGATTCGAATATTCTCAGTATTGAACCCGATGATAATATTTGAATGTATAAGTATTATCATGGAGTTTCAAAACCAAATAAATCTGATTATGAAATAATCTACAATAAATTTTTGTTTGATATAGTTAATAGAATTGGATCCAGAATTAAAATTCGGATCCGAATCCGTAAATAAAACATCGAATCCGGATCCAGATCCAAGTCCAGATCCGAATCCAAAAGGGATCCGGACTCAAATCTGGATCCGGATCCAAATCCGAATTAAATTTACGGATATCCGCTTCAATATCCGAACATCGGATATCCGAGATATTTTGAGATCCGGGTACTCGGATCCAAGTTTTGCCGGATCCTCACAGCACTAGTATTGAGCCCAAGAGTGGTTCATTGTCTTTATACTTGGTTATTTTTTACTCCTAAGTTATTGGTAAAGTATACTATATTACTCACCATGCGCAATGGATTGGTTTGTATGAGAACAGTCTCTGTGAGTTGTGCGTCGGCGGGCTCGTTGACGTAGATTCCCTTGCGCGCCAGCGTCTGCAGGATGGACCAGTGGTTCAGATTGTGGTAGTTGGGGTCCGAGTAGATGTTCCCCAAAGCCAGACAGTAGAGTTCCGCATTCGCAAGAGACCGAACGATCTGCGGCTTCAGGTGTTCTTGGTTCTACCACAAACAACAGTTTATTATTCATCATTGAAGGTTGCTTTTACTTGCATAAGTTCTGGTTTGATCTGATTAGTTCTTTCAAAAATTCTCTTTCACCACCTGTGGTTTTATCGGTTTTCTATAACCACAAAGGACAAAACGACGATCAACCAACCATGAGATTTTAAGAACTACACTGAATGGGAACTGTAAATATTATACAAATGATTCAAATAATTTATAAATAAAGAAAAACGCGGGCTCATATTGAGACTTTTGCTATTAAAATTATTGAAATGGGGGATTACGGCTCAATCGAATTAAAGGAAAATAGTAAAAAAATACGAATGTATATGCTGAGTACCGAATATTAACAAAAAAATGAAATGATATAATTGAGATATTTCGGAAATAAAGGGTTTTTTTGTTATAACGCTTCGACACTAATATGAAAATATTTTGATTGGCGACCGAGAAACCGCCTACACATGCATTACTAATAGCGTGTTAGGAGGTGGGGATTACTACCAATGGAAGTTAAGAAATTCAAATTCGAAAGGAGGGGCTAACATTCCTGTACTACAGTTTCCAAACAGTTTTTATTTTAACATAAATTTCTTGCATTAAACTTAATAATTTAAATACACCTGTAATATACAGTGTTATAATATTCATTTATTTTTATGTAAATATAACTTAAAATAGCATATATTTCAAGAACATTTAGGTCCATGATGAAAACAGTTTGATATAAAAACACATAAATGTGACGTCACGTCAATATTTTCAAAATTCGGGAGGCCATAACTCGCTTATTAATAGGAAATTTTCACCGGATTTTCATCAATAGTCTTAGTTTTCCTAATATTTTCAGATGAAATTATAAAAAATAAAATGGTGTAATCCCCCATTCTTAAGTTCCGAAAGCAATACTACATAATCTTTGGGATTTTGGTTTTTTTATATACACAATAGTATTTCAACTTTAAAAGAACTTATTTTTATAAAATGAGCAATATTACCTTAATGATTTCAATAAAGAATAAGCCAGTTTTACATTTTTAAAAAAGTATTCTAAATAAAAATTATTTGTTGTTCTTTTCATAAATAATTAAATAAAAAGATTGGCACCAAAAATGGTCATGAAAAACAAGCAGTTTCTCCATCACATACGTTATGTATATAAATAAAAGTAGGCGATTGTTTGTCACATGTTAAGCCGTATGAACTTTAACGTTAAATTCTGTTTCAGATCAAGTGACTTTTTCAAAAATAGGGCTTTTTCAAAAATAGGACTGTTGCAACAATTTTTATATGACTTCTATTTTTTAACTACGTCAATCGTTTATGGTTTATTTTACAGAAAAAAACTTCAAATAACAGTTACAGAATAATTAATTGTTCACAACTTCTAAAACACCGTTAGTCATCTCCTCCCTAGTCATCTACTAATCACCACCCATTGTTTTAGCCTCAAATTTGAAAATATCACGAAATATCCATTATTTAATTTTTAATATTTAATTCTAAAATATTAAAATTTGTTTAATATTTTGAAAAAGTCACGTAATCTGAAACACAATGTGACGTCGGAGAACATACGGCGTAACATGCTTTTTTATTGGCTATGAATGAAGTGATGTATGTACACCGACGTCATAGGAGTAGGGGCTTGTTTTCCAGTGCAAATCTTTTTATTTAATTATTTATGAAAATGACAACAAATTATTATTACCTTCCGTCACCTCTAGGTAAGGAAGGTATTGTCTTTGGTCAAAAAATTCGGTGGTAAGTTTTTATTGAATAAGCACGTTTTAAGATCCCTAGAATACGATTTTACTAGTTTTACATTGATGTCTGGATGTGTGTGTATGTGTGTGTGTGTGTGTCCGTGTGTGTGTGACAATTTTTTTATTATTGCTATGAAAAATATTGCATAAACTTTCATTTAAAATACTTATTAAAAAATCGGCTAATTTAAGTATCTAATGGATATTTCGTGATATTTTCAAATTTGAGGAAATTTAAAAAATAGTGTTTTTAAAAAAATGGTACTTAAAAAGAGTATTAAAATAATTATTGGGCTATTGAAGAAAAGTAATATATTTTGGTTGAGAAAGCAAAGTTCGTAAGTTATTCGTCCCACTTCCATAGGTAAATACAGTAGGTAATTTACATAATTTATATTCCTATTTAAATTTTACATGAATCGAGAAAATAAATCTTCCTTTTTAATATTTAAATAGCTAAAATTTGTTCCACATTGAAAATATATAACTTGTTAAAATATATATTTAACTTTCTCAAATAAATGTTAGTATTTAATTTGCATATATTAATGCTCAAAATAAAAAAAAAAAAAAAAAAGATATTTGTACAATAAGTAGGTAAACCAAATAAAGTTGTTTACATTTCTGAAGTTTTGCTACATCTTATCTATAACGAGAAATATTGACTAGCATCTCATCCGTTGTATCGATTGACATTATAAGCTTGTATTTTCTTCCAGATTTCCAAATCCTATGCCAAAGCATGAAATACATAACCAGCTATGCATTTCCGTGACGCTAGTAGCAAGGACTTTGCATATGTCAACTCGGCACCGGAAAGCCTTTAGGCCACAGGACAACACTTGAGTTATGCGGTTTGTGAACAAGGACTAGAACACCCGTCCTTTAGTTTGAGGTGGTATTCCGCTAGGACTCTAAGAAATTTAATAAAAGATAAACTTGAACTTAGTATTTGGATTCGTGACCGAAAACTAAAAGTTTGCCAACTGGGACATATGGAGGATGTCGGACTGTATTTTATCGGGGCGTTGGGAGGCATTACAAGAGCTATAGATAAATAACAAAATAAAAGTTGGAGTTTTTGTGAAGAAAAATGTTCAACAAAGTGTAATTTGGCATAAAAGTTCGATGGCGTGTGTTATCATGTATTAAATAATAAATAAAATTCTGTTTCTAATGCCCGGTTTCACCATTGTCGAATAAATTTACAAACAGTTATCTGACGTATAAATTTTATTCATCGGTTAGTCAAAGTTTCGTTTCACCAACCAAAATCGTTAAATAGATAGTTATTCACGGAATATTATTTTTCTTTCCATTATTTTGCATAGAGTATACAGCTAACAAGTTCATCTCCCTAACAAAACTGTCATGTTCGCTGTCAACGAAAATAATATGTGTCATTGAAATCAAATGAAAATGAGTGAAAATATAAATAAGAAGAGGGAAAGAAGCAAAAAATTCCTTCATGAAGAAAAAAGAATATTTAAAAATTGTAGTGGAAGAAAAAATTAAAGAACGGAATATTTTTGCACAAAAAAAATATCCTTCATAAAAGAACTGGCATATTTCTTTCATTTATTGGCTCCAGATGATGCTGAATCATATTTAGAATTTCTTAAACCATCAAATCAGAATCGCATGCGAAAATGTACTTCGTCAAATTGATTATAAATTATGATGGTGTGATTATAGGGGTCATTCCTTTTTCGCCTGAATAACAATTTCTTCGTCAGAAGATGTCAACAATGATGAAGATGAGATTCTAATATTGACGGAAATATAAATAACAATTAAAGATAACTTCATTTTTCATATTGGTACCTTTTGTAAATATTCTTCTGATCGCCACTGAACAATTATTTTATAACACGCACAATAAAAATGTCAAATGTCAAACTATTCATTGAATAAATATTTAACTGGGCAAATATCTCCAGATAATTTAACTGACGATTTATTCGTCGAATAACTACTAACTGACGTTGGTGGAACAAAAATATGCTTTTTTATTCGACGAATAGCTTAACTGATGAATAAACTATTTATTCGTCAATGGTGAAACCGGGCATAAATAAAGAAATTTCTAAAAATGAATAAGAGATCACAAAACTTTTATTTCAAAACCAAATAAATCATTTGTATCAAACGAGAAACATAACAACTTTACGAGTATTTTATTTAATCGTCACTAAACTAATCCATTATACGACGATTTCATGCAAATGCAGTAATACCAACCTTATAATAATTAGTGCACAAATAAGATAATTTGGGTAGTTATAGATGAAATTAGACATAACAAAAATAATTTTGAGTGTTCATTACGATAACTTCAATGTCCGGAGGTTTCCAACACTGAACATAAGTTCGTTTGTCAACATAACCTAGAAAAATTAATATTCCTTTCATTTTCGCAAATTTTCGATTTCAAATAAAATTTAATATTCATCCCGGCACTGAAGTTCCTTTTTTATCACTCATATATGGTTTATTTTCCTCGACCCTACGGCCTCAGCAACTAAACTGCACATTCTTGATAAAAAAAAGTAGAACATAAATAATTATATTGTACCCTTTTATTCAATTGTTTCATAGTAGCTATTAATTATTTATGTTATGTACAAGGAAGGAAAATAACTTAAAGTTATATCCTGTTTGTCCATTGATATTATTTTACAGGAACAGAAAATTATAATTGTATAGTATTTTCATAGAAGCAATAAATTATAATTTATTAAATATTTAAATAAAGTTAATGATAACATAATAAATTCATAACACCAAATTAAGTTAACTAGACATAATATAAACATATGAGTATGTATCCGGTAAATGCATAAATAAAAATTCCAATACTATGCTTCACTGGTCAACGTAAACGTTGTTAAGTTGAATAAAACTTTGTAACTGTAAATTACACAACTTTTAGAAAATGGTTGTCGTAAAGTTCAAATATTCAAACTTGGAAGAATTCCAAACATTCTGTCAAAAAAATTAAAAAAATTCGCATTGAAATACACACTTTTCATTTTTACGAAAACGTAATTCTACTGTCATAAAAATATCTCGCCACAACCCTGCAAATTATATTTGTTTAACTTTAATTTAATCTCGCAGAATGAAAGAGAAAAACAGCGATGATAAAACGGTTTTTTGCTGGTTCTGTACACATCCATTATCTGGTCTGTCTTTCTTTAATCGAAGATCTTGGCTATTCAACTTCTTCTATGTTTGTTCACAAAGCTTATACGCTGTCTCCAATGACTTAATTAAATAGAGTAGACGACAGATGATCCCTTGGACAAATAAATTGAATCATATTTACAATTCAAATATCGGTCTATAAATATGAAATTAGATTGTTGTTTATAGATACTCAAGTTATGAAACTAATGAAGATGTATGAGAGAAAGAAGAATTCGTAACGTATAAATGCTAAAAATGTGTGTATTTGCAAAAAATATTAGCTCTAACTTTGAATCACTGATATAGAACTAAGTACTTCTTTTGAAAATATGGTATTTCACTAAATTTTAATTAGTTTTTTATGTTATTCTTTCCAAAACAATAACAGGCACGTATTTTTTTTTTTTTTTTTGTTAATGACCCATTTCACTGAAATTCTTTTTTGAAAGTAATGATCAGTGAATGTCTACGTCATAATGACGTAAGCGGGCATAATATTACTAGTAATAGAGGGCACCCAACGAAGAAATATAATTCTTTAGTTTGTTAAAATTTCTATTTTCTTTTTTTTATTTTGGAGGTTATTTTAAATTGTCATTATAACTGTAAAGTTTTAAAATGAGTCCTAGTCGTACAAAACACGAATATAACATATTTGGGTGTATTCTGTATCTTGGTATAGAAGAAACAGAAATAAACACAGGAGGTAAATTTTAAACAATAAAGTAAGATTATAATTTCATTATGTGACAATAACAAATGCCAATAACAACAATTAACATAAGACGAAAATCTTTTTGTTCACTCCAGATGAAAGTAATAACAATAACCTTTAATTCTGTTCGCAGAAACCAAAAATTTCCAATCAGTTTAAAACCAATTTCAAACTAAGCATGCGTACTGAAAAATTAGCAATTGGTTGCACATTTTGTTGTGCGAACAATGGGGTATTCCACCATAACAAAAAAATAAGAAAATTTTCAATTTAACTTAAAGTATAGTTCAATAAATAATAGTTAAAACAATGAAAACATTTTTTAAATAATTACTTTACGAGATATTTCACATTTGCTAAAAGGGAAAATTGACGTCATACAATGTTATCTTTCTCTCGCAGCGTACTCAGAGCAGTGTGTGTGAGAAAGACAAGTATAGGGGAATTGTGACGTTACACTGATTTCTCGAAAATAAAATACTGTTAAACTAGGAACAATTAAGATTTTTTAATACCATAAATTGCTTCAAAGCTGAATGAAGTTTTATTTAAAATAATAATAAAAATGAGTGGAATACCCCATTGTTATTAACGTCATTAGGCCAATAGGAGACAAATAACGGACGCGACTGAGGTTTATAATTAGTCGAGTTCGTTATTTTCATATCGGCCGTGTGGCGTTCAAGATTTTTCGTAATAACATAAAATTTAAACATTTAGGAATAAAATTATTCAATACTGAACAACTTTTTTGGTTAATTTATAAATTCTCCTAGACAACAGTTCATCAGTATGCTGTTATTTTTCTAGGAACACCTGATCCTTAATTGTAGGCGACTGTTATAAAAAAAAATAACGGCCTAGGCCGTTATTTCTACCTTTTCATTTTTCTTTTTGTCCTGTTATGTCATAATAACAGTATGGTATTACGAAAACCTATAAACAGTAGCAGACACTGAAAAACAAAATGAAAGGTAATTTCAACAGGCTGTTAAAATTAATATGACAAAATACAGAATTATTATATCATGTTATGTAGCAGAAAATTTAAACAAAACAAAGAACAAACAAGATAATCATTCTTCCTTTATAGTTTTAAGATATGTTGTTGCGCTCTGAGGTAAGCGTGCAATTAATGTGCAATTCAGCACACAATTCCCGTCTTGGTATAATTTTCCAGCTGTTAATCAGTTTGATTAGCTCAATTCAAATCAATCCGGAAGCCTCCGATATCGTTACCTACTACACAACACGCGCCAAATTTAAATAATGCATGCGTCCATTAAGATTACCTACCTCGTGATCGCGGTAGAACGGTTCCCGAAAGTTCTCCGGCACTTTGTTGTTGAACGCCTTTGACAGGAGCCATTTTACGGATGCCCTTTGCTTTGCCTGCAACAAAAAATTATATTTCAGTGTGATTCAAATTGAGGTTAAGAACATAAAAGGGAATATTGGCTATTAGTTAATGGCTGTTACTTGATTACGATCTATGAATTTCATTATAGCAAGAACGATCTGGGGAACTAAATAAAGGTTTTATGCTAAAATTATACAATGTGAGGACGGTAATTATAGATGATAAACTATGAATTTAGGGATTAATTTTCGTTTGGAATGTCCACACACTCCATGAAGGCAATATACTCGCAAATGCTTTTGAGATAACTGGTAACCTAGTTTCCTTAAAGCTCTATGTATTATTTATGTAGTGAATGTGTAATAAGGACATAAAACAGCAACTCATTATACAGATGTATTATGCGAAGTCACACAGTTCTAGAAAAATCTCTATGGAATACTCTAGCTAAATTTCTTTTCGCTGTTAGAAATTTCTAGAAATTATTCCATGACGCCTGGTAAGCGCCCACACGGTAAAATATATCGTCATCATTACCGATGTCTACATGTGGTGTAGATACTGGCACACCCAGAAATGGGTAATATGCCGTGATGATATATTTATTTATTTATTTATTTATTTATTTATTCCATGAGGACAACAAACCGAAAAAATAAAGGTTAATGGTTAACCGAAATCGAGAATGTATTTTTGGTATTTAACTAGTGTGTGAGTTGGTTAAATTATCTGGTTAATAAAATAATTCAGGAAACAAAAAACGCAACTTCACTGCCTAAGTCAGGCTAAATAGACACTTAGCGCCAGTTTTGCAATCTCTGCTTAGAATTTTAACAGTAAGATAAATAAACAATATTGAATCGGATTATTGACAGCAGTGATAAATTTGCCATATGACTGTTTATTTCGTTTCAAATTTGTTTATTTAACTGACAGTTAAAATTTGAATCGGAGGTTGTGAAATTAGCCCTTTCAGAAGTACAATTTGTACATCTAGCGTGCCATCTTAGAAGTAATGGTTGCTAGGTTACGACAATGCAAACAAAGCTGTTATCAGCCATTCGCAGTAGTTACATAGACAATGGGAGGGGGTTTGTTTGTATTGAGATGTTCTATTTCTTTCTTGCGTGTGACGTCTCTATCTTGTCAGTCTTAGCTTGTCCATGAAACATGAAACCCTGCTGCGGCAGAGAATCTGCTACTTTTTTGCCTTGTTAAACAAATAATTCAGATTTAGAATCCTCTCAATGAGCAGTTCACAACGTGAAATAAAGCCAGTTTCACTTTCCTGTTCAGGGGTATTTTTTACTGAATTAACCGGGTAATTTATGGTTAACCGAACAATTAGTTTAGTAGCCATGTTTGAATAAAATATACCCGGTTATTAATAAATTTAACATATATTTATCTTTTAAAGTAAATTATAATAGGACTATTTGTTTCGTTACTTTGCGTCTACGGTTTACTACTGCGTCTATATACTTTGTATGGATACGGCAGTAAACCGTATTTTCTAGATCTTACGCATTTTAAAATGACGAAGGAAAGAATAAATATTACTATTTATACAATTTATATTTTATATTACATATACAGGGTGTTCTGAAAATGGGTGAAAAGCTTCAGGTAGAACGATTCTTTGATTCATTCTGAGTCGACAATCCTAATGCAAAAATTTTGTACGGCCCTTCGTAAAGCCACACGAGCTACTTAAAAGAAATATAAATTTGGCAACACCGAATCAAACTGTTATAGTAGTTATCAGGTAGCTATGCAAATCAGTATGAATTTTATGTCAACATTATTTTGATATATGTACACTAAGTGGAAATTCAAATTGGGAATTGAATTTATTTACTTAATATACCAGCTTTGCTTTATTAATTAAAAAAATTTCAATGTAAACGATATTTTGAGTATTTATGTAGTAATAAAAATAACAAAAATAATTATAGTTATTATAGTCAATAATAAGATTCGCGAAGTCGCCGATCTAATTTTCCAAATGTGTTCGAACATGGGTACCGCCGGTTTGGGTATTGTGCTTCATATTCTTCTTTTGCTAAGTTCGCATTCCCGTTGCAAAATCCATATACCATAAACATATCAGCGTATATTCGTTGAAGGTATACATTCGAATTATCCAATGTTTCATTCACCATACAAAAAGAAATAAATTATAAAATCAAACATCAACTGATAAACGTCAAAATTTGACAAATTATTTATAATTTCTGTTTTAAATAAAAAACAGTTTTATACATGGTTGTCGTACGTATTCAAATAAAAAAAATCTACTTTAGAAGATTTAAAATTTTAAAGATTTGATATCAAACGTTTAGCTACGTACATCAAATTTTACACAATTCTTCTAGAATGTAAAGAGCAATGATATTACGTAAAAGATTTTTTAAAAATCGCTTAGTTCTAGTTGCACATTTACAAGTTTGATGGCTTCGTGCGGCTTTACGAAGGGCCGTACAAATTTTTTGCATTAGGATTATTGACTCAGAATTAATCAAAGAATCGGTCTACCTGAAGCTTTTCACCCATTTTCAGAACACCCTGTATATCAAAACTGATAAATATGATTGATGTAGCTCAGATGGGAGAGCACCAGACTAGATAGGTGGTGGTCCCGGGATCAACTCCCGGTGTCAGCCGATTTTTCTCTCAAATTTAGAATAGAAACAGATTTAAATATTTGACGTAGCCATATCTAACCGGGTTATCTTGAACTGCTCCATAAAATGTGATTTACATTTAACCAAAAGTATCATTAAAAAGCGCCTTATTTGTGTTGACGTGTGCGGAATGGAATAAATCACATCCTACATTATTGTAATATATAGGTGACGCATACACACAAACTATGTATGGAGACCGTATTTATTTTTTACAGAGAATGAACTTAGATTGATGAATATTGTGAGTATATCTTTGTATCATTTAATTATTCATTTTTATATTTTAAACGTCCCATATGTTTTCACGTATTAACCAAACATTTATAAGGATTATTTTCAACAATAACGTCAATAATCTTGCAAATAATAGTGTGATAAATTACTTTAATTACAATTTACTGACCCATTTTTCAAATATGGAATTGACGAAGAAGCAGCAATATAGATGACTGATTATATGAAATTACAGAAAGGCAATAAAGTCTAAATCCAACGATTGATCAGCAATAGAACAGTTGAAACCATTTGTCTTTTTAATGAGCCAATTTATAAAAATAGCATTCACATCTTCACAGAGAAAAATAAAATGTACAAACAAAAAAAATGAGTAAAAAGTATATTAATTCTATATTAATTTCTCTTAAGAAACAATGTCGTGAGAAAGGTTAAATTTGCATATTTAAATCATTTAAACTTTAAAATATAGTTATCTATATACTGTGGCTATATTGGTTACAAAACCGATCTAAAAATATTCATCATGAAACTTTATCACGAAATAGGTAGGTACCTTAGTTGTAGGAAATAGACAAATTACTGTTATTTCGTTCGAACGGGTACTACGAAGCTGATTCAAAACATACCAAATTGACAGTAATTTAAAAAACGATGAATCCAAATATTTTAAACTCCTCTATATAAATAGAAAGTAATAATAACAATCATCAAATATTCATCAGATTATTGTAGCCAGTATTTTGTTATATGTTAAGGATATTTCTTTCCGTTTTCACGTATGGGAAGCAAGAGTACATTAAAATTGACGGAGGTGTTGGCTCTCAGTACAACATGGTAAGCTAATGTAAAAGGTATTGATAAAAAAAACATTCGCTATGTTTCACAAACTTTCGCAATATCTTTATTGCAATTTCAGCTGTCAGCTGATTATTACAGAATTTTTTTGTATGTATATTCACTATTTACACCTCTAATAACAGATATGTGCGCACAACAGTCAGAAACCGTCACAAACCATTCATCAGTTTAAAAATGTTCGCACCATAGAAATTTTAAATCTACGATTAAAAATCTTTTGTTCGTTCAGCAAAATATTTCAATCCCTGATGAGTTTCCAACCGTCAGAATATTCAGCGGATTCTAAATAAATTTTTAGTTTGTGGCATGCGCACTGGAACTTCTGGCTATTAGTGGGGATTTGTTTTTCCGAAATTTTATTATAAATTCTTATAAACCACTAAATATTTGCTATATTGTCATGTAGATTCTCGAGTGTAAATTTAAGAGAACCAGAAATAAACGCATAAAGTAAATTTTAAACAATAAAGTAAGATTATAATATCATTAGGTGACAATGACAAATACCAATAACAACAATCAACATAAGATAAAAACGTTTCTGTTCACTTCAGATGGTAGTAGTAACAATAACCTTTAATTCTGTTCGCAGAACCCAAAAATTTCCTATCAGTTTGAAACTAGTTTCAATTTTCAAAACAAGCACGCGTGACGCGTACTGAAAAATTAGCAATTATTTAGTTGCATATTTTATTGTGCGAATAAATCCAATGCTAGTTATTCGTTCTTAATTTCAAAAGCTTCTCAGACCATTCCTTTCAAAACGTAAAATTTCCAAATTAGACTCCGTACAGATGTGTTTGTTGCCAAGTAACTGTTTAGCTACATTGGAATAATTTTTATTATTTCTGAAACAAGATAAAGGTCCAGTCGATTCTAACTTTGAAATAATGTTTTGTTTGCCCTATTCGCGAGTGAAGAAGAGGAGAAGCTTAGCGCGTGACGTAACAATATGGCCGGTTTAAGGTAGATGCTTCGTTTCCCGCAACTGTATTCTTATACACTGCGGCGTTTGAAATACAAAGTAATATTAATATTATAGTTAATATTAAATAAAAATAATGTTTCTAGAATGAATAACATTTTGAATTTTGCGAACTAGTCCGTTTCATATTTATATGATTCGAGTCTTTGTTTTCTTGAATCTACATAGTACTGCATTATTACAGTCTTTGGTAGATTAATGGAGAGATAAGTATTATTATTTTATTGTGTATCTTTGTGCAGGCAGGTCTACAAGTTTAGATTTCATTACGAAGAATTTTAATAAAGGCACTAAGTAATTATTATCTTGTAGTTATACCCGGCAAAATATAATCTTGCTTTACAAAATGCAAGAAGCAAGCATTATTTTTACTCAGTTCCTTTCCCATTTTTAAAAGATGAATGCATAACTTTCGTCTACCAACTATTTCAAATTGGCAAATTTCTCTAATAATTTTTTCTATAGAATTTAGGTTCTTGTTTTCGGGAAATTATGGAAATTAATTATTTCTGGATTTCTGCGTGCTAATGACGTACATAGATTAAACGCAACTAAAACGTGTTGAAGTTTTAGATTTTGTTATGATACTTTATTTCACGTAAGAATAGCGTTGGTTTAGTTAGGGATATATAAATTCTACCCTTTGATTGGTCAGAATATAAACCTATTTCACAGAAACGAAACAAATATCGCCTGTCAGTTGTCAAATAAAATTTACAGAATTAAGTGATGTTTAACTACATTTTGTTGCAATTTTAGATTTTGACATTTTTACAGATAAATATATTTATTATTGACAAAGCTTGGTTTCACAAATTTAAATTATTTATTCAATGCATGTAAGGGTCGGCTCTTTAGAGTAATATACTATTTTCTTACGTAAAATGAAGTATAGCCTACAAATTTCAATCCATTCGTGATTTATTTGGTAAATAAGTGCAAATAAGTGACAGAAACTATGCGTTCGCCGCTACCTCGGCTAGGACTTACTACCATGTACTAGTTCATATGTTCGCCGCTAGACGTCATATTGCTCTATTTCACTAGCGAATACTGTTTTAGCAATAATAAGCCATCTAAAACCTAAAATCTGATCTTCCAATTTTTCGCAATTTCAATTCACATCATACGTTTCATCTGAATCTCGATATCAGTTATCAATATTCGTCGAAATCCGACGTAACATCTGTCGTGTCGTTGAGCATCAATCTTTCGGCTACGGCGATATTGCATTACTGACGGCATGGCCTAAAGCAAACCATGTTACTCGCGTTGGCGTCGTGACGAATCTCCATCGCATATCCAGTGAAGCAACGTCGGTACGGTAAACTTGCATGACGGCATATTCGATTTGAATATGAGTGATATATTGTTAATAGCTGGATATCATGATGGGGTTATATATGGCTTCCGTGACATTCGAAGGAATTTTCTCATCTAGAAGGTTATCTGAAGTAATGGATATACCAGTGACGGAGGTAGTAAAGTATATAACAGGTTGAGAACACAAGATTTAACACTGGTTTATTTATTACATCTCGCTAAGAGAGATATTGGAATCATGCTAAAAATCGCATATCCTGATTTTAGTGAAGAAGCGTCGTTATAAGGACCCTAGAATTTTTGCGATAATTTTAAAAAATTACATGTCACACAAACTTTCAATTGTTTGCAGTTTTAGAACGAATTAATATTTAAACATCTTTTTTTCTTTAATACTCATACAAGAATAACGCGATAACAATTTTCTTTTAAGACTTTAATTTCTAAAAATACACTCAGTTGTTCAAATGCTCTAAATATGCGTACACTTATGTAACATTGTCTTTACAATCAAATAATATTACTAGCATGTCTATATCTCTATCCATTTTTGAATTAATGTCCCAAAAGTCAATATACCCCATATTCAGATAAAAACTTCAAAATTTTTAAAAATCTAATTTTTATGTATCTAGATACTTCTCAGTGCGCTGATTCCAAATTTTGAAACCGCAGGTCCATATCTCTGTTCGTTCTCGAGATATTTAGATTCAAAATTTCGACTAAAACTGCCCATTTTTGGGCAATAACCCAAAAATGGGTCGAGATATGAATTTGAATATTTCATCATTCGATTCTACGGGCAAAATTACATAAGTATACCAATTTTCATAATTTTTGAACACCGCATACAGTCTCTAAAGCAAAATAATTAAAAATGGCCAAAAATCGCAAAAATCGAAGGTGTACCCCTTGCGATTTTTTCAGATTTTGGGCGTTTTCAGGGGTTTTCAAACTTTTATTCATAAAAAATGAACCGGTTAGTCAAAAATTATAAAAATTAGTATACTTATATATTTTTATCCGTAGAATCGAATGGTGGTGTCACCAAATTTGTATCTTGGCCCATTTTTGGGTTATTACCCAAAAATGGGTAGTTTTATGCAAAACTTTGAATCCAAATATCTCGAGAACGAAAAGAGATATCGACCTGCGGTTTCAAAATTTAGAATCAGCGCATTGAAAAGTATCTAGATACATGAAAATTAGATTTTTGAAAATTTTAAAGTTTTTATCTGAATATGGGGTATATTGATTTTTGGGGCAATAATTCAAAACTAGGTAGGGATCTAGCCCAGAAATAAGGAATTTTGAAAAAATCTTTGAGGTTCAATATCTCCAAAACTAAACGAGATATTGACCTGCGTTTTCATGATTTGGAATCAGTGCATTGGGAAGTACGAGATACATGAAAATTGGATTTTTGAATATTTTCAACTTTTTAACCAAATATGTATAGGTATTTATGACATTTTGGGGTAAAAACTTAAAAATGAGAACAGTTATGAATTTGGTGGTAATAGTCAATTTTATACACTATATCTACCAATTTTTATGTGTATGAAACAAAAAGTTTAACAACGGTCTAGTATTCACATTTTCTACAATATTGCACAAATACCGAACTTTTCTAGTACTACACTGCGCCGCATGCCTCATCCCAATTTTAATTTAACAAAACAATCTTGGGTTCGGGACTGTCCATTTTTAATTCGGGTGGTCTAGCGTATGCCTCAACAGAAAAAGTCATACAGAATATTTTCAGAATGCAAGACTATGTTTCATTATATCAGGCTCGGTCTAAAATTAAGAGAATAGCCCTCGTGTTTTTTTACCTCTCGCTACAAATTACAAATTCGGAGGTCGAGATCGTATCCGGTTCCTCAGATGCGCGACACTCCGGCACGCGACCACGAAATCGATAAAAATAGAAATGACACTACAAATGATTTATATCTATCTACAACTATTCATTAATCTTGCCAAATATTTTAAAAACAATACCATCGTGCAACGATTACAGAAAAACAGATATAAAACAATATTGGCTATTTAAATTAGCTCCAGTTCTAAAAGTTACGGTATCATGCGAATTTTCTTTATGCAAAAATGCTTTAATAGATAATGTTGAACATCATTAATTCAAATTTAACATGTTTAAGCTTTTAAAGAGTAATATTGCAGAGATTATTTAAAGTTACTTTCAGTTTGTTTAAATAACGCTCTGCCTTTTCCTTGTACACTGCAACCTTTTCACAATTTAACGATTCCATTAGCAACAACTCGTTTCGAAGCAAGATAAAAGTACGAAAAATTTATAAGAACGCTTCGAAATTATTGCAGATGTAGTGCAAAGCTGTAAATTCAATCATAAATACTATATTTCACTCAATTTGGATTTACGACAAACATAAAATTTATTTCAAAATGTAAAACTTAAAGGTGGATGTATTTTTACGACGAATCTACCTACTTACGTGCAGAAAAATTAATGGTTTTTATTAAATAACATTCCCTATTGGGCTTCCAAAATTACAATGCGCCACTGGTGGCAGATTTCTGAACTGAGTAAAGTGTACATGTACAAAGAAGGTTGTTTTATTCAGGGATTGTATTTACTTGTATACGAATTTTAATACGCTTTTATCTTCGGCTATTATTGTTTTATTCTTAGTAGGATCTGAATTACTGCTAATATAATAAGTAAGTTTTTGATTTTTAAAAAATTAATGAACATATTAGGAGATATGCAATTTATAGGTTAAAGTTACAATGGAGTTTTCTCTCTGAAAATATTTACCACATAATATTATGTGGACACTATTTATTACTTGCTGGCCTTCCACCATATTTCTAGATGATACACTACAATTCCCAAATCTACAAATAGTATCTAAATCTAAGCAAAGAAAATTGTTCATTATGAAAGAAAAACAATTAAATAAAAGTAAAGCTACGGCAATGAAATACAATCTAAATAAAGGAAATCAAATGTTTTTTTATTAAAAAAACTAATATACTGTTAATTAAAATATGACTAAAAAACTCTTAACCTACGAATACTTAATAAAATTAACCCTATTAACTAAAATATTATTAAAACTATCACTAAATTGTTACTACAAGAAAGATCAAACTCAATTCTACCGAAATTAACAAGAAAAACACTACACTAAATCCGAAATTAAATTAAAAACTACGAAAATTAGTCTCACACCAATTGTAGTCTTATGGAAGCCAGCGAAAAATGTACCATTCGTTTGAATTTTGACGTTTGACGTCAGCACCATCTCTTGATAATTTGGAAGCCCAATTCCGAACTAGGATTTAGGAACAAGTAGTAAAAAAAACTTGACGATATCAGCTTAACCCATATTTGGAGGAAATAGCTTTAGTAAATTATTATCTTTAAAGATGCACATTTGGTCACAACTGATGTAAGAATAATTTGTGTCATATTCAACATGATTAGTGCCTCTTAAACTCAAAGTAAAGTACTGTTTTATGTATGAAGATAATATTTTTATTACTTATTTGTCATATATTTCAAATGTAATGGTGTAATAAAGAATCCATTGTGAGCAAAACAAGTAAATTTATACCTAAAATAAATCTTTAATATATTTAGGTTGTGCCCGATGTTGCACTTTTACCGAGACTTTTCCCATTCTAATATGCACATCCTAAATTTATATGCCCTAAATAACGTCGTTGTTTAGGATATTAGGAATTAAATTTTAGGGTTTTGCAGGAGCACACTATGCCTTGAAGTTGACGTGTGCTAATTAAACAACTCATGTAATTTGTGCAAAACGTCAAATGCACTGTCAAAGAATAGCTTCTTAGCTTCTATAAATCAAACTGTACAATTAATTTTTGTTGTTCTAAAGTGTTGCCATATAAACCAATGGGTGTCATTAGCGTGCCATTCGGAATTGTATTTATGTGAAGAAGACCTAAATCCGAAATACTAAATGCCAAAATGCGACATCGGACACAGCCTTAATATATTTAGGCTATGTCCGACGTCTCATTTTGGTATTTAGCATTTAAAATTTAGATCTTTATACAATACACACTAATGACATCCATTGGTTTGTATGGCAACACTTTAGAACAACAAAAATAAATTATTACACAATTCGATAGAATTTGATGCTTCAGAATAATTGTTAATATTATACCCTAAAATCTAATTCTTAAAATCGTAAATAATGACGTTATTTAGGGCATATAAATTTAGGATTTAGATATTTGGGTGGTAAAAGTGCAACATTGGACACAGCTTTAGTAAACTAGCCCCGTCCCGCTTCAATTGGCCCAATTTAAAAAAAATCATTCATTCCCTAATTTTTTATTTAAAATGCTGATTTGCAATTTTGTAACGTAATTTTAAATTAAATTTTTCGGTAAAGATTAAAAATTTAACAGTATAAGAACACAAATCGATATATGTATGTATTAATTTCACATTATTTATCAATAAGGGGTATTAGGTAACATAGCTTTTTATTGTAAATTACTACTGCAATTCTTTTAGACATATTATTTAATAAAACCTAACCATCTTTCGTACCACTTAAATTCGTTTTTTTTTTCACTTTTTCTTCAATTGTTGGTAAAACTAAGTATTATTTCATTTTACATTAAAAATATAATATATCTGAAAACATATGTAGCGGGATCAAAATATATCGTGGCAAATGGGCATAAGTAATGAGAGTTTGCTATCCAAACTGAACTTTCTCAGATCCCTTGTCGTAATTAATTTATGTAAATTGAATTTAATTAATTAACTAGGGTACCAATAAGTAAATCCTTGTCATCTCCATTGTTGTTGCTTGTATTTCATTTACATTTATTAAGAAACAAATGTTTCAATTAACACGAAAATTACAATGATCACAGAACGTGCAATTATATATTATAATCAACGTATGCTCAGATTATTAACAGCATTATTTAATTAGTATTCTTCTGGCGTCATACATTAGTGAAGGATATCATTAAGCCTACTGCTGTGCGAAAAAAACGAGAAGAAAACCATTAAATTTGTTTAGAAATATATATTGTCATCGCCAAAATAATGACTAGGGGACATGACAATATGTTTATTGATCATTTATCAAACATCTGTGTTGACATGGAATGATGTATACCCATCAAAGTTTAAAAATACAAATCGATCATATATGATTTATAATCTGTCAAGTGTCAGTAGCTCGTTTACAACAATATAGGTAAATCATTATCATCATATTATGACAGCTATTTTACGCACTAGTCTATGTCTAGCAAATACTCGTCTATGTCTAGCAAATACTCGGTTTTGTCTAGCAAATACTCGGCCATGTCTACCAATACTCGGTTATGTGGAACAAAAACTTGGCTAATGCCCGGTCCCACCAACATAAAATACATCGTAAAATAGCTTATTTATCGATTAAGCGAAAAATATCGCTTGAAAATATGAGAGCTAGATTAAATACTGTCATTTGTATTATGGTTTCGATGCGATATATTTTTCTTCCTCATAGAATGAAAGAATAGTATTAGTTTTTTTTTTTTGCGCACAAGAAATGACAAACACTTTCAGTTGTTACCTCAAAAGTCACTCAAAAACAATTTTTATGTATTTAGATATTTTACATTATTTTGATTTCAAATTTTAAAACCGCAGGTCGCTATTTTTTTTTCGTTTCCGAGATATTTTTGGGAAATAACCCCAAAACGGATGGAAATCCAGACTTGGGGACATGACCATTCGATTCTACGGGGAAAATTACTTAAGTACACCAATTTCTAAAACTTTTGAACAACGATACAATTTCCAAAGTAAAATAACGAAAAATGGCCAAAAATCGCAAATTATCTAAGGTGTGCGATTTAAAATTGGTATCCTTATGTAGTTTTGCCACCCATTTTACGGTTATTATGGTTTCGATGCGATATTTTTCTCTTATTCGACGAATCAACTATTCGAAGATTTATTTTATGTTGGTGAAACCGGGCAAAAGAAAAAATTAGGTGATGGCATTGAGAAAACAAAGTGCAACAAACTAAAAGTGAGATAAATCATGTATGGTCTTATAGTAAAAATTTCCGACAAATCAAAGTTCCGAAGCAATTCTAACTACCCAATATGTCGTTGGTATATAGGGCATCATATATGTTACCTACGCATCTGCTCCCGAAAACCACTGCGGGCATCTTTGAGAGATAACCGCAATAAAAGTATAAATGAGATGAAATTATTTCAACTGCAAACCACTACTCTACTAAAATGTTCCAGAACTCGAACGTTTATCGTGCACAAACAAGTGTAGAGTGTGTCCTTTTCATGATATACCTCAAGACCATCTGAGATCTGAGGAAATCCTTTCATAATTCATCTTCATATTTTATTTTTATTCCCAAAGCGCAGAAATTCTTTAGAGGTAATATTAGTTGTATACAGAGTATGCAGTAGTTCCACAAAGACAATAAACAGTTGAGAAAGAAAGTCATCTATGATTAAAAAGAAACTTTGTTGCGTGAAAAAAATTATGTCAGTTTACCTATACAGTGTGTCCCATTTAGAGGTGCCACCATTGGGATCTCAAGAACTATAAAGCCTGTATCCCACGATACAACGTATCGGCAATTTATTGCAGTTAACGGCAACAGTTGCTCGTATGTGTGACAAAACGCTGTGTGCTAGGCAACTTTTTACCTGCAATTAGTTTAGATGTATGCAGCTAAACTTTTTCGATAACTGCAACTTTCTAGGAGCAACTCGTTTGAGCGCATGCGCTAGATCACAGGTGCAGCATACAGCAACCAAAAATAACTTATGTTTGAAGCATCGTATGATCACGCAGGCGTCATTCTTGTCAAAATCATACTTTTATTGTCAACAATACGTGTGCTCGCATATTAAGTACATGCAATTGAATACTGCTATTTTAAATAATAAACATGTGGGAGTGGAACTGATCAATCTCATGAAAAGTTACCCAGTTTTATGGGATGTTAAAGATCAAATATCAAAATGTCCCTATATCTGGTAGAAACTTTAAGCTACGTATTTCCCTAGATTTTAAGGAAACATACATTCCGTGGAATAGAATAACCGTCAAGTTGCCGATATCGGCAACTCAAGTTGCTTGTATTTTTCATCGTGGGATACGGCCTTAAGAGATACGATGTCGGTTAAATGGAACTTTTTGTGCGCCGTTTGGAGGCCATTTCAGATGTGCTTTTGTTTTTCCAAAAATTTTCATAGGGCACTAGATAATGACGAAAAACTGAATATTGTTGATTTTTTCTTTTTCAAATAACTTCTAAACTATTAGTAATTGAGAAAAACATTTCAAATATAAAAGATAAATATTTTTATTGACTACCCAGTGGTGTACAAAATAAATTTTTATATCTGTAAATTTTCGAGATATAACACAAACTTTTATTTTTTTTAATATATATCTATATCTGATTTTAGTCTCAAAAAAATCATTATTTTTTTCTCTTTTCGATGATATAAGGGTTACTATGTTTTATATTTGTTTTGCTCCTAAAATTTAATTTTTCTCTTTATTTTCATGAATTTTCTTATTATAACCCAAAAAAAAAATTATTTTAATTAATTATATTGTATTTGATCAATATAATTTATTTTATGACTTTATTACTTAATATTTTCATTCTAGACTCATAATTACAAATTACACTATAATGTGCCAAGGGCGACCTGATATAAAATATAAAAATTAATTTAGTACAAGTTTTGAGCAAAATTTTGTAACGAAATAAATTATTTAAATACAAGGATTATTTCTAAATATAAATCTAGCAAATATTTTCAAAATAATTGTAAATTTAATACAAAATAAGGAAAAAATAATAACTTTGACGGCAAAACAAATATAAAACATAATAACCTTTATATCATTGAAAAGAGAAAAAAATAATGATTTTTTTGAGATTAAAATCATATATGGGTTCCATTTAAAAAAATATAAGTTTGTGTTATATCTCGAAAATTTACGAATATAAAAATTTATTTTGTACGCCATTGGGTAGTCAATAAAAATATCTATCTTTTATATTTGAAATGTTTTTCTCAATTACTAATAGTTTAGAAGTTATTTGAAAAAGAAAAAAACAACAATATTCAGTTTTTTGCCATTATTTAGTGCCCTATGAAAATTTTTGAAAAAACAAAAGCACATTGGCCTCCCAAAGGCGCACTAAAAGTTCCATTTATCCGGCATCGTATCACTTATATTTCTCGAGATCCCAATGGTGGCAACTCTAAATGGGACACTGTAGTTTGCGTAATGTATGTACCTAACAAAAAAAAATTCTCAAAACGTTTGTTACATTCGTTATTAAACAGCTGATTCTGATCCTGTTAATAAGTTCGGACACATAGATGAGATAAATTATATTGATTGTGAGAGTACTGATACTTAATAGATTAAATTTATTTATGTTCTATTAAAACTTTTTACATGCTCAAACCTCGACTCTATTTGATCCTACCGCAACACAGACATATCGCGTTTCGCGTTGTAACTAGTTCAACCACTGCAGTACCACACTTCTCATTCTATTTTTCATCAACTTTCATCCACTACTCGAATGGTGAGTTATTGGTTTCGATTAGTTCATTTAAGCAGCATGTGAGGCGCTAGTGTACCTTATAGGCTGTTCGTGTGCCAGTGTATTCCTCTGATGTGATGCTCGTTTTGAGCGTGGAACTAGAGCAGACACGCGAAGCAAAAATGGGGGGGAGGACCGAGACCGTGACCTATCCAGAGGGTACTGCAGTAGGCTGTGGTTTTATCTTTATAGCGCTCTAGATGTGAGGATAGGGAAGCGTGGACAAGGACGAGGTATTGATGTATTGGGAATGGGAAAATGTTAACAAATAGGTAAACCGTATCTAAAGAATATTTGCAGAAAACTTGTTTGATACTATCGGTCTATTTCACCAACGGTTGTTATAGCGTTTTTCACTTATCAATTCAGGGCGCATTTTTTCGATGCCACGTTTTTTACCATATAAACTATTATTTTGTTGTACATAATGTATAATTATTTCATCTTGTGTCATTTCGTCGATTTTTATGTTCCAGTCGTCGTGTCGTTCAGTGTCATTGTCGTAGATAGATGGGAAATGACCAACTTACGATCCGACACCAACAGCCGACATCCGACAATTCCTGCAGTCAAATTTCAGCATATTGCGCAAGCGTACAACATCTGACAGCGATAAACGACTTATTATGGAGCAGCGAACATTTTCACTACTATACAGTGTGTCCCATTTAGAAGTGCCACCATTGGGATCTCGAGAACTATAAGAGATACAATGTCGGTTAAATGGAACTTTTTGTGCGCCTTTGGAAAGCCATCTCAGTTGTGCTTTTGTTTGTCCAAAAAATCTCATAGGGCACTAGATAATGACGAAAAACTGAATATTGTTGATTTTTTTCTTTCTCAAATAACTTCTAAACTATTAGTAATTGAGAAAAACGTTTCAAATATAAAAGATAGATATTTTTATTAACTAACCAGTGGCGTACAAAATAAATTTTTATATCCGTAAATTTTCGAGATATAACACAAACTTATATTTTTTTCAATGGAACCCATATCTGATTTTAGTCTCAAAAAAATAATTATTTTTTTCTCTTTTCAATGAAGTAAGGGTTATTATGTTTTAATATAAATATCTATCTTTTATATTTGAAACTTTTTTATTTGAAAAAGAAAAAATCAACAATATTCAGTTTTTCGTCATTATCTAGTGCCCTATGAGAATTTTTGGAAAATAAAAGCACATCTGAGATGGCCTGCCAAAGGCGCATAAAAAGTTCCATTTAACCGACATCGTATCTCTTATAGTTCTCGAGATCCCAATGGTGGCACCTCTAAATGGGACACATTTTATACATACGTTTTCCGATTATACCGTATCGTTGAAATGTAGATTACTGACCGTAGAAACGTTAATTTCTGAGTTGTACGTCACGTTACGTTATACGTAACTAAGGTTCGCAAACTGCCTATTAGTGATACTTTTAGAATTTATGTATGATAAACCAGAATCGTGTCAATGAATATTTTACAAATTCCTTCCTTGATCCAGTAAGTCCATTTATATGAATTAATTATTATTCTAAATAATAATCAGTAGGTAAAATGTTATTTGAAATAAAATCCGTTCATGATCATGGAAAAAAGAATTATGAGCGCTACGTTTAATAATATTTTAATCCTATTAAAGTAAACCTTTTGAAGTAACATTAAATAAGATTAAATAATTACGTGGATCAATATCTTTTCAAAGTGCTTATAATCTTATCTAAAAAGTAATTATCTCGAATAATTTTCTCCCTAATTTTTGATTAAAATATCAATTTCTATTTGCAGATACCTTTCAAACTCTTGAATACAAAATATACATAATTCCGTTTTGTTTACTAATAAATTGCTTCCGCCTTCATTTTCTTTCTAACCTATAAATAAAGTACACAGTATAGAAACAACTTCTTATCGTATCGAATAGACTGCAAACATTACACTTTTGTCTTCTAAAGATTCAGTGCTAACACTGGAACTAGCTAGTGCAAGTCATTGAACAGACGGAATATATTTGGTCTTTCCAGCCGGACAGCGTGAACTGGATGGTACACAGTTTGTTGTTTATAAACACAAAATTATTTTACGAGTATACTAAGGAGAATATTTGTATGTTTATTTACAGATTTATAGTTCTTATTTAAATTCAATTATATAACAATTTCTATTCTCGTTAGAGTAATATTTCAAAAATATCCCATTACTATCTGAAATTTTCTAATCTCCAAAAGTTTTATCTTCTACTGTTTGAAACACATTAGTTACAGGCTGCCCGCTGCCCCCATTATTTCCTTGTAGAATAATGATCTCTGAACTCTAAGGCTGAAACTGATTGTACATGCAAACAGGAAGGAATGGTACGCGAATCTAAAGATTAATGCCTCTACGTATTCAAATCTAGAACAATGCTCGCACCATCATGACCAGAATAATAATTTGATTACTAGAGTATGTTTCGGAAATCGTACACCGTTTAATCTCGTGTATCATAAACTAATAGGGAAGTTTATTTCAATCATAATCAATACTGTTACTATTGTTGTAAATATAAAAGCTGTTCGAAAAAATTTCTCCGAATGTATTCGGTTAAATGACTCAATTACTGAAACTGAATTGAATTTTATTTTTAGAGCTTTAAATTTTCACAATGTCACCCGCAATGCATCATTGAGTTCAAATTCGCGTGGAAACATATTTTACAGGGGGAAATATTTTTTATGAATTTGTGCGAGAATTTACGTTTTAAATATAAAAATATTTTTGTAAAGATGCATGTGACATAGAGGTGACATGCTTTTATGTTAATGTGAAACAAACAAGCGAAAAGAGAACAAAACATGTGATAAAATAAAGCAAACAACAGTCTTCTTTTTATAAAAATAAATAAATAAATAAATAAATATATCATCACGGCATATTACCCATTTATGGGTATGCCAGTATCTACAACACATGTAGACTTCGGTAATGATGACGATATATTTTACCGTGTGGGTGCTTAGCAGGCGTCACCTCACGGGCACTCATAGCTGGCGTGGAGACTGCACCACAGGGGTCACTTTTGTGCCATTTAAAATTGGAAATATTTGGCGTCTGTCGGGATCGAACCAGGTCCCCCAGGTTCGCGACCAGACACTCAGGCAAGCGGCCACGGGACCCCATATCAAGCGTCATAGTGTCAAAAATTTTGACATTTTCTTACTAATTGTAATAGTTATTTACATTCGAGTGCGTGTAAAATACTTCACGCACGAGAATTGTATCAAATTTTTTTGGCCGACGATAATGAAAATAACTTTTTTTAATGAGATAGATTGTACTTCTGAAAAGGGTTAGTTTAAAATATTGAGGTTGTCAATTTCCAAATTTGATTTTACTTACCTTCATTAGAGTACTTCTTCTAGCGAAAATTTATTTGTAATAATAGACGTTGTTTATGACTGATAATATATTTATTTGCTCATCTTTTCTTCGTAATAAATAATAGGTAGGTGTCGATATTTGACATTTCAGCAATGTTCGCCTCGCGTATTTGACAGGTATATCGATCAATGACTATGTCGGTAACGGCGGATTTTTACAATAATGACAGATGTCGCTGCCGTGATTTTGGTTTATATAAATTAATTTTAAATACAGGAAATGTTAAAGTAAAAAAATAACTTAAGTAGGTAGTACTTTTTTACATGAACTTTATTATAGTAAAGATGATTTCTTTTCTAAATGCCCATAAACGTCCAGTGTATTTTTTTATTTTACCGCATAGTTAGACAAGTTACAACACAGTAAGCGTAAAATGTAGGTTACACTTGCTGTGTATACAATTGTAAAGTTCCCATTACACTTCAGGAGGGCAAAACCAAATTTAAGAAGATGGTTGCTGTTATTTTTCATGCTCATATTTTTAAAATGATCTTTTGCAAAACGAACAGTTCATTAATCTCTTTTAATTTCGTTATCAAACATCGTCCGTCTATCTATTTGAAAATACGATCAATCATCGTTTCAAGCATATCTAATAAACTTTATAGCCTATACTTTTCGTGTATCGAATGTAAGATTACATCCCGCCTCCTTGCCAACGATATTAGTAGCGTTAAATCCAAGTTTCACTGTAATACACCGCGTGAAATAAATCTCAAAGTAGGTTGCTATGGGCTTGGCTTGCAAACCAAGTAAATAGCAACGCGAACAAGTGAAATTCGCCACGTTTCCTTTTTGTGCGAATGGTAACGATGCGAGTCAAGGGCAAAGTAATTGTATATTTGCATAATCTTGTCCTGAGATTTATTTCTAATGGGAAATTTAATTGAAGTTATTATGAAGGGATGGAGAATTTACATCCGCTAGAGAATTTCTCACGTTAGCTTGCCATCAAATATCAGGTTTATTTTTGGCGATAAGACAAATTAAAAATTTTGTAACTAAAGTTGCGGATCTAATATTTGCACATTTTTTGTTTAAATTGTTCTATTTAATAGGCCCATAAACCATAACAAAAAATAATAAAATGTACACTTTATCCTTAAAGTACGATTCAATAAATAATGATTAAGATAAAAAAAAAAATTTAATAATTACTAATTATTGCGAGATATTTGAAATTTATTTCCAGGGCCACAGATGACGTCACACTATTGGTATCTTTCTCGCGCAGCCTACTACAGAAACTGGTGTGAGAAAGATAGCTATAGGTTTCTTTAAAAATCAAATGCAGTTATACAAAAAACAATTATGATTTTTTGATACCACGAATTGCTTCAAAATTAAACGAACTTTCATTTAAGTAATAATATTTTTAAAAAATTGGTTTATGGGCCCATTAATCTATTGAATAACATGCGACGGGTATAACAAAAATTTAAGAAATATTCCACGATTTTTAGAAAAAAAGGTAAAGTTGGTCGACTGAACGTATGGAAAACAAATTTAAATATATTACAAAAGTTTAATGTGATAAATAAATAAATCAATAAATAAATATGGCTGCTCTTTGCATTTCTCAAAGAAAGCTTATAAAAAATTGGAGCTGATGGGGACTTGTGAATTGAGTATTGTCCTAATCCAATTTGATATTTGCTGTTTTGTTTTGCAGTGTTGTTTGAGCGATCAGTTATAAAATGATTTGTTAGCTAATGATAAATTCTAAAAAAATAATACATAATACTGAAATACAAAATTATCCAACACTGTTTTAAATTCGATCTAAGAGGTTGTAACATAGAATTCGTGCTGATTTGGTGTGCGTCCGTTAGCTTTCATACAGTGGAGCCTCCAGAAATGCATTAATGGTAACGGACACAATGCAAGTTGTTGTTTTCCACACTTGATTTTGTCAAATGTTCATTACGAACTAAAATCTGTCAATAAATTTTTTCTTAAGCAATTTTGTAACGTTTGAAAAACGTTCCAAATTCAGTAACGCCATGATTTTATGACTGGTTGTCGGTTGCTTTTCTTGATGAAGAGAGAAATTTTAAAATAGTCTTGAGTTCATTTAAAATGTAAACAATACTGGCAAGTACTACTATACTCGCCATCAAATGATTATGGACTGATGTTCAACTTTTATCCCTTTCAGCACCCTGTCCCTTGCCCAGCGGTGTTGCCGCTTGTAACTTGACATGACCAGGAATGAACACAAATGTCATATAATACATTTAAAACTAATTAAATTTTTTAATACATCGTAAATGAAGAAAATATTATAACAAATAAGTAAGGTAATACGTAATATAAAATATAAAAATTGTCTCTGAGGAAAATTTATATTTATATTTTGACCAAAGTTTCCACACATCAAGCTAAGGTCGCGTTTGCGTTAAAATACGATAACCAGTGAAATCTAAATAAAAGGTAAGAATAATTGATTATTATATAAACAGTAGATCTGCCAACACAACATGCTTCTGCAGTTAAATCCAAAGTTTTCTTGTTATTTAATAAAATATAAAAAAAAAAATCAGGATGTAACGCCAATTTTTTGAAAAAATTGTGTACATTGGCAATAATTGTTTTTGCCTGCCCATTTAAATCTTGTTTTTCTAAACGTTTTTTATAAGAACCAGGACTATTTAACTCATGAGTTTCACACATTTTCTAAATATAATGCAATTTATATGATTGGAAATAAAAAGCGCACGCAAGTACTAACGAAAATGTCAGAATATAAAATGAGATTTACAGATTACAGATATCTGTACAGGTAGACACTTAAAAAATTTGGCATCAGTGTAGAAATCTCCAGTCCATAATTATTTGGCGACAAGTATAGGTGCCATGACCTGTGAGATTTCAGCACCGCCAATAGATTCTACGGGTCTCAATTTCTAATAGCCGATGTTACGTTGCCATCTGCATTTATAAATTATGTAAATATTAACTAATATACTTAGTAATATGTTAACAAAATAAATTATATAGATATTTTCAAACTTGTAATTATTGTCAAACATTAAATTAACACAAAGATAAAAGCACGTCGTCATAACACGAAAATCAGTAGTACAAATTAATTTGTTCAAGTTCAAATCGTCCAAGGCCTAATTCTTTTCTTCCCTGTATAAATAGAGCTTATCATAGCTAATCTGAATAATTGAACTTTATTTTTATTTATATCTCCGCAATAGATTTGCTTAATAGAACTACCAAGTCACGATCTTGTTAATTCGCAATTCATCGGATAGGAATCGAAAACGCGAGCTGAAGAACAAACAGCGCAGAAACCATTTCTTAACAGTGTCAAGGAAATCTAGATTTATACAAAATGTTCGTAAATGTTAGCTTTTCCCTAAGTTCTCAATCTATATTTATCTACAAGGGTTTTGTTTATTTTTACAACTGGTAAATCGAAAAATTTTGCGAAACAGAAAATAAACTCAGAAAGAAAAACATATTGAAGGAAGAAGAATTCGGATGCTGCTATGAAAACAGTTTCCTTGAAGAATACCTACTTTGATCTGCAATTAATGTACCTTGGATGCTATTAGTTCCGTGTTAAGTATGTACGATCATAAAATTAGTAACGGTGCTCTAGAATTTGATCCTTGAAATTTATAATAATTAGTTACCTGCTCTTACAAATATAGGAAGCAGGAAAACATTGTATTTGTTGTGTATTTCTGCTAATTATATTTTACCATTTTTGGTTAGAAATTGTCAACAAGTTCTTAACACATTATTAAAATAAAAGTGTGATTGAAGAATGTTAAAATAATAACTTTATGTTACGAGAAGTAAAATTTACTAAATTACATAATTGCAAAATATGAAAACTTGACACATTCAAATATTTCACGTCATTTTGTCACTAATCAATTTATGGCTTAAATATTCATGAAGCAGACATGCAAAATACTGTGTTCGATATGAATTGTAACATGTCCCTTGACATAAATTAAATTACATACTACATGAATCAAAAGCTTGTATAATTCTCACAACTTGGGGAATAATTAATATTTACACCATTTTCTATTGAAAACTATGCTCAAAGTTTAATAATTTTAAGAAAACTATTGACAACCAAGGGCTGGTTTATGATGAATTTAATTTGTAAGTTTACATTTAACAATTTTGATTTAAATTTACAATTTTCTCTCTTGTTTATGTTTGATTTTGAAATTCTGGATCTACCCAATCAGTATCTATCACGTAACTTGTAACTGCTTGTCATTTGACGTTGTACCAGTTATCAGTTCAGATTTTAGATTACGTATTTCAATTGCCATGAATTTGTTAGACGCTAATAAACAAAACTATTTTTTAATAATACCGGGAATGTATTTTTTTTTTACTATTATTGATTTGTATAATAAAGAAATAAAACTTAAAGAACTTAGATGGTCTATAAAGCCTAATGATTTGTCAACGGTCAATATCATAGTTTGTTTCTGAAAGTGAAATAACAAGATCATGAACAATTCTTCAAATATACTCGTATGAGTGTGCATGTGTTCTCTCTTGTGGTTGGTCGAATTTGAAATTTACATTTGGAAATAAAAAATAAAATCTAAATTTCAAATTTCTAATATTTATTAAATATATATACTTAGTTTCAAAATAATATTTTATTTAAAAATATTGTACAATGTACATTTCGAGGTATTATCTCATCATCAGGTACAAAAATAAATGATATAAATATAAACAAATAACAAAAGCGTGAAACAAATTACAAATTAATAAAGATAACAAAATTGAAAATTTATTAATATAATAATAATGATAAATAACTTTATTGGCAAACGTTAAAGGCGAGGTTCAACCAAGGCTGTTCTGCCACCTAACCAAATAATATTATTAATATAATATTACTAAAATTTTGAAAAAATATTAGGATCTAATAGTGGAGAATTGTTTAAATCCAAAATTTCATTCTTTTTTGTGTAAAGAATTTTTTATTTCGAAAGCTTCTAAACAATTTTGTTTTCAATATGGAGTATTTTTAAATTTTTAATTGTACAAAAATGTTCATTGTTAAATAAATGTTTTGCCAAATTAAAATTTTCAATTTTATCGTATTTAAATTGTCTTAAATGTTCATTGAATCTTAACTTGAAATTTCGCCTTTTGACCAATTTATTTATAATTACAATTGTTACAAGAAATTTCGTAAACCCCAGATTTTTCTAATTTGTCAAAATTTTCAATTTTATTATTAACAAAAATTGATTTCATATTATTTTTTACATAATATGCTGGATAAATATTATTTAATTTTAATATTTTTCCAATTTTTAAACTCAAATTACCAACAAATAATATTTTTCAGTAGTTTTTATTTATTTTATTTTGAATGCAATATAATTGTTTTGATATTAATTTCTTTTTTTGCCTTTTAAAAATATTATATTATTATTTCTAAATTTGTAAATCGTTTATAGACCATCGTATGCGTTTTAACTGATCTTACATTTTAAAATCTAAATTCTAAATTGTAAATTCGTAAATTAAATATATCATAAAACAGCCCTTAGAGTACAAGAATGGAAATGCTCAGCAAGCGATTCAAACGGTCACAATGTAGTGACGATTAATTTAAAACGAACAAAGACAGAGATCACATTCCATATTGTGCATTAGGTTATGTTATGGTTTCTTTAAAAAAGTAATTAAATATCAATCGTTGTAAGTTTTAATAAATTCACAAAGTGTTGTGACTGTTTTTGTTTTTCGCTTTCTGACCGTTTTATAAAACATATAAATTAAGCGCAAGTAATTTATAGTCATCATTGTGTTCATTCATTATAGGTACAATATGGAATTCATTTTTTTATTTCACTGTTTTTCTAATCATACAAAATGACAAAAGTACGCGATATTCTTTTGAAGTTATCCATCTGAATACCAACTGTGTTTATCACTGCTTGACTCTTTTGATGTACGACTACAAGTTGATACATTATTAAAATGTATGTCTGTCTGAAATTTCTAGTTCTCTCTGAAGAATCTCAAAAGATGCTTGACGTGTACGTAATCCTTTCTGCATGCATGACATTTTCAGCGTCTCGTAAATTAGTTTACTCTTAGCAAAAACTAACTACTTAAGTTTGAAACTGTGTGCACATTAGTGAATACAAAACTGAAACAGTTTGTACGCGTAGCACATGTAAATTAACTGTAACCTTTCCTTCATTAGTGTTGCTTGATTAAATATTAAATCTTATGTTAGGACTACACGAGGTAATGAGACAGTTAATTACACCCTTTGAAAGAAGAATGGATTTATAATTTATTTATGGGTAATAACTGTTTACATTTGTCAATTTTTTCGTCTATTTTAAGAACCTGACCAAGCTCAATAAATTTAACTTAAAATTGTACAATTCATACTAAAAATCGCATATCTAGATTTTAGTCAACAAGCACATTTTTACGATGATGTGTGTGTGTGTGTGTGTGTGTGTGTGTGTGTGTGTGTGTGTGTGTATCTGGATATTGGAAGGACGATTCCTCAAAAACTATAATACTTAAGACCTATTTAACTACGTATTCCTCAATCGGACATTAATGGAAGAGCTGAAAAGGTTTTGATAACAATTAGACAACCGGAAGTAGTAGTTTCTTTAAGAAAAAATCATCTAAATATTATTTTTGAAAATTTTTGTTATTATAAATATTGAAGAACATAAAATGGCCGTTTGCACCAACGTAACTTAAATATTAAACTTGGCTTAAATTGACAATATTGCATCGAAATGAAATATCAAATGAATTATATTATATTGCTGTCAAAATTTCGATATGCATTTTTTTGTTTAAGCCTAGCTTAAAATTTAAGCTTTGTTGGTGCAAATGGGCATAAGATACTTAAAAAATTTAGTATATCTTCTATTACAAATAAAGAAAATATAAAATACAAAATAATCTGTTGCCATAAATCGCACAGTCCAGGCTCAAGGAAACTAGCTGTCAAATTCAAATGTTTGTAATTGACAGATAAATCTCAGTGTCAAAATTCAACAGTTATAATGACATCACTGAAAGCTTTTTCTAGAAAATACAAGAAATGTTAAATTCGATACTTATACAGGGTGTATCAAGATAACGGAACAGTGCATTTTATTTGTGTATGTGAAAAGATACAGAAAAAAGTGATTAAGATAATTTGTAAGGTATAAAGGGGGACACATTTTAGCATAAACTTTATTATCTTAAATCCAGAGGTACTCAAACTATAAGGCAATATTACATTTTTTTAAACGGCTATATATATATTTTATTAACTCATTAAATAGATAATTTTGTTCTGAATTGAACGATATAATAATATTATACCCTTACATTGCGAAAAATTTGATAAAAAATAATTCAAAGTTCATATAGCATTTCTACTTTATCTAAGTAATCTGAGCAAACATTCAGTCAATAAAACAAAATAAAATTTATTTTAGTTTTATTACATTCAAGTAAGCTACGATTTTGGCAATAAATTCAACTTTTAAAATAATATTTTTCTTTTATTGATTGAATGTTTGCTCAGATTACTTAGATACAGTAGAAATAAAATACTAACTTTGAATTAATTTTTATCAAATTTTTCGCAATGTAAAGGTATGATATTATTATATCGTTGAATTCAGAACAAAATTCTCTATATAATGAATTAATAAAATATATATAATGTCATTTAAAAAAATATAATATTGCCCTATAGTTTGAGTACCACTGGATTTATGATAATAAAGTTTATGCTATACCCCTCTATCCCTTACAAAATATCCTAATCACTTTTTTCTGTACCTTTGCACATACACGAATAAACGGCACTGTTCCATTATCTTGATACACCCTGTATAATAAAACGGAAATAATTAAATTGTCATATTAGTGTATTATTAAATTTAACAGTAAAAAATTGAAGGAAAAATAGAACATGCTCTATTACCAGCAGCATATTTAGCGGCATAAAATTGACCCAAAAATTGACAGGTGTAATGCAAATGTTTTGAGCTCATTTTCTAGAACTTAGCCAAGTTCTTAGAATTAACAAAACAAATTGACAATGTAAAGCACGTTTTGAAATTTCTCAATATCCATTTTTGCTTCAATTTAAATATACAAATTATTATTTATTATTTATTTTGATATTGTAATTTTGATATTTTATTTAGGTTATAATGATGAAAAAATGATGCGTCTATTACGATATAAGAATAATGTCATCCATCAAAAAACATATCCGTTTAGTATGTACAGACACATTTTTGTTTTCTGTCATCATAAACAATAAAAACTTTAAACAAGGTAACCAATCATTTATTCTCTTCACGTATCTACATCCACATGTTGAGAATATAAATTCTTCTCAAACATTACCTTGTTTATGTCAGTTATTTCTACTCACTTCAAGAATTGCTACCTGATATTTCCAACCCATATTTAGAGATCTCGAGCTTCGTATTTCCTAGATACCAACTACTGCTGTTAACATTCTTCGCAGGAAATAAATGCCCACATTTGTTCCGAATATACTTGTCGATTTTGCTACCGCAAACGCAAAAGGATCATTCACTGCTATGCTAACAAGATTGAAGCTGACAGTTGTGGATTTGTATTGATGGCAGGAATTAAAGGAATTTCGAGTGTTAATGCCACAGTAACTGATGATGCATTTGTAAGCTTCGTGTTTCAGTTTATGTAACAGTATTCCAGTATTGTACAGTTACAATACGGAGCTAGATTCTTTGACTTCTTGTCATGTTTTGGATATTTCAATGTATTTACAATAATATAATAAAGAGTTAGTAAATATTAAACTGTCGAATTCATGTTCGCAAGCATTACCGTAAATACTTAGAGAAATCAAAAATTCATACGCCCAAATAATGCAACATTCAAATCTTTCAGTTATAATGGGCTACTTGCGTACCTTTTTTATTTAATATTTTTGAAGTGCAGGTAAAAACTTGCTACCCATATTTTTTCTTTTGACAAAATTTTTGTTAATTAGCCAGAAAAAAAAATAATGAAATTTGATTATTTGAATTCCCGCCATGTATGACGTAAAATTACGCCGCACCAATGAATGGTCGTAAAGCCATTGCGTTTGTTTGTACAAGGTTTGTACAGGTAATGTAGATCTCCTGTTTGACGTTTCAACAATAGTTTGGAGGTTAGTATTTTAATTTATCTTTTTGGTATCGATATTTTAAATTACATGTAACTACCTATGTGTTTATTTGTAATTCATATATTTGAGAGACCAGAGAGAGAAAAATGAACTAATGTCAAATTCAAATTAAAACTTTCTCGCATGTCATCTATACGTTACATTTGTAAACATGGTTCTCCAGTTAAATATAATGACGTCACAGAAAATTTTCTTTCCTAATTTACTAAAAAACATATTTTTTTTAAAATAAAATTTATATTTTTATATATGTTTTCAACATAACATTACATTTATAGTGATAGAAATCGGATTTTCAGTACCACGCAAGTAGCCCATTAATAAACAATAACAGAAATTTAAATACAAATCAAAAATTCATACGTACAAATAATGTAACATTCAATAAGTCTTTCAGTTATAATAAACAATAACAGAAATTTAAATACAAGCACAGAAAAGCACTCATCAAAGTTTAAATTTTGGATCACAGAGAGCAGCACATGTCAAATCCTCCCCTGTAATTCCAGAAATTATTAATTTTTTCCAGAAAAGACGCCTTTTTTAGGGGGCTTAGTTGCAATGTGCCCCTTAATACACATATAAATAATATAAAAATAAAGACAGGCAGAAAGTAGAAATTGATGTATGCACGATGCTCTGAAGACATTTCAAAATCCGACTAGTGTTTCACAAAGTTTCAAGAAATTTCTTAAATTTCTTATCTTGAAAATAAGACAAGAAGGTAAGTTTTTATTTCTTTTAAGTTAAATAACATATATAAAGTAACTTATTTTTAAATAATAATAATATAAATTTATCATCTTCATAGTTACTTTACTTAGCACATTTTCGTTTTTGATGGATTTAGACAAAGCAAATTTTCGCTGATTGTAAAACTATTGATTGCGTAAATTTTATATAAGTAAATAATTACAAATATCTGATGTGAACACCACATGACTTCCTTGTAGGCCTGTTACACTAAACATATTTTGTTAATAATTAAAATATGTATTATAACTGACCCAATCATAAAATTGCACGTATTTGACATAATTTGATATTGACATTCTTTATTTTTTTGTTATTTTTTGTCCTAATTCATAGCAAACTTAATTACAGAAAACATAAAGTACATAATTTTTAAATTTACATATCTCGCTTATACAAAGAACTAATTTAATAATACTTGATGTTTTCGACGTAGAATTCAATTCTCTAAAACTTTTATTTGAAGCCTTTATTATTAAAATCAAAATGACACCATTTTTTTCAAGAAAAACTGATAACAGCTTCAAGTAAAGTATCACTTCCGATTAGACTATTTTAACCAAAATCTATTATGTTATTCCCATTGATACAAAAGTATTATATACCAAATTTGAAAAGTTTTGGATTATATTTTAATATAATTTTTCATTGAAATCTATTACAGGCTTCAAGTAAAGTACCACTTCCGAAAGTTATGTAATGCCCCAAAAGGGAGAAGCACAACTAGATGTTATAGCAGTCCTAAATACAAAATTTTAAGTTTCTACGGCTTCTCGTTTTGCAGTTATGCGAGATACGTAAGTACAGACATCACGACGAAATTAGTAAAAATGGATTCAAAATGGATATTTCCGTTGAAATCCGGAAACCGAAATTTTTCGCGATTACAATACTTCCTTTACTTCCTAGGGTCATCTCCTGGTCGCTACCTAAAGCATAAATTTTATAATGGGCTAATATATTTTTCTCATCAGTAGATTTTATAAGAAAAAAATCTACTACATTCTTGTGTGCTTCTTCTTTAATTACTTGCACACTTTCATCTGTCTCGAATTGTTTCCTAGTTGTCTCCTTTTCATGTAGCCTTCCACTATCATCACTCTGTGAACCAGAATTTATTTTCTGTTTTTTGTAAAATAATTTCGACAACTAACATTATTCAATGACACACCGAAGACATACATTTGCGGGATCTCCCTGTCCCAACTACCACTTCATCACGCGCAGGCGCAAAATTTCAAGAAATCCTGATTCAAGACAACAAATAGGCCATCAAGAAATGAGTAAGACAAGAAGTTTTTTATTTCTTGTATTGAAATTCGAGACAAGATAAGAATTGGTCGTCAAAACAAGATTTCTTGTCTTGGTGAAACACTAAATCCGACGAACGAAAGAAAAAACGCAGTGGAAGAAACAACCTGCAGCTTTCGCGAACAGTAACTAAAGGGGGTTTTCCCTAGAGGTGGCTGCCAACCCAAGAAAAATAAATTTCCCTCCAGCGATCACTTGCTTGGTTCTAGACAACGATTCCGTTTAATTTTTGGCTCTACCTTGTAGATCGAGCAAGTTGTCTACAATACAATTTTATTGAAATTTATGACAATGATTCATTTCACTTTAACTTTGCACTTTTTAGACAATATTCATCTGCAAGAAATTCATGAATCACCAAGTTCTTTGATCACAACTTCCTCGACAATTTTTTGCGCAATATTAAATCAAAAATTGTTTGATATCAATGCCAACAGATGTGAAAGTTGATATTTCAGCGTTCAGCCTGAAGCAATAAAATAGATTTCATTCATAATTACATGCACCGACCGCCTAGTTAAAAGATCAAAATTAACGTCTCTTATAATCGAGTATTCCAATTAGGAAACTTTTTAGTGGAATTTCTAATGTTACCCACTTCACACTGATGCTGAATTTTAAACTGCTACTGATATTTTAACACAAGAACCATTAATAACTTTTTGTAGGGCAGTCGGTTTTAAGTCTCCAGAAGAAAAATTATTTCTTTTCCGCTTTATAACAGCACTTACGAAGTTAAATTGACTGGATCGATCTTTATTAAAAAGAATGAACAACGGTAACTACAGAAGTAATCTAGAAAATTCAGTATTAATTGTCTACAGAAATGTAATAAGAATGTAACGACCGTTATCTATGAGGAGATGATGTATTCCTTAATTACAAATATGAAAGTGTAAGTACTTCTGCAAATGGAACAAATAATAATGTATTACAAACCAGAAGTCGCTTCATCATGAAAATAGAAACACCAGGCGAGGAATTTCTATTTCGTTCAAGATTTACAATATCAATAAATACTGATTTCTAATTGCAAATCATCGTACACTTTGATAAAATAATTATAGTTATTAATAATAGTTACAAGTAAAGATATATATTATACACATATTAAAAGCTGCACACGTTAATTTCTAGATTCCATCGTTGCTTGAGAGTTGTTAACATGCTACATTTTAATATATGAGGGTCACTTGCAATTAAGCAAGCTGCGAAACTCGCTACGAAAGTTAAGTTAGTTCTGAGCAGTGGTGTAGTACTAAAAATGAAGTACCGGAACGCTAAGCCCCCCCCCCCCCCTGAATTTTATTTTTTTCAATTAAAAATATGATTTCTTGAAGTTTTATTTGGCGAATAATTCCTATGGTAATAATTGTTAATACAATGTTCTACTTGCGTACCTTTTTTATTTCATATTTTTGCAGAGCAGGTAAAAACTTGCTACCCCTATTTTTCCTTTTGACAAAATTTTTATTAACTAGCCAGAAAAAAAAAATTATGAAATTTGATTATTTGAATTACCGCCATGTATGACGTAGAATTACACCGCACCAATGAGTGGTCGTAAAGCCATAGCATTTGTTTGTACGGGTAATGTAGATCTCCTGTTTGACGTTTCAACAATAGTTTGAAGGTTAGTATTTTAGTTTGTCTTTTTCGTACCGATATTTTAAATTACATGTAACTACCTATGTGTTTATTTGTGAAGTAATTAATATATTTGAGAGCCCAGACAGAGAAAAATGTCAAATTCATATTAAAACTTTCTCGCATGCAATGCCATCTATAAGTTACATTCTTAAACATGGTTCTCTTTCATAGTTCAATATAATGACGTCACAGAAAATTTTCTGTCTTAATTTACAAAAAAAAAAATAACTTTTTTAAATAAATTTTATATTTTTATATATGTTTTCAACATAACATTACGTATATAGTGACAGAAATCGGATTTTCAGTACCACGCAAGTAACCCATTGTATCATAGTTATTATTCGCCAAATAAAGTTATTAGGAGGTGGATATCTCGGCCCTTAAAGTTACGCATTATAGATAATAAAATTGATGTTATATAAATGTAATAGACCTTTTTTTAATTTAAAGGGATAGAAGATATGCGTACGCGTAGTAAGACACAACTGCTGGGAGTCATCGTTAATAGCTTGTCATATGAGTTCCATGGCATTTATTTCTTAATAATTTCGAGTAAAATGTGAGAAAAGTCTTTGACAACAATAAAATACTATTCAAAAGAAGTTATAAAAGCTTTCATTTTAGCAAATTTTTGACCATTTGTATTACTAGAAATATTTGTTTCATTGACATTTTTATTTATTGAAAGAATTTTATTAATTTACTCCTATTTGTTAACATTTAATAAAGGAAAATCCATGAAAGTTGTATTTTATTGACTAAATTTTATTATTATCAAGACCCAGTTATTTCAGAACGCCACAAAGGGCCAATGTATTTTGCAACTTTACATTGGAGTCGAGTATATTTTGATATCTGATCACTTTATGAAATAATGTAAAGTCTCCTTTTCAAAACTATAAAAATTAATTCCAGTTCCATTGTTTTTTATTTTATTTTCTCCCAATATTGAATTCCCAAGACATGGCATTAAGTAAAAATAAAGCGAGCCTTCCTTCGTAACTTTGAAATCCGATTTATCTGCTTTCAAATCCGTGCAAGTTCCTCAATCGAAGCGCGGCTCTTCTATTCGGCTGTAATCCGTGGTTAGGCTGTGCGTGATGTGATCGCCCATGTGGAAACAATAGAACCGTCAGCAAGCCACGGTGGTTGTGGTTGTGGCAGACACGAGCTAAAACCGTAAAACCGCACATGTGGGTGATGTGCTCAAGTGACGACGGAGGGACCATCTCAAGGAAATAGATGTGGTGTTTGAAGTTTTACGGATTTAATGAAACGGGTAATAGAAATGTTTTTCTAACGTTTCCGTGAGAGGAAGTCGATGCATTCATACATTTCTTACACTCTGTGTGAGAGCTAGATTTTATCTAACTTTGTTGCTTCACCAAAGTCACAAAATACATTTTTTCACGATCGGTTTTTTTTTTTAATGTTTGCCGATAGGGTTTCCAAGGCAGTAGGTTTTATTTACTGATCAAGATTTGATTGATAAGATCACAAAGGCAGTAAATCGTACAAAAAGAATACGGGCGGCAAGTGAATAAATAATTTATATTATTCAAGCGACAGCATTAGAATAAATCATAATTCGTCTAGCAAAACAACTAATGGTAGAGTCAATTTTAACAATAATTTTTAATTCAAACAGGACTACAGATATTTTAAGAAACTACTACTTCCGGTTCTCCAATTGCTACCAAAACCTTTTCAGCTGTTCCCATTAATATCAGATTGAGGAATACGTAGTTAAATCTGTCTTAAGTCTTATAGTTTTTGAGGAATCATCCTTCCAACACACACACATACACACACACACACACACACACACACACACACATACACACACATTCTAGGGACCTTAAAACGTGCTTATTCATTAAAATCTGGATATGCGATTTTTAGCATGAATCCAATACCTCTCTTAGCGAGAGATAAAAAGTAACTTCAATTTCAGAAAAAGCAAATTCATTTTCTGAAAAGGCAAATTGATATTTGCATTAATTTATCTGAACTTACAGTTACTTTTTTCCGAAATTGAAGATACTTTTTCTGAAATTGAAATTGAAGGTATAAAATTGAGATTTTTCTCCACTCTTTCTAAGAGTCTGGAACAGTAGAATTTTAAATCCAATAAAATTTAAAGTTACATAATACCCACGGTATGACGATTCTGTAGGTGTAGGTTATAGAACATCGAAATAGACACTTACAGAATGGGGTCATTTCAAAAAAAAATTATTGTCGATTTTTTTTATAAAATCATGAAATCCATTTCATTTAATAAATATAGTAATAGAAAATAATTTGAAATATGCGACTTTTCATTCATAAATTTGCTAATAAACTTTCGCGCTTTTAAACACGGACTAAATTTGTGACGACATATATTCATACTCACACAAAGACAATTCTCTCTCACACACACACGCTTCACAACATGAAACAGTAACCTAACCTAAAAGTGTGACAGCTGACAGCAAAATATACAAGAGAGAAGATTATTTTTACTTTCTATTGCTTTAAAAGTACTAGTGCAGTATAAGGTATGTAAATAAACCATTTATTTCAAAAAATACCAAACCAAATAATCATAGTTCTAAATTAAACCGGTAGAGCTCGACTGTCGTATCCGTGAATATGTGTCGTCAGCCGCTGAAATATTTGAAATTAAACGCAACTTTTAAAAAATCATATCTCTGATTCTAAAGACTTGTAAGATGTAAAACATACACATACATGTTTAATTTGACCTATTTTTTCAAGAAAAAAATAAATCAGAAAGTGTGAAATGACCCCATTGATGTCATATGCGAGAGAGAGAGATAGAAGATCATGCTTCCAAACCAACCTCCCCTCGTTGTCTTACGTCCCGCTCCCTGATTCTATCTGCCATTATGTTTACATCTGTTATTCAGTGTTAACCTAATTCTTTGGGTTTTGTTCGTTGTGTTCAATAAAAATGAGTTGAAAACCACAAGATATATAGTTTGATAATATTGAAGTTCACTCGATTATTCAACTAAAACGATGGCTGGAACGCAAAAGTCTGTGGCTGATGACACGTCTTTGTTTGGACGTGGTAACCATAGCAACCTTTAGTTCTATGCTTTCCCGCTAGATGCGCTATTGCAAATTGCAATTGTGTAAGTGGATATTATTTTGTTTTTCTTCCAATATGACCTACTTCAGGAAGTAAAATAAAGGTCCCAATTAAATTATTCATATTGTGTAAGGGTCTAGCTGTATGGAAACGTACGCATAGCTTCTTTATAAAAGCAAACATTTCGTGTAAAAATTCAAAGCAATTCAGTTCAGAGGCAGAATATCCTTGCTCATTCCATCTGATAAATGCTTTCTCAACCAGCCAGGTGTAAGGAATCGATGTAAAAATAATCAGCCTTGGAATATAGAATATGGAATTTATTCATTCTATCATTCTAGCAGAACGAGATAAATTCCTATTACAACATGTGTAATATTCGAGGTAATATTTAATCACTCTCAAATCTGGTTTATCTTTCATTTGTTTACGTTTCTACGTATTTAGTATTTCACTCCGTGTATAGTAAAATTTACGAATCTACGGATTATTTATGTATGACAAAATTTATGAGCTCCGTATGTCATCCCTGTAGTACCTACTTACAGTATTAACTATTCAAGGTAAATAGTGGAAAACGACGGGGTTAATGTTTTCGTACATTTCGTAACTGACAATGTATTTAATTCTGAAATACAGCACACGTTGGGCCGGTTTTATAAAGAAATTTAATCATCACTTAAAATTTAGTTGCCAAGTAAATTTAATGAAATGAACAAATTTGAATCAATTTCTCTGTTCTTATAACATTTAAATCATTGCTGTCAAAAAAACGCCTTTCATTTTTCCTTTTCATTAAATTTACTATAGAAGTAAATTTTAAGTGAAGATTAAATTTCTTTATAAAATCGACCCGTTAAAAGATAAACAATTTCCTTACTTAAACTTTTATATTTCAAAACGATTCAGTATGTTGTATACTTCGTATGAGTAAAGATGAAAACAGCATGGTAAAGTAATAAATTTTAAACCATACAAACTGTGAAATTCTACTTCATGCCGATGCAAAAATGAAATAAATTATTAGCTTTCCGGGTTATAACTCAAACACTAGAATATATATTCAAGTCACAAATAAAATCCGTTAATTGTAAATCATTTAAAAACAAATAATGTTTTAAAGCTACTATACAAAATACCAAGATTTCTATAAGAAATCTTGTTTGGAAATCAGATTACAGTGGATTATAGATTTTAGTTACAAGTACTGTTAACATCTGTTATCCTAGCCATTGTATACATAAATCAGTTAATCTGTTAGCACAGAAACAGATATACATATCAAGTAAATGGAATAGAGCCTCAAATTTACAAAATTAATTATTTCAAATAAGCGGTAGATAGATAGATCTGCATATTCTATTATAAAAAAGGAAGTCTAATTTTGGGAATAAAACAAAAATACTTTAGAACTAAAGAAAAAAAAAAAATGTTTACGATCATACACAATCTTTTTCCTATTATCGTTTAGAAGAGTTGATTATTGTCATAATAAAATCATTGCACATTTTCTGATTTACTTATTTTTTTTCTTGGAAGAATAGGTCAAATTAATTTTTTTTAAGAGAAAAGGCTGCTTGACTGGATGTATTGATGAGGGATGGGTGTGGTCACGTAGAACATTTGTTCTTCGTTTTTATAAAAAAGATTTATATAATTTTTCTTTTAATTTCTGACGAAATCCATGTGCTCTATGTTGCAGTTACTTTTATATATTTTTTTATGTTTTCAATGTTACTAATATTATCATAATTCTCATCTCCTGAGGAAGGCTCAAGTGGAGCTTGAAACCGGTCGACCCGAGATTTTAAGTAATAAAATTTATGACTGCAATCCAGAAACAATTTATTCATTTATATTTTTTAACTTCTAACATTTCAACGCTGACGGATACGGCAGTGGAGCTCTACCGGTTTAGTTTGGAACTGCGATTGTTTAGTGTGGTACTTATTTTAATAAATATTTTATTTACACACCTTCTACTGCATCAGTACTTTTAAAGAAATGCACAATAATATTATTTTCTTTTGTATACTGTCACAATTTTAGGTTAGATTCCTGTTTTGTGTTTACAACGGCTAAAACTTAAATCACATAGCGCGTAAATGTGTGTGTGTGTGTGTGTGTGTGTGTGTGTGTGTGTGAGAGAGAGAGAAAATACCTTTGTGTGAATGTGTGACGTCAAAAATGTAGTCCGTGTTTACAGACGCGAAACTATATTAGCAAATTTATGATTGAAAAGTTGCATATTTCAAATTATTTTATATTTTACATTTATTAAATGAGATGAATTTCACGATTTTATAAAAAAAAACAATACTTTTTTTTTAAATGTCCCACTTATGAGTTAGAACTCTGCAAAGAGCTACTTTCAACCCTTGATATATAAATAACTATTTACTCACCAAATATATTTATCAAATAAGGAAGAAATGATGGAAAGGTTTTTCATAACTTACCTGAAACAAAAAAAAAAAAAACTATTTACAATATGGTCATAAATTGCAGTACACTTATAGCAAATTTTTATTTTTATTATAAAACTACATATAAAAGACCTTTTTTTGATACCTATTATTGTATTATGAATTAGGATTTCGGGAACTATAACAAATAAGGATTTTTGCGCCATTGAAAGGCCATTTCAAATATGCCTACAGTTTCATAAAAATTCCAATAAAAATACATTTTTAATTTCACCGCCAATTCAATAAAAATACCTATTCAAGGCTATGCATGTCATTGACAGAGTCAGTGACCATAACACTCCGAGTAGCTAGAGATTGAAATCGGGTAATATTCTAAAAACTAAACTACTTCATACAATACCAACGTTGGACAAAGTATATGAAACGTGAAATTGGAAATAAAGTCATTATAGTGGCTGTTGGGATTAATAACTAAGAAAATATGGCAGAAAAGAAATCAAATAGTAAGATTGCAATTGTAACAATCGTCAATGGCACTTTTACAGTACAGCTGTGTAATATAAAATGTGTACGTACACACATAAAGTACGTATATACGAGCAGTTGCAATACAATGTATGGTTTCTTGTTATAGTGTTCAACAGTAAAACATACATAATCCAATCTTGAAACCATTATGTTATTTTTAAAACTATGTTCGCACAAATCGAAATAAATATTTATCATTATTATTATTATCATATAGTCTGGAACATTGGTTCTCAACCAGTGTTCCGCGAATTATTTGGCAATTTTAACTAACTGCGTTTTATGAATTAAAAATTAATATGGATAAACCTAGTAACAATTACAAAAGAACGCCGTCAAGTAAAAAGAGTAAAAACTAATTTTGGATATCTCTTCTACAGGACTACCCCGCAATATCAAAACAAGCTGTTAAAATTTTATTATGTTTTTCAACATAGAATTTCTGCGAACTTCGATTTTCCATGTTGACTACCAAAGAAACAAATATAGAAAGAGATTTGCAACTTCTTGCTCACAAAAATGTTCCGCAGTATTAAAAAGGTTAAGAATCACAGGTCTAGAAACCATAAAAGTTGTGTTTAATTTACTAATAAATTACAGATATATTTCACAAAAATCCTTATTATTAATTTTTTTACGTTTTCTTTTAATATTGACATCTTAATTGACACATTGACAATCAAAACCGACTCAATACAGTAAAAATAGCTGTACGCGATTTTTGTTGCAAGCCAGTGTAAAATTCGATTTGTTTTTCTCTTTGTTCAAATGGATATAAAATATTGTTCAGTAATGAGCCTGTTTCACATTTTTTAAAAGAATTTTAAATGAAAGTTTATGCAATACTTTTCATAGTAATAATAATAATAATAATAATAATAATAATAATATTTTATTATTACTTACTTTCGTAAATAATTAAATAAAAAGATTGGAGCCTGAAATAGTCATGAAAAACAATCCCCCACTCTTGTGACGTCGCAGACCATCAGACGTCATTCCCAGCCAATAGGAAAACAGATAATATTTATACAAATAAAAGTAGGCGATAGTTTGTCACATGTGTCATTTTATGTACTCTGACGTCACATTCTGTTTCTGATCACGTAACTTTTTCAAAATATTAGACAAATTTCATTATTTAATTGTAAAATATCCAATGGATATTTCGTGATATTTTCAAATTTGATGCCCATAATCATAAACACTCGTAAAGTTTCAAAACTGCTAGTTACAATTTTTGACAAATTGAATCAAACTTGACAAATTAAATTTCGATTTTTCTTTCATTGTCGACTGTTTTTACGATAACAATCATAACGAACCGTTTAAAATTTTACGAGTGTTTATGAATATGGGCATAAGGTTCTTAAAAGAAAAATATTTTTTAAAATTCAGTACTTAGATGTCATATAAAAATTCTTACAACAGCCATATTATAGTAATTTTGTTTTAACAAAAATGCGTAAATCGTATAACCAGAAAAGCAAATCTACTACTATTTAAAAAACAACAATGTTTATCATTTTAACAAGCTGCAGTGCAGAGAAGACATGCTTTCTTTCAACAGTGTCAGTGTTCATAGCCTGAAATTATAGGTCTAGTGGGAATCCTGAATTTACAGAGAACAATACACGTCGGCATGGCAAAGCAAAAACAGCGGAAACTACCACAGCATTTTTGCACGTTTTGTGGTAGTAGTATGGAATGGCAAAAAATGTCCACCAATGTTGGTAGACTTGATTAAAATCTTTCTCGCTTTGTTGAACTATTTTTGTTGCTGTGTTATAATAGTTTTTACAAATTTTTGTGCTCACGGACAATGGAAGACAATTATATGTAATTGTAATTTATGAAATATGATGTTTTTGTTTTCATTTGTAAGTTACTATTAAAATAGTTACAGTTCTTACTTTTCACAGGTATGGTTTTGTGAAATAAATACATCATCACGGCTTATTAACCATTGGTGCTTTAACAAAATTGATATTTTAAAATATGAATTATTTTTTTCTATTTTGCTCTATATTGATTAAATTGTTTGTTTTGCAAAATAAAGTGTTGCTACATGAGAGGAAAGGGTAATTAATCTAATTAATTCATAAATTTATTAAAGCTCTTTTTACAATCATGAGATGCTATAAAAGAAATAAAACGCTAATATCAGATGCATGTGTAATTACAAGAACTTTTTATTTTTAATTAGTTAGAGAATGTGGATTAATTGGTGCATCCACTAGACAAATATATCAACACGTGTTCTAAATACTGAAGACAAATCATTTCACAGTTGTTTTTTTTATGTTAAAATATCGTGTTTTGTTTTAGCATTTCTTGCATTTTAATTTCAAATTCTGCAGAATTTGTAATTACCTATATAAAGTACGTATAAGAATTATTGACACAAATTGCAATATTTCTAAATATATATATATATATCTTAAATAAGAAGACGAAAATATACATAAATTAATGAGTATTAGTGAAAAAATTTTCTTTAAATATTAACTAGGTCACAAACTACAAGCAATTGAACCTGATTACTAATTGGGTATGATGTGTTAGGTACTAAGAATTTGATTGGTCGCCTGATTTTAAAAGAAGATTCGCGCGTCTGTAGCGGTCACCTTTGAAAGAATATGAAATGTCATGATGTTCTATAACCTAACAAAACATTTAACAATTTTGTGTTTGATGAATTTGTTTAATTATAACATCTAGTAATATTAACAATAATCATGTATTTATAAATAAATCAATTTGTAATATGAATTAAATTAATAATAATATTAATTAAATTAATATTGAAACTTCAAAACAGGCAAACATTAGCGCCATCTGTCGTCATACTTTGTGTAATAATATTGTCAAACTGTTTCAATGTTCTGTAATTTATTAGGAAGAAATCCTTGTTAAATGCTTATTATTTATGTTATTTATACTTAATAATAATTTCTTCGTAAATATAACGTATAAGTTTTTATATAAAAACATTTCAGCTATGCAAACATGAAAAAAATTGTTTCTAGTATAACTAACAGTTTGTCCCATTGTTTGTCGATCACTCGTTAGTACCCGCTACGTCACGCCCAAATTCTTAAACTTTAAAAATTCATATCTCGCTTATTACGTAAAATTTTTAAGTCGCGTTTGCACTGAAGTTCTTATTTTATCCTGTTCTTACAGAAAAAAAAAATAAAAGAAAAATGGTATAGGACCCCATTGTTTGATGCACGCAAAAAACACCATCTTAAAGTTTCTTTAAAAATTAATATGAAATCAATTAATCATCATTAGTTTGTCCTCTGCTACGCCTTCTCCGCCCGCACGTAACTTTTTGTCGTTAGTTGTCATCCATTCAAAATAAATATGAGTTACGTCAAAATATCGGCTTCAAAACAGACAGCAGATACTTTAGTTTTAAGTTCCGCGTATCTCAACTAAAATAGTTTTAGAATTTAAAAATATCCACGCAATTCTAAATGGATTCAGACGTCCATACATCTTAAACTTTTCGTTTTGGAATGATTATTATTTCTGGATATACGCCAATTTATGTAATACTAGTCGAGAAGTTAGTTTATTTACTTCAAACTTCCACACAATTTATTTCATTTTATTTTCTGTCGCAAAATATTTGCCATTTAAAGAAATTGATTAAAAAGGAAAGAATAGTATCTCGAAATATAGATTTTTCTTTTTTCTACATGTACGAGAATCACGCTAAAATTATTACCACACATGCTTAATATTTTTCTTTTACACTAACGTTTTATAACAACAACTTTTTGAATATGATTTTCATTGCTAATAAAATACTTTTAAGCACAAGTGCTTAAAAATGACAGTTTAATTAAAAGTGACAATTTAATACGTAAAAATGATAGTTTAATGCGTACGTCTGCCTACTTTTTAATTTTGAAAAATTCAAAATGATATTTGAGAATAAATTATCTGTTTTAAAACGCTATTATAAAAAACCTTGTTCGTAATACATTATGATATGAGTGTTTTAGGCTCTTGACGTGTTGTACCACTCGCTTACCCTCGTGCGTATAAAGTTTACATCGGGTGCCTAAAACACTATCA